>CM053611.1:113274457-113294535 GCA_028646535.1 Procyon lotor
GATACCTGGGAGCTCTGCCACACTTGGGCTTCCCTGGTCCCTCGGTGACCCCACGGGTCCCGAAACCACACTGTTCCCGCGAGGGCTGAACCCCCGGTTTGCCTCCGGAGCGATGTCCCTCAGCGGAGCGGACTAGAAGTTCTGGATTTTGTGCTCCGCGGCTCTCTGGCTGCTGGGAGCCGGCCCCTTCCCCCCGGGTCTCTCTTCCCGTCGCTTTAAATTCACTTTTTCCACAAGTCCTACCTTCTGAAAGGGGTCGATTTTCTGCTCTTAGAATTGCTGTTCTTATTCTCTTCTCTCTGCTGTTGTGTTTGCCGGCTTTTAGAGTGGTTTTCAGCCTCTTTCTGGATTCCAGTGCTTTCTGTGCCTCCTACACCTCCGCCATCTTGCCTTGGTTCTCCTGGATTTTTTTTTTTGATCCAATGTGAAAATCTCTGCCTTTTAATTGGAATGTTTAGACAATTTAATGTAATTCTTCATATAGTTGGGCTTCAATCTACCATCTTTCTAGGTTTCTAAGTATCAATTACACCTGTTCTTTGTTTCTTTTCTTTTTTTTCTTGCTTTTCTCTGGATTTTTTTGAGTATTTTTTATAATATAATTTTATCTCCACTATTGGCTTATTAAGTTATAGCTCTCTTTATTTTTTAAGGTTCATAATATACATCTTTCACTTATCACAGTTTACCTTCAGCTAATGTTATATCACTTCACATATACTGAAGAATCTTCCAATAGCATATTTTTTTCTTCTTTATTTATTGTACAATTGCTGTCATGCCATTTGCCTCCACATGTTATAGCCCCAAATGCATTGTTATTACTTCTCCTTAAATATCCAATTAAAAATGAGAGGGAAAAATCTCTTTTATATTTATATATAAATATATAATATAAAGTATATTTATATATATTTGCCATATCTTATGCTCTTCATCCCTTTGTTCATATTCAGATTACCATATGAAATTATTCTTTTGTCTAAAGAATTGCTTTAAATATTTCTTGTAGTGAAGATCTGCTGGTGATCAATTATTGTATCTTTTCCTTATTTGGGAATTCTTTATTTCACCTTCAAATTGAAAGATATTTTTTCTGGTTATAGAATTCTAGGTTTGTATTCTTATATTTTTATTTTTTCAAGTTTTTATTTAAATTCCAGTTAGTTAAACATACAGTGTAGTATTAGTTTCAGGTGTTGAAGTTAGTGACTTATCACTTACATACAACACCCAGTGCTCATTACAAGTGCCCTATGTGATACCCATCACCCATTTAACCCATCGCCCACCCACATCCCTTCCAGCAACCCTCAATTTGTTCTCTGTAGCTAGAGTCTGTTTTCTGGTTTGCTTCTCTGTTCTCCCCCACTACATGCATCTGTTTTGTTTCTTAAATTCCACATATTTGTCTTTCTCTGTAGATCTGTATTTTTTAAAAAATATTTTTAAATATTGCTCTATTATCTTTTCTTTTTTGCTCTATTATCTTCTTATCTGCATAGTTTTTGATGAGAATTCTGCTGTCCTTTTTATTTTTATTGTTCTGCCTATAGTATCTTCTTTTTTCCCACTGGTGGCTAAAGGTTATAATAAAAATTAGGTCCAAAATTTGTAGTGTGGCAGAGTTACTTGGAAACTAAATTCATAGCTCCAGGAAGTCTCCTTGACTTAAATGAGGATCCAGAGATGTGGGATGGGTACATTTGCAGTGGAAACATTAAAACACCTGAGTCTCTTCAACTCTTGCTGGAGAAGAGTAGACTCCTACTGCCTGTAGATCATGCAAAGTTCTCATCTGAAGCAGATGTATTGTAGGATGACTCATGTCCTTCTCAGATCTACCTGTGTTTAACCTCATTGCATCTAGACAAAGAATTAGGTTTCAGCCTCTGAATGAACTGAACAGAGAAGTACTGTCCCTGAAATGAGAGAAAAATGGATTATTTCCCCCATCCCCAAACCTGCAGGACTTGGCAGGAACTGGGAAAGTGAGTCTGGGGGTACATATGCCCTGTTGTTTGACAGGGTAGGGAATGGAATATAAATCTTGATGGGGAGAGTTTATTGATATGGGCGTTTTCATCAGATGAGTGTCACATGACTGATGATTTGACCTCCTGGCAAGGATGCCTAACACGCTGTGAGAATGGTTCCTTGATCCTTGGAGATCATGATGGCCCATGTGAGTGGAGTTCCCAAAACCTCCCTGACAGTATATTAGGAAGCATTTAGAAGGTTTACAAAACTGGTCATTCTAGAATAGATCCATCATGTAGGACCAGAGAACCCACCAGCTCATCATGTTCCCTGGAGGGACACTCCCCTCTCTAAAGTGGTAAGGGATGAAGAGGAATTATGAGTAGCCAAGGGATAGATGGAAATATACTCAATCAGGCTATACAGATGAAGCCCACAATAAGACACAATCTTACATTCAGAAAAAGCCTGACAATTCCTTTTATCAAGCTGAGATGAACTACTAGACATCATTTTCAATTTTCTTGAGGTCTTTTTTTTTTTTTTTAAAGATTTTATTTATTTGACAGCGAGAAACACAGCGAGAGAGGGAACACAAGCAGAGGGAATGGTAGCGGGAGAAGCAGGCTTCCCGCTGAGCAAGGAGCCTGATGCGGGGCTCGATCCCAGGACTCTGGGATCATGACCTGAGCCGAAGGCAGACGCCCAACGACTGAGCCACCCAGGTGCCCCCAATTTTCTTGAGGTCTTAACAAAGAGTCTTTAAAGCAGTACTTTTTGGTTTGTGCTTTACACTCAAGGCATTAATTCTCTCTTGCAAATCTTTGTCAGATGTAGTGATGTTTTCACTTTCCAACCCAGAAAGTACTAGTTCCTCCATATTTTCTCTAACTTGTACTTCTAGACACAATTTAGCTCATTTCTTGTTTTCCCCTTTCAAGTTAGTGTAGGAGACAGTCTGGCTGATTGCTGAGCTGCTGTCTAAGACAGGGCCCCATTTTTCTTGCTGTTACAGAGCAATTTTCTCACTGCTTCTCTAGCTTCCATTAACAGTTTGCTTGCTGTGTTTAACTCCACTAGGAGTTTTTCACTACGTTTCTAGCCTCTGCCCACTGCCCAGTCTCAAGGCCAGAAATTTTAAATTTGTGTTATAACAGCACATCACTCTTTATTCTTATGTAGTAGTCCAGTTTATGTAGCAGTCATTTATTGCTGCATATCAAACACCCCCAAACTTAGCCTTCAACCAACAGCCATTTTTACTTAGCACATAACTCTGCAGGTCAGCAGCTCTAGCTGAGGGGGGCTTCCTGGTCTGGGCCAGGTTTGGGCTATTCTCAGCTAGGGTTCTTTGTATGTCTGGGATGGGTTGGTAACTGTAATGTCCAGAGCCTTCATTCACACAGTCCCTCTTCTTCCACTAAACTAGCCCAAGCTTGTTTCTGTGGTAGTGGAAATATTGCCAGCAGCAAGAAAGTAATTCCCAATTCATGAACTTTTCATGTTCCTGCTTCCATAACACAATCTGTAGTTCATTAACCAAAGGAGGTCACATGGTTGATAGCATTAAACACAGAGAGGGGAATTATAGTGGCCATGTCTAAACTATAAGACACACTTTTCCTTTGTTTTAATGTATAATCTATGGGATGATTCTTTGAAGTCATGTGAATCTTTTTTCTCAACTTTTTTACCTGATGGTTTTATTTATTTTAAAGATTTTTTAAAAATTTATTTATTTGACAGAGAGAGAGAGCGAGTACAAGCAGGGGGAGCAGCAGAGGGAGAAGGAGAAGCAGGCTCCCTACTGAGCAGGGAGCCCAATGTGGGGCTTGATCCCAGGACCCCAGGGTCATGACCTGAGCTGAAGGCAGACGCTTAACGACTGAGCCACCCAGGCGCCCCTACCTGATGGTTTTAGCATCCATTGATATTATGCTGGGAGTTATAGAATGGTGGTTTTCTATTTTATCATTCTTCCTATATTTATTAACTGGCATGCAGTAAAGAAAAATTTTTATTTCCCCCTCTTTTTCTGTATTTGTTTTTGTGACTATCACTATGGACTCATGGATTGTTAAAGTTCAGTAAGTTGTAATCAATAAATTTAATTATTCATTCTTTCTCCCTTCTTTTTGTCTCAAATTGTCTCAGATTTGGCTTATAGGATCTCCTTCAAACAGACTTCCATGCCCTTTTGACATTACCTTATTAGTCTGTGAACCCTTTCTTCTTTTGGGAGCAAGATGTTGATGTTTCATGCTTACCTTGCACTTTCCATGTCTCAGGGTCTGGAGTAAGTCAAAAGATTCCTAATTTCTCCAATTCTTTTTAATGGGCAATGGTATTTAGAAACCAAGAAATAGACATTAGATATATTCAATGTTCTGTAATGTTGTTGTTTTAAGACCATTCCTATGAACAGAGCGAGGAAATAAACACAGATACATACCTACACAAAATTGTGAATTTATAGAAAAAATATATAATCTTGAGGATAGAGAGTTCTTTTTCAGAAAGATAAAACTCAGAAGTCATAAAGGAAAGGTTGACATGTTTGACAATGAACAGCTCTGCACAACATGCTTGAAAAGTTCAAGAAGGGATCATTGGATTTCACTCCTTGTGAGTTTCCAATTTTGAGACATAGTGGAGGAGGAAAAGTGTCCCCGAATTTGTTGGCTGTCCCTTAGCATTTTTGAAATCTTACACCTTGTTCTGGCCTTGGTTGCCTCTTGGAATTTGATTTCTCTTTATTCAACTTGTTCAGCTTCCCTTGGAGGGAAAGGGGAAGGTCCATCATGGGCATATCTGGGGTGCTGAATGGCCACTCGGCGGGCAGTACAGAGGAAGGATTAGAGATGCTAAATATTTTAGAGATAAAATGATAAAATTGTCCCCTTCTGATTCTGCCAGGGTCAGCCCTCAGTTGAGGTGCTATGATGCCGCCTTGGTAGCACCTGTTAGCTTATGTCCTGGCTCAAGAGTCTAAAGGACATATGACAGCTCTTCAAAAGAGTAAACTTAGAGTTGCCATTTAATCCAATGATTCCATTTCCAGTTATGTACATAAAAGAACTGAAAACAGAGATTCAAACAGATACCTGGATGCCCATGTTCTTAACAGCATTATTCACAAAAGCCAAAACATGGTACAAACCCACATGTTCGTCAACAGATGAATGAGCAAAATATAGTATATACATGCAATGGGATGTCACTTGAGCTTAAAAAGGAATGAAATCCTGATCCATGCTATAACATGGACGAATCTTGAGGACATGATACTAAGCAAAATAAGCCCGGCATAAAAGGACAAATATTGTCTGCTTCCTCTTATATGATGTTATAGACTGAATGGTGTTCTACAGTTCATATGTTGAAGCCCCAAGTCCCAATGTTTGGTGATAAGACCTTTATGAAGGTAATTATGGTTCAAGGAGGTCATAAGAGTAAAGCTCTGATCCAGTAAGACTAGTGTCCTTGTGAACTGGTGGTGAGCACCGGGTGTTGTATAGAAATGTTGAATCACTATATTGTACACCCAAAACTAATATCACACTGGATGTTAACTAACTGGAATTTAAATAAAAACTAAAAAAAAAAAAAAAAAGATTTGTGTCCTTATGAGACACCAGAGAGTTTTCTCTTTCTGCATCTTCCTCCCTCTCTCTCACTTGCTCTCTCTTCCTCTCCTTTCCTCTCTACCTGCCATGTGAGGACAGGTGAGAAGGTGGCCATCGGCAAACCAGGAAGAGAGCTGTCACCTCAACCATCTTGGCATCCTGATCTCAGACTCCCAACCTCCAAAACTGTGAGGAAATAAAAGTCTGTTGGTTAAGCCACACAGTCTCTTCTATTTTATTATGGCAGCCTGAGCTGACTAACATCTGAGGGACCCAGAGGAGTCAGATTCATAGAGATAGATTGTGGAACCATGGTTAGCAGGGTGTAGGAGCACTGCCAATCCTGACACCATCTTGTTCTTCTGTCGGGCACACGGATGACACTATTTTAGATAACTACCCTGTGGCCTCACCACCATGCTCCTCACTCTATAAAAGCTGTAGGTTGAGGTCCGGGCTGGTGGGGAAGAGCTTCGCCATACAGCCTGGATTGTCCATCCATCTACCCACCCACCCGGTGGCTCCTGTCTGTAAGTTACCCTGGACAAAACTTGGTGTGAATGGTATGGGGTGGCTTGCTTCATTTTTCCATGTTAAAGTGCCTTCTCAGTCTGGAGGATACACTACTGATTTTCTTCTACCTTCTAACAACTGGAGTAGTCAGCAAGATACAGAAAACAAAATGAGAGTGGGTAAAGGGGCTGTGCCTGGGGGATGCCCGTTGTTTTTGCAGGGGGAGAGCCTGTTATCCATGGAATTGGTGGAGTTATGGAGTTGCTTGAAGCAAAGGGGCCGAGGAGGGTTGGCAGCTTGGGTGTTACAACTAAGGGATTTTGGAGGAGATAATATTATGTTAAATGGGTTTGAAATGTTAAAGATGGCCTCAGTTGCTGCTTGGCCAGTCTTGGACAGAGATACAGAGATTGTGTGCCACAGGCAGGAGAATTGCAGGTGCTTAGCTAATTTGATTGACAGGATAAATGTTAGCATTGAGATAACCTGGCCTAACAAAGGGGATGTTCCCTCCCCTCCATTACTCTCAACCTCTATGGAAGAACTACAAGAAGTTGAACATGAGCTGGGAATGAAATACACCATTTATGCATTTTAGAAGCCCAGATGAAGAATTATTTCCTTTGGTATGAAAGATGCTATCTTACATTCAGCCCTGGGGCCATGTGTGGGACTTTAGTATCGGTCCTTGCTGTAATGGCTGTGGAGGCTGACTTCAGTGAAACTGAAAGAATCTGTCATTAAGGGAAATAGATGGGTGGAAAAATGGGGAAGAACAAAAGATCCTGCCACAATTAAATGGTGGAAAGGGGGCCCATCAAGCTCTCTCATAAACAATTACAGCAAGATCTAATGTTATCTCAGACCTGAAGATTCAATATAAACAACCCAATTAGGTCTTCTAAGCCAAAGGCAGGCGTTGCCTTCAATTTCTCCTTTGAAGGCAGACTCAAAAAGCCAGACGCTTCACCAAGTGCCCTTCCGTGGAGGGATTTCGGGGTTGGATATCCCCGACCCTAGAGACTAGGTGTCAGGCAGCATTATCCTCTAGGGCCTGCAACAGCAGGTGACTGGAGGCCCCATGCTGAGTTAACAAACAGACTATACTATCTCTAACAGACACTGGAGCTAAATGCACACTTATCTAGGGAAACCCCTCAAAATTTTAGCGCTTATGGGAGGGAGGCAAATTATCAAGGTTTGACAAACTAGTCTCTCCCCTACAGATCAGCAAGCTTTGTCCTGGCTGTTTCCTCATGCATATTTCACCCATTCCTGAGTGTATTTTGGGCGCAGATTTTGAATCTAACTACAATGACCGGTGAATTCGGGTGGTGAATCCAAGTAGTGAAACACATACTCATGGGTCATACAAAACAGGAACCTATACGGCCACCTATTCCCAAAGGGTAATAAACATAAGACAATATAAGCTATGGGGTGGGGTGGGGAGGGCATGATGAGATTACGGCCTTCATTAAAGAATTAGGAAAGGCAAGGGTAATCAGGACTGCTCAAGCCCATTCATTACTCTAGTTTAGCCTTTAAAGAAATCTAATGGGGCCCTGGTGAATGACTATAGATTATAGGGAACTCAATAAAGTTACTCCGCCCATCTTTGCAGAGGTGCCTCATATAGACTTGCTAAAAGAAAATCATGGCATCCATTAAGACATACCATCATGTATTGAGCCTATGAAGCCCTTTTCAACATTCCATTAGGACTTGAACCCATAAACCAATTTGCCTTCAAGTGGAACAGGAGACAATGGACCTTCCAGGCATTGCCCCCAAATGTACCTCCATAATTCCACGATTGGTCCCAGGATGGCAGCCAGAGATTTGGAACAATGGGTATTGCCAGAGGAGATGGTGTTTTATCATTATGTAGATGATGTCATGTTAACTTGGGATGAGTTATTCTCCTTGTCTTGGTAGCTGTGTCATTACAGGCATACTTAAAGGCAGGAGGAGATCCGTGGGCTGGATCGTTCAGCCAAGGCCCTAGTGTCATCTGATTGGGTAAGACAAAGTGGTGCCAGAGGTGGTCAATGATGAGATACAAACCTTCCCAACAGACTTTCATTGGTTCCATAGGTTACTGGGAGACCTTTTATTCCCTGTCGAGAGCAGATATTAAGACCTTCATATGCCTTGGTTAAGAAGGGAAGCCGATGGGATTGGAGTATTGACCAACAAGAGGCTTTCTTAAAGGCAGAAATGGTAGTAAAACATATCGATGGGAGTACTGATGTCAGAAGTGAGTTGTGAATTCAATATGGGTTCATATCCAGAAGGATCTAGCTGGGGCTTGTGGCACTGACAATATGAGAAAGGAATCCCATGCTGATTCTGGTCTCAATTCCAGAAAGGAACAGAAAACAGGTATCGTCCTCTTGAGAAGCAACTATTAGTTGTCTATCCTGCACTGCAACAGATGGAAGAACCGAGTGCTGATCTACCTGTTATGATAGGAACCTCCCTGCCAGTAGAAGGATGAATTAAGAACACGTTTAGCCGACCAAAGACTGCCTGTGCCCAGGAAGGCACCTGAGAGGAATGGTGCATTTACCCCCTATGGCAGAGGAGCACGCACACACCACCAGCCTGCTGTCTTGTGCCCTGGTTACTGGGGCCCTTCACTTACGGCCACCCCAGCCCAGCAGTATGCCTCTCCTACCTCAAAGTAAAGGAAGGGGTAGGCTGGCCCCTGGGGGAAAGCAGTGCCCGGAAACCTGCCTATTTGGCGTTCCTCGGTCACCGACTGGATCCTGATGTACTTTGCTTGAAAGAAGAACCTCAAAGTATAGAGCAGAACGGAAAGCACTAAGGATTGCATTGACCGGTGAACCCGAGCCCATCAGTCTGACCACCGGCAGCAGGGCAGTGGGGAAGGGGTGAACAACACGGCTGCTATGGCGGCACAGAGAAGGCTGGGCTACATGAAACAGACCCCTGTGGGGAGCAGTACTATGGAAAGGTGCTGGGAAGATGCACTAACTCCGAGGCCGCTGTCCACACAGGGCATGTGTCTGCTCGCTTGGCATCCTCGCTACCAGGCTGTCGAGAGCCAGGAGTTAGCCTGAGCCCGAGCCCTTCTGCAGAGGAAATCCACCTGGTGGAGCAGAATGGGCCCACCGTAAATCGGGACACCGAGATCCTAACATGACTGGGGAAACAGTGAAAGGATTACATTTGCCTTCAAAATCTGCAAGCTGCTGACAAAGACTGTCCCCAAAGCCCCCTGCGGCGGGGGCTGTTGTTGTATATACTGGGGGCATATGGGAGCCCTGTTTCTCACTGCAAATAGACGATATAGACCCCTTTGCTGGTATCCGAAGGACAGGAATAGACGCCAACCCGTGTCACATTGCCACAGGACTTTACAAGACTTTGGAGAAGAGTCCATCAGGCTGCAGCTACAGAGGGATGATCAAAGCTAGAGCGCATGCGCCAATGCTGACTCAGCGAGTGATCTACCAGCCGGGACGTGCGAGCCTAAGCCGAGGCCCCAGCTCTATTATGGGCTTTCCACTTGCCCTGCAATCCCACTGCTGCAGGCCTGATGGAAAGGATGAAGGGACTAATGAAAAACACGCTAAAGAACAGCTCTCCCCGAGGACGGTCTCCAAGGCTAACAGAGGCAATTCGACTCCTTCACCTCACCCAGAGCATGTGAACGTCTAACCAAGCAGAGCCCCTCAGCGGGTTCCCTCTGGTTCCAGGCGCTGTGAGGCAGCTTGAGGCTGGTCCCCGAGGGCGGACTCACTTTGCAATTGCTGGGAGACCTCACACAAGTACGACTTTAGTGCATCGGATATTAGTTTGGAGTGCCACCCGCCCCCCCCCCCAACCAGGTGGCTTGGTGTCCTAATCCCTTGGGGCCAAGGGCTCACAGCTGGTATTAACCCCCTGTTGTCCGTTGGCGAGGGCCCAAGACACACCCCAATAACTGTTTCTGAACCTCTGATCCTGGCACCGAGGTAGGGTGGTCAGTACGGATGCCAAGCGAAATGCCTCCCGATATAGACATGTCCTCTGATAATATTAAGGGGCAAACTACGTGGTATCATCGCCCCGGAGAAACTACCGAAGCCGGGGGTGGTACTGGCTCAAGGGGACCAAACCGCTACGATGTTCTTGCTCAATGAAGATTTGCCGTCTCTGCTGCCTATAAGCCGTAGGTCTTCTCACCTCCTGCCTCGCACTGCAGACGCTCCCTCCTGTAGCATCAGGAAGCACCTTCTGGTCACCGGCCACCGCTTCCGCGGAAGTTACAGTTGCTCTGACTGTCGTGTCTGAGGAGACGACCTCTTTTCCAGGCTGCTGGGAAATCTCCGGTTGCTGTTTACGTCGCTGCTGTAGCAAAGGGAGAGGAAGGCAAGCGGCCTCCTGATATCTGGCTGGAGGGTCATGGTGGCAGAGTTGTGTGCAAACATTACACGGCCTCGAAGATGTGGGGGGTGACGCGTAGGAGCGCTGCCAGCACTGACTCTGACTTTGGCTCTCCAGCTCCCTCTCCCCTTTGCAGCACAGGGGCCCCCTCTGTAGATAACTACCCCGTGACCTCCCCACTGGGCTGAGAGCTGAGCTGGGCAGAGAAGGGCTGTGTAGTACTACCCGGATCATCCATCCATCTGCCCGGGTGCCCCTCTCAGTAAGTTACACTGAAACGCGGAGTAGGGGCGCCTGGGTGGCTCAGTCGGTTAAGCATCCGCCTTTGGCTCAGGTCATGATCTCGGGGTCCTCCCTGCTCAGCTCTCCCCCCTCCCTCTCCCTCTGCCTCTCCCCCTGCTCTCATGCTCACTCTGTGTACCTCTCTCTCTGTCTCAAATGAGTAAATAAAATCTTTTTTTGTATAGAGTGGCTTGCCTCGTTTTTTAGTATAAAAGTGCCTTCTCAGTCTGGAGGATACTTTACTGATGCTCCTCCACCTTCTAACACAGGATGGGGAGCAGGGGAAGTGAATTTGGTACAGAGTTTTAGTGTAGGATGATAGAGTTCTGGAGATGGCCAGTGGGGATGGTTGCAAATGATGAGAATATACTTAATGCCACTGAACCGAATACTTAAAAATGGCTAAAATAGTAAATTTTATGTTAGTCATATTTTACCACAATTTTTTAAAGGGTCTTTTAAAAAAATGTTATTTATTTATTTGAGAGAGAGTGCGCGAGTGCCTACAAGCAGAGGGGCAGAGGGAGGGGGAGAAGCAGACTCTCCGCTGAGCTAGAAGCCCCATGTGGGGCTCAATCCCAGGACCCTGAGATCATGAGGAGTAGAGGGCAGACCCTTAATGGACTGAGCTACACAGGTGCCCCAGGTTCTTTGTTTTTTGTTTTTTAATAGGAAGAAAAACTCCAAAACAACAAATAATGTAAGGGACATCTTCTGGCCTGTCTGAAACCCCAATGCTGCATGATCATCCTGGCCACAGTGTTGCCTTTCCCATCCCCTCATCGCGGGTACAGTGAAGATGTCCTCCTACCAGGGCCTTTGGAATCACATAGCTCAGCAGATGACAAACTGGAGAACATTTTAAGTTCCTTCCAAATGAGCTCTAGAGCTCTGCTGTCACTGAATTTAAAAGTCTTTTTCCCGAGAGGGAAAGAAACATTGAGAAGAAGAAAATGTTTGCAGCTGGAGCCTGAATTAGCAGTTTTGTCTCCAAAGACCGGAAAACACCTGGTCCTAGCAGACTTTCTATTGAATTTTATATGGTTTTCAAAAATAGATTAATTCTTAGCTGACTGGCAAGATTGAGTTACGTTAGGTTGTCTAACACAATTTTATCTGAGCTCAAGCATCACACTTTGTTAAAGCTCACACAATACTTTATTTTTTAGCAGGGAGAAGAATATACAAAATGACTATCCTATCTTTCCTAGATCAGGCTGTAACTTTGATAACTCAGGAAGCTTATAACAGAGCAAAGCAAAGTATTATTAAAGAACCCCTGAGGGCGTGCAATTGATTAAAAAAACCTTCAAACTTCGGAGCCCTGCTACTCTGAGCTGCTTCTCAGATGAGCAACCTTAGCATATTCTCTGAGCTTGTTAGAAGTGCAGGATCTGTGACCCTGACCAACACCCACTGAATCAGAACTTGCATTTTAACAAAACTTCTAGGAATGCTCATTAAAGTTTGAGAGGCCTTGCTATCGATCACTGTTTCTCAGAGGGTGGTTTTTAGACTCCCTCAGCAAAATTGCCTGGGAATACTTACTAAAAATGCATACTCCTGGATCCTGCCCAAGACCCATGAAAATTATCCCGAATGACTCTTGGGCAAACTAGCTTGAGAATCATTGCTGTAGTTGTTAAAAAGAAAAAAAACAGTGATTTTAAAAAGCTACTTTGGGGACACCTGGGTGGCTCAGAGATCACGTCATGATCTTGGGGCCCTGGGATCAAGTCCCACATCAGGCTCCCTGCTCAGTGGGGAGTCTGCTTTTCCCTCTCCCTCTGCCCCTCCTCAACCCCTGCTCATGTACTCTTTCTCTCTCTCTCTCTCTCAACAAACAAACAAACAAACAAACAAACAAACAAATAAATAAAATCTTAAAAGAAAAAGCTACTCTGGTCATTCAGATACTCTCTTCCACCCCCCAAAACTCTGTCCTCTGGGAACCACTTCTAAGAATGTGAGGTTTCTCAATGAGCACGCGATGCGGGCAGAGAGAAGTGAAACTCCCTGTGCTAGTGGGATCTGAGGGGGCTCTGACTCCACACACCCAGAGTGAATGAATTTTTAAGGATGTTTCTTGGTCCGAGTCCATGTACTCAATCTCAACTTCTCTCCCACTCGCACACACACACCCGCACATGCCTGCACCCCTGCGATGGGGTTAAGATAAGACTGGGAGTCAAAGGAAGATAGCCTTTGCACATGAACCTTCCAGGGGTAAATTCTAGGCTGACGTGAGGCTCAGCCCTGTCACTGCTCTTTTCCCTGGGAAGCTCCCTGATGCGTTGTGTGGCCTCGGTGTGGCCCTAACTGCACCCCCCCATCATTAGGCTGTAGCATTCCTGACGTGGCAGAGGGGCCTGCGGCATCTGGACACAGTGGCCATCACGTGGAGAAGGGGGACGTGGCAGAGGTCACTTACTTTGCAGGTTGGGAACCTTAGAGGAAGGCCCACACTGGCCATTATTTCTCACCCCAGCACTCCAGCTAGCTGTGGGGCCTGGACCAAGGTGACAGAAAGCTAACTGGATGCTGGAGCTGGAAGGGACCACGCAGAAGGTCTGTTGGGTCCATTCACTCTGCATGTGAGCAAGTGAGCATCCTGACAGCCTGAGGGGCCGGGCAACCTCAGCGAAGTGGGCCAGGGGGGTGTGTGGGAGGGGGTCATCTGGAAGTCGTGCCCTCCAGTGGACCGAAGAGCTGGATGCCGGCAACCAGAGTCTCACCCTCCTCCCTCGTCCTTGGAACGTATGTCCGGCCTGCTATTCCCATACCAGCAGCTGCTCCAAGGACATAGTCTCGAGAAGAGTGAAGTGTTGAGACCAGCTGGACCCAATGCGTGAGTGAAACCAGTGAAGTCCTCTCTTTAAGCTTCTAAGATCTGGGTGCAAAACGTGGGCGCAAAAATGTACTCATTTTGCAACAAGCCCCACTTGTAGTTTCCCTCGCTCATTAAAACTGCCACATGGCAATTGGGAGAGATCTGCCTCTTCAGTCCCTCCTCGCCTTCTGTGTTTCAGGCCAGGGAACACCTGAAGCTCCAAACCAATACATGGGCAAAGAGTGACCGGAGCTGGGACCCTGATCTCACAATGCTGTGCTCCCTCAAATATAAATCTGCCTTCGCCACAGAAGCCAGAAGATGGGCTCAGGAAGCGTTGAGTCCTGGCCTTGCACATAATAGTAAACGTTAGATCTGCAGCCGGATGGCAGGTAGAACTTTAGGGAAATGGGCTTTAACATTAGATAGACATGGGTTTGAATTTAACCTTTCTATTCATTTGCTCACAGGACATAGGGCAAGTCAGAGTTCTGAGAGTTGCAGCCGCCACATCTGTAAAATGGGGCCAATACTATCTGTTGTTGGAAGATAGTGTTGTTGGAAGAGTTAATGGGGTGCTGTGTATAAACTTTGGTGTTTCACAAACCTGAATGAGCCTGTGAATTACCTGCATTCTGCTTTGGGGATGCCAAGAATCTGCACTGCTGACTAGTTCCCAGGTGCTGCCGATCCAGTTGGACACTGGCCACACTTCAGGTAGCGAGGCTACAAAGCACTTACCAAGCGGGAGACCCAAGTTTCTTTTTAAAACATTTTTGAAATAATATTGTCCTTGCAAAAAACAGAAATGAAAGCAGTGCAAAGAATACCCAGAGACCCTCTACCCAACTTCCCCAAGTGTGAATATCTTTTATATAATCATCATACTATTATCAAAACAAGGAAATTGACCTTGGAACAATACTATTAACTAAGCTTCAGACATTTTTTTGAATTTCTTCAGTTGCCTCAGTCATGCCTTCTTTTTGGACCGGGATTCATTCAGGGTCACGTGTCCTAGGTCACTGTCTTGTCTCTTTGGTCTCCTTTGATGTGGGACAGATTCCATGAGAGACTTTCGGTGACAGACAGCCATCCCGACAATGACAACCCACCCGAATTTCTTACTCATCTTTGAATTCAACTGGTTTTCAGATATTAGTGCTCATAAGAAGCACCCAGGGAGATTGTTTTACATGTTTGTTCCCAGAGAAACGAAGTCTGTAAGGTTTGGCTAACGTTTGGGAATCTGCCTCTGGATGCACTTGCCGGGTGACGGATGCAGGCAGTCGGAGGACCAGATTCTGAGAAACCCTGCCCAGGAGCGGCTGGCACTGCTTTGGTGAACGCTTGCTGTGGGATCTCCTGATACAAGGACAAGCTGTCTCTGTTTCTTTAGAATATATTTTTAAAAGATTTTATTTATTTGACAAAGAGAGACACAGCGAGAGAGGGAACGCAAGCAGGGGGAGTGGGAGAGGAAGAAGCAGACTCCCCACTGAGCAAGGAGCCCGATGCGGGGCTCAATCCCCGGACCCCAGCACCATGACCTGAGCTGAAAGCAGACGCTTAATGACTGAGCCACCCAGGCGCCCCTCTTTAGAATATTTTTTAAAGCCTTACAGTGATAGAGTAACATTTTTTGAGCTAGTATAGACCTGCTCTCCAGTCCCTGTTTCCTTTCATAACAAAAGGGGAAGCATAAGGGCGTGCCTTGTTTTGCACTTTGCCTTGTCACCTGACTTGCCCTTTGGTTTTCCCTGTTTTCTGGACAGTTCTGGGTTCGCGCCTCCTCAAAGTTTGCCACAAGGGGGCACCGGTGACTTCCTCCTAGTACTCAGACTGCTAATCAAAATTCCCAGATTGGCAAACTAGTGTTTGAAGAAAGAGTCATGGGATGCTTTACCAGCCAGACTTCACTACCCATGGCCTCAAAGATCTGATCTGGATCTTTTCCTCTTGGAACACATTAGGATGGATCCCAGAACTGCTGACTTTGGGCCAGGGTTCTACTGATAATGATTAAAGAGGCTATGTCCATGGGGAAGGGGGGTGTACCAGGTTGGACTGTGTCTGAGGACTTCAGCCTGTGGGGTTTGGTCTAGGCTGTGCCGGGCAGAAAGGATAGTTGTGAATAACGTGGCAGTTGTGTACAGGCTCAAATACAGAATTATGGGTTTGACACACTTTCCTCATCGAGTCCTAATAATCTTTTTTACATTCTTTCTCCCCGAGACCAGGGAACAAAAATTGCCCTCTACATGGGATCTCAGTAACCACTCTCATCATCCCCCAGCAGCGTCCAAGGGGCTTAGAAAAGAGGGGCACCCCCGTGCCAGTGATTAGTGTGTTTTTCAGTGGCAGGGAGGGCCCAAATTTACCTCTCTGCAAGGCCCAGGGGTGTGCTGGGGAATGTTCAACAACCTGCAATCCAAACAACTAACGATTTTTAGCCATCATCTGTTTCTGTGGGGATAAATACCTTCCTTCTGGCTGCTGATTTCAAGCTATCAAGGTGACCTTACTAAATGCCAGGCTGGGAAGAGATGCGCAGACACCTTCCCCCCGCACGGTGTAGAGCGTCTTTACCACATAAATATAATAGATGTGACCCCAAGAGCACATATTAGAGTAAAAACAGTAAAATAACTACGAGGTTACGGGGTCTGAGTGTCTATTATCCTTGTTCTTAACATCTTTTAATGATGCTAAACGCACACGACATAAAACTTACTATCTTAACTATTTGTAACCGTACAGTTCTGTAGTGTTACATATATTCCCATTTTGCACATTCTACCTGTAGAACCGTTCTCACCTTGTAAAAATCTCGGTACCCAAACAACTCCTCGCTTCCCCGTCCCTTAGCCTCCGACAGCCACCATGCTGCTTTCTGGTTCTATGAATTTGACAACTTTGGATACCTTATGTGAGTGAAATCACACAGTATTTGTCCTTTTGTGGCTGGTTTATTTCACTTAGCATAATGTCCTCAAGATTCATCCATATTGCAGCATATGACAGAATTGCATTCTTTTTAAAGACTGGATTGTATTCCAGTGTATGTATATAACACATTTTCTTTATTAATTCTCCAGTTCATGAACACTTGGGTAGCTTCCACCCATTGGCTATCCCGAATAATGCTGCTGTGTATTTGGTGTATAACTCCTTGAGATACTGCTTTATATATATGTATCACCAGAAGTGTGATTGCTGGATTATATGGTAATTCCATTTTTAATATTTGGAGAGGTTACCATACTGTTTTCCATAGCAGCTGCACTATTTTACATTTTTTGCCAACAATGCACAAGGGTTCTAATTTCTCTACTTCCTCACCGTTTGTTATTTTCTGCTTTTTAGAAAAATATAGTCACTATCCTTATGGGTATGAAGTGGTATCTCCTTGAGGTCTTGATTTGTATTTCTCTAATTCTCTAATGATTAGTGATGTTGAACATCTTTTCATATGCTTATGGTTATTTGTATGACTTCTCTGGAGAAACTTCTATTCAAGTTCTTTGCCTGTTTTTTTTTTTTTTTTTAAGATTTTATTTATTTATTTGACAGAGAGAGAGAGAGATCACAAGTAGGCAGAGAGGCAGGCAGAGAGAGAAGGGGAAGCAGGCTCCCTGCCAAGCAGAGAGCCCGATGCAGGGCTCGATCCCAGGAGCCTGGGATCATGACCTGAGCTGAAGGCAGAGGCTTTAACCCACTGAGCCACCCAGGCGTCCCAACCTGTTTTGTTTTTTTTTAAAATTGGATTGTTTTTTTGTTATTGCTATAGTACTGTATATATTCTTGATATTAATCCCTTATCAGATATATGATTTGAAAGCATTTTTTCCCATTCTATAGATTGCCTTTTCACTCTGTTGATAGCATCCTTTGATGCACAGAAGGTGTTAATCTTGATGTAATCTAATATATCTATTTTTACTTTTGTTCCCTATGATTTTGGTGTCATATTCAAAAAATCATTGCTAAATCCAATGTTATGAAGGTTTCCTCCTATGTTTCCTTGAAGAGATTTTTTTTTTAATATTTTATTTATTTATTTGACAGAGAGTGAGAGATCACAGGCAAGCAGAGAGAGAGGGAGAAGCACACTCCCCACTGAGCAGAGCCCGATGTGGGGCTTGATCCCAGGACCCTAAGAGCATGACCTGAGCAGGCAGAGGCTTTAACCCACTGAGCCACCCAGGCGGCCCCTCCTTGAAGAGTTTTACAGTTTTAGGTCTTACATGTAGGTCTTTGATCCATTTTGAGTTAATTTGTGTATATGGTGTAGGGTTTCAACACCACTTGTTGGAAAGAGTATGGTTTTCCCATTGAATGGTCTTGGCACTCTTGTCAAAAATCATGTGGCCGTATAAATGAGGGTTTATTTCTGGACACTCTATTCTAGTCCATTCGTCTATGTGCCTGTCTTCATGCCAGCACCACAGCTTTGATTATTGTAGCTTTGTTGGTAACTTTTGAAATCAGGAAGTGTGAGATCTCCAACTTTGTTCTTTTTCAAGATTGTTTTGGCTATTCAGCATCCCTTGAGATTCCATATGAATTTTAGGATGGATTTTTCTTTTCTGCAAAAATTGGGATTTAGAATTTGATAAGGATTGCTCTGATTCTGTAGATTTTGGATTGAACGATAATAATATTAACAATATTAGGCCTTCCAGTCCATGGACATAAGCTGTTCTTCATTTATTGGTGACTGCTTAATGTCTTTCAGCAATGTTTTGTGGTTTTTAGTGTATATAAGTCTTTCACCTTCTTGGTTGTTTACATTTAGTCCTAAGTATTTAATTCTGTTGACACTATTGTAAATGGAATTACTTTCAAAATTTTCTTTCAGATTGTTGATTGTTGGGTATATGAAACACTAAAATTTTTGTTGATTTTGATTTTGTTGATTTTGTCTCCTACAACTTTGCTGAATTGGTTTATTTGTTCTAACAAGTTTTTTTTTTTTTTTTTTTAATATTTCATCTATTTATTTGAGAGAGAGAAAGAGCACAAGTGTGGTGAAGGGCAGAGGGAGAAGCAAAGTCCCTGCTGAGCAGGGAGCCTCGTAGCGGAACTCGATCCCAGGACTCTAGGATCATGACCTGAGCCGAAGGCAGATGCTTAATCGACTGAACCACCCAGGTGCTCTCTAACAAGTTTTTTGAGGAATCTTTAGAGTTCTCCACATAATAAATCATGTCTTCTATAAGCAGAGATTATTTTATTTTCTTTCTGGTTTGCATGGCTTTTTTTCTTTAATTCTTTTTCTTACCTAATTGCTCTGGCTAGGACTTTCAGTACTATTCTGAACAGAAGTGGTGAAAGCAAGCAACCTTGTGTTGTTTCTGGTATTAGAGGAAAAGCTTTCAGTCTTTCACCATTGAGTATGTTCCTCGTGGTGTTGTCATCTAGATCATTATTATGTTGAGATTATTTTCTTCTATTTCTAGTTTGTTGAGTGTTTTCATCATGAGAAAGGGTTGAATTTGTCAAATGCCTTTTCTGTGTCAGTTGAAATGATGATGTAATTTTTTTCACATCATTCTGTTAATGTGTTATATTAATTGCTTTTTATATGTTGAACCATCATTGCACTTCAAGAATAAATCCCACTTGGTCATGGTACATAATCCTTTTATTATTTATTTACCTACTTATTTTTAAAAAGATTATTTATTTGAGAGAGAGAGAGAGAGAAAGTGAGAGAGAGCATCAGAGGAGAGAAGGTCAGAGGGAGAAGCAGACTGCCTATCGAGCTGGGAGCCTGATGCGGGACCTGAGCAGTTGCTTAACCAACTGAGCCACCCAGGCGCCCCCATAATCCTTTTAAAGTGCTACTGAATTCTGTTGAATTTTGTTAACATTTTGCATTAATATTTATCAAGGATAGCGTTCTCTAGTTTTCTTGTATTATATTTATTATATAATTTATTTACCTGTAAGCTTATGTAATTTATTTTTAAATAATATTTAACAACCAGTTCATAAAATTCCTAAAAATTTAACAATTAATTCTCAAGAGTCAGTGTGGGCTGGTTGTAACACATTACTGGCTAGACTTTTGTGTCTCTTTTCCTTTTGCAATTTGCAGCGAATTGAGAGACTCACTTAATTTTGCATAATAACAGGAACAGCAAGAGATAAAGGGTACATCTGTATGTCAATTTATTTGGCAAACAAAGGCAGAACAAGTATTAAGTTATAAATTGTTTTCCCAGCCCCCATCTGACTGCATTGTCTTGACAGCATGGACTTCAGTTCCTTTTAGGGGAAGGCACTATAGACTTCATTTTTCCTTTTCTCTCTCTTCTTCTTTTGTTTAACATTGGCCCAACTGAATACTTTACTTTTACGATCACATTTAAGTCTCCCAACAAGTAGGTACTATTATTTCCCTCATTTTAGAGATAAAGACACTGAAGTTTAGATAGGTTCAGTAA
>CM053611.1:113295035-113331738 GCA_028646535.1 Procyon lotor
TTTTTTTTTTGTGGTGAGTTTTTCCACCTTGTCATTTTATCAAGATAAGAATAGATGAGTGAGAGAGAAAAATACTCTGGAGTTCTGCAGTTTTCACTGATTGATTAACTAGGTCTTGGCTGGATATTCTCGCTGATCTTCTGGGGGAGGGGCCTGTTGCCGTCATTCTCAAATGTCTTTGACCGAGGCAGAATTGCATGGCTCTTGCCAGGGGATGGGCCAAGCACTTTGCTCTTTGTTCCCTGAGCACTCCCCATACCGCCCTGGAGGCTGGGAGTGAAAATGGTGGCCTCCCATTCTCCAGCTCAGAGAAGCCAAGTGCTGGGCGCCCCACTTCTCAGCACGCCCTCAGAGGAAAGCGGTCAATCACTCCTGTCTCCCTTGTCTGCAGCCCACGCTCTGTGCTCAGCTAGCCCGTGGCAGAGCACCTCTATCTGTGGCACACGCAGCCTCGCTGGAGTCTCCAAACCCAGCAGATTTCTGCTGTGTGCTCCTGCACCAATCCTCCTGGAGGAGGAATGAGGGGGTGTCTCCAGAGCTGCCTCTTGTAGGGTCCCTGCTTTAAGAGCAGTAGTCCAATTGTGTGTCAGATCACAGTCTAAAGTAAGCCTAAGCTGAGGACACTGCGTGGCTCCTTCTCTGCCGCCAGCTTCTCCACCCCAATACCTGGGAGCTCTGCCACACTTGGGCACCCATGGTCCCTCTGTGACCCCATGGGTCCTGAAATCACACTGTTCTAAACCCCCTGTTCAACCTCTTGAACGATGTCCCTCAGCGGAGCAGACTAAAAGTTCTGATTTTGTGCTCCACGGCACTACGGCTGCTGGGAGCCAGCCCCTCCCCCTAGGTCTCTCTTCCCATTACTTTGGATTCACTTTTTCCACACATCCTACCTTTTGGAAAGTGGTCGATTTTCTGCTCCTAGAATTGCTGTTCTTCCTCTCTTTTCTCTCTTGTTGAGTTTGCCAGCTTTTAGAATGGTTTGATACCTATCTAGCTGAACTTCTGGGATCCTTTGCTATCTCAGCCTCCTACACGTCCGCCATCTTGCCTCATTCTCCCTATTGGTTCAATAACATTTTGGGCATGTGCTTATTTTATATTTGCATGAGAGTCAAGATTTTACCTTCTTGAAAATTTACTTTACCACTTTCAGAGGTCATCCCAAAGAAACACCCAAATTTATTTCCCTGATAGACCCAGTTAAACTGCTTTGCTTGAGACCCACACCCATGGGTTGCTTGAGCCCAGATAATGTCTTTTCTTGGCTTCCAGGGTGATTTTCAAGCAGTGATAAAACTTAATCTGGTTGGGTTTTTTGTGTTTCCGATTTCTGGGTTTGTTTTTTGTTTTGTTTTGTTTTTAAGATTTTATTTATTTATTTATTTGACAGAGAGAGAGATCACAAATAGGCAGAGAGGCAAGCGGGGGGGGGGGGGGGGAAGGCTCCCTGCTGAGCAGAGAGCCCAATGTGGGGCTCGATTCCAGGACCCTGAGATCATGACCTGAGCCGAAGGCAGAGGCTCCAACGCACTGAGCCACCCAGGCACCCCCTGGGTTTGTTTTTGTTTGTGGCTCATGTAAGGCCAATCAATGATTCCCCACTAATGGCAGCAATGGCTAGAAACTTGCTGATATGGTCTAATTACTTGGGATGTCTGTGGCCATGGGTAACGGACATTTATTCTCTATTGGCTGACAGAGACTCTGGCTTGCCTTCTTGTTTGTTTGTCTGTTTGTATCTTGGTGAGCTCAATTCAATCAACCAAATATTTGATGTCTACTGTGAGGGAGCCCTTTGAGATTAGAACAATTGAGTTTTTGATTTCTGTGTTTACTTTGGATCTGTTGCTGTGGTCATATGTTTGAAGCTTTAAGCAATGTGTTAATGCATCTGTGTGTCTACAGTTTAGAACAGCCTTTACCTCTAATTGTGCATGTGTGAAATATCTCCCCACATCCAGGGATTCTTAGTAATTACTACTCTTAAGTTAAGGGAGCTCTGTTGATTATAGAGATAAATAAGTACCTAAAGAAATAAAACAGTCTCAAAATTTACAGAAAATAAACAAGCTACCTTAAGTACTTTAAACATGCTAAACTTTTAGGGAAAAAAAATCATTCTTACAGAAACTACTAACTCAGAAATATTTTTAAAATCCAAACTTAAATAATTAAGGTGAATCTTTGAATAAATAAGACTGGTTTGACAATTTTGGTTTGAGAAAGAAAAGATATGGGTTTATGGTTTTTCTCTGATTTATCAGTACTAAGTAATCTATAAGCGTACATTTTACTCTTTCATAAGACTTAGATTTATTTTCTCATAAAGAGATTAATTGGCTTGAACTTCATAAATTTCTTATATAAGTTATCTACCAAATAAGCTAACATTATTATTCCTATATAATATTTAAGATTATTAAGGTCTATATTTGTATCCAAATAAATTGAACCATAATTTCAACTAATATTTTATAACAGTAATTATGTTTTATAGTAGTTCAGTTTAAATATAATTTCCAAAATCCTTAGGAAACTTAAACACTTGGATTGATAGTACATCTATTTATTTATTTTTATTTTTTATTAAAAATTTTATTTCAGACAGAGAGTGAGAGAGAGCACAAGCAGAGGAGGGGAAGGAGGAGCAGACTCCCCACTAAGCAGGGAGCTCACCACAACGTGGGGCTTAATACCAGGACTCTGGGATCATGAATTCTGTCTTTGACCTAAGCCAAAGACAGACATTTAACCAACTGAGCTATCCAGGCACGCTGATAGTACATCAATTTGATTAATGAATAATCTTTTGATCTGTGAAAATTTTTTCTTTTTTTTTTTTTAAGATTTTATTTATTTCAGAGAGAGAGCACAAGCATGAGTGGGGTCAGAGGAAGAGGGAGAAGCAGACCGCCTGATGAGTCAGCAAGGATCCTGATACAGAGTTCAGTCCCAGGACCCTGAGATCATGACCTGAGCCAAAAGCAGATGCTTAACCAGCTGAGCCACTCAGGCATTCCTGAAAAATTTCTAAGCTTGAATACTGAACAGTGAATACTAAGTAAGATTTTAAGTTTTAGGATTTTCTTTCTTTCTTTCTTTCTTTCTTTCTTTCTTTCTTTCTTTCTTTCTTTCTTTCCTTCTTTTTATATACAAGTGATTGTATCTTTAGGTCATGTTATGAAATGTGTTCATTTTTTCACTCATGTGGAATTTAAAAAACAAAACAAAGGGTCATAGGGAAAAAAGAGTGAAGCAAACCAAGAAACAGACTCTTAACTGTAGAGAACACACTGATGTTTACCAGATGGGAGGTGAGGGGTTAGAAATAGGAGATGGGGAGTAAGGAGGGCACTTGCTGTAATGAGCACTGGGTGTTGAATAGAAGTGTTGAATCACTATACTGTATTCCTGAAACTAATATAACACTTTATGTTAACTAACTGGAATTTAAATAAAACCTTAAAAAAAGTAATGTATTCATTTTGCCACTTAAAGAAGGTATGGAAGAAGGTGTAAATGTGTAATTTTGCAAGCCAGCTGAAATGCCTATACAAAACAAAGTTCCCAGCTCTGTATTTGAAATATAAATTAGTTACTTTGGCTAAAAGTTACAATTAATATGCATGGACCAGCATGAAAGTGACAGAAAACTACAGCTGTGTATGCAAAGCCATGGGATCAGTTTTTGTTTTCAAAGAAAAAGAAGGTATCTTTGTGTAAAATAAAATCCAAGTTTGTTTCAGGATATGCAAGAATAAAATGAAAGATAAAATTCAAGCATGCTGCTGAGGGTGTGAGGGAAGCCAATTTTAACTGCCTGAGTTTTTGGTTGAGTCTGAGATGCAACCATGATATATGATCAATTTTTACCAAATTTGCCAGCTTTGATGGGTTTATTCACAAAGCAGTTGTTTAAAAAAGGAAGGGGGAATCTTAAGGCTCTGCCCTAAGCTAGAATTTGTTCTTCACGAAAGAGCCCTGTAGAATGCACTGGTGTAGGTCCTTAAAACTAACTAAAACATTTATTATTACCATATACTCATGCAAAACTACAATGTGGCTTTCTCTCTGTTACATGACAGATTGGTCCTAGAGCTCTTACCTAGCAGTGGTTAAAGGTTATCCTTTACCTTCTGAGAAATCTGCCCAGATAGCAAAGATCCCACAGCTTACCAGAATAATGTCCTTGATTATTCAAAACAAAACACAAAATGTTCCTCACTTGTGAAAGAGCTAAGTTTCTTCGATGTTTATCTTAAAATGTTTTTACGTTGGTTGAATAAGTAACCAAGTATTGATTCCCAGGCCTCCTATTATTTTAGCTTAATTAAGTATCCAAATATCTTCTGATTATTTTTTTTATTTTGTCTTCCAAAATCCAGCCTTCAAATATAGGACAAAAGGGGTGGATGGAGGGCACTGTTTTTTAAACTTAAACTATCTTTGAAATTTCCCAGAGGGCCCTTGGAAATTGCAAAGATGTATTCTTTCACTTTATAAAAGGAAAGAAGCTAGAAATAATTGGGTTTGTTTGATATCTTTTATTAGTTCAACACAATTGTAAAAATGCATGGGAAAAAAATATCAAATCAGGGGCATCTGGGTGGCTCAGTGGGTTAAAGCCTCTGCCTTCGGCTCAGGTCATGATCCTAGGGTCCTGGGATCAAGCCCCGCATCGGGCTCTCTGCTCAGCAGGGAGCCTGCTTCCCCTTCACTCTGCCTGCCTCTCTGCCTACTTGTGATCTCTCTCTGTCAAATAAATAAATAAAATCTTTTAAAAAAATTATCAAATCAGAAGAGAAGCTCAGCCTTCCCTCAGTTAAGTCTGTATTGGTACAATGTTACAAATACCAATATTCTAAATTGTGACTATTTTGTATCTAAATTGTGTCTATATTCTAATTGTATCTTAGAGATTTATAAAAAATGCTCTCACTGTTTGCAATATATTCTTACTTTCAGGGGAAGGAAACATTGATTAAACCCTAATGAAACAGTTATATACTGATCCCAACAGAGAATTTTGCTTTCTTCCATTCTGATGCTGTTGTTCACTGTAATACATTAACTACATTCAGTCTCATTATTATACTGGTGTCTCCTCTCAGATGCTTGACTGAAGGCTCTGCCCTAAGCTAGAATTTGTTCTTCACGAAAGAGCCCTGTAGAATGCACTGGTGTAGGTCCTTGAAACTAATGGTACTTCGAAGACTGGACTCCTGTGTGTGGGTGTTAGAGCTGACATTGCTTAGATAACGTTCAGACTATGTCAGTGAACTTAATGGGGATTCTCAGGACTCTTTCTGGTCCAGATGCAGACATGCCTCATGAAAGCAGATTGCTGACCCAAGATCCAGCCACACAATAATCAATTCTATAGGACTGAACTGACAGAGTGTTATCTTGGCATTTTATTTGGAATATTGTGGTATTATTTCTAATTCTCTAGTTTTCGTGGAAACAGAAAGCCCTCTTGTCAAGTCTTTTCAAGCTATTTATAACTCACTTTCAGTTTAGTATAACCTATGCTTTGTAAACTGATATATAAAAATATTTTTAAAAGGGGCACCTGGGTGGCTTGGTTGGTTAAGTGTCTGACTTTTGATCTCAGTTCAGGTCTCAATCTCAGGGTCATGAGCTCAAGACCCACGTTGGGGTCCAGACTGGATGTGGAGCCTACTTTAAAAAACAAAACCATGGGGCACCTGGGTGGCTCAGTCGTTAAGCGTCTGCCTTCGGCTCAGGTCATGGGATCGAGCCCCACATCAGGCTCCCTGCTCAGTGGGAAGACTGCTTCCTCCTCTCTCTGCCTGCCTCTCTGCCTACTTGTGCTCTCGATCTCTCTCTCTCTCTCTCTCTCTCGGTCAAATAAATAAATAAAATCTTAAAAAAAAAAAACCATTCTAACTGAATCTCCTTACTTTTAATAACAACATAATTATTTGTATAGATTTAATAATTATTTGTCCCCCTTTGACCTGAAAATGATGGGAAAACCAACTGTGCAATCGAGACCATACCTGAAGTGTTATATTGGAGAATGATTCTTATTTAGGTCTGAGTAGCTTCTGCAGGTGAAATCCAATAAATGCAACATCTCGGGCTGAGTCGTGGCCCAATACAGTATGGCTCTAGGTTTCCGAGCAAACTCAAGTTTTCCTGAAGGCTAATTAATTTTCTTGCTACACCTATGTAAACAAGCTAACCAGATTGTATGAGACCAGATCTCTTGTATTGAGAATACTCTTTGGGGGTTATTTTAGATTGCAAGTGAGGGAAACTGTCAAAATAATTATGCAAAATGTAGAATTAAACAGAGGAAATTTCTGGGTGTTCTTTCAGTGCTGAGCTAAGTTTGCCCTTTGATTTACTTTCTGTTGATTCAACTATTTTATAACTCTGTAAAGGATAACTGAAGGAGGTCTGGTAGAAATGTAAATAATCTGTCTGGTGGAAAAGATAATCACAGAAGTTACAGTTTATTGCCCTGTAAGATATTAGACAGTTTTTATCTAACCGCGTAATCTTATCCTAACAATCCTTGATTAAATTGCCTGTAAGTGCTCAGTTCTGCAAATGCTCTTTGAGCCAGGGATTAACATCTTCCTGGATCCCTCATTAATTAATGGGTTGGATAAAATCTTTGAAATGTGCTCATTACTTATTTGTATGAAAGTTACGGTTTTACCTATTTGAGCAGAGGTTTCAAATGTGTGTTAAATAAACACAGAGCCCACGGGGGAAGATCCAGAGTGTGCAGTTTAAAGATGGGAGCAGGGGTTGAAATCTAGCCCATGATCGGTCCACAGAGCCCCTCCCTATCACGGGCCCATGTCCATCCAGAGATGGACACAAAGATGCCTGTTCGGTTGCTTCCTTTCCATTTGCCCCAAGGCACTGATTAAGCTAGTGGTGGCCCTAAATGTATCTGTAAAAGTAACAAAAATATTTTTTATTTTTTAAAAATATTTTATTTATTTATTTGAGAGAGAGATACAGAGATAGTGAGAGAGAGCACAAGCGAGGAGGAGAGGAGAAACAGGCTCCTCCCTGAGCAGGGAGCCCGATGTGGGGCTCCAACCCAGGACCCTGGGATCATGACCTGAACTGAAAGGTGGACACTTAACTGACTGAGCCACCCAGGTGGCCCACAAAAATACTTTTAAATTATAAAAGCCAATGAAATAAATACTCCATGAAAACTAGTATAAATATTTTGTGGGTAACCAGGAAATATTCTCAGTCCCTGAAAGGAAATCTTTTTATACATAATGAGCTATATAATTTTAATTCAATGATTCTATTTTAGGGTATATAGCCCAAGAAGACAGATTCTCCCCCTCCCTCCTCCAAAAATAGATCTGTGTTCAAAGCAGCACATTAATAACATCAAAAAATTTCAAACACATAATGCGTATACATCAATCCAGCTCTAAGGAGGCTGGAAAAATTAGAGTCATGTTGTGGACTCTGTTAAGTGCCAGATGGTGGAGTATGAACTTTACACTGTGGCTAAGGAGAGCTGCAGAACAGTCTTCAAGAAGCAACATGATGAAAACAGTATTGTTGGAAGTAGTTGTGACTATCTGGGTAAAGGTTAATGTGGGGTAAAGATGGCTCCCGCAACCCGCAGTCTCGAAGGATGGCGGAAAGGTAGGAGCGAGAGACTCTCCATTTATATACGGTAAAGGAGAGTTTGAAGTGATGTAAGTAATAAAGGGCTTAATATTGATTCTTTTTCTGTAAAGTTGTATAAATTTCTAGTTGACTTTGGTATGAACAATTTTTATTGTAATTTTTAAAAATCTTAATTGACCCGGTTCTCTATTAAAGAAACACCTTGGATTTCCACGGGACTATCACTAGAGGGCAACCTAATCCCATCCACCTGACAGGAGCCTACCTGCTCAAGTGTAACCCTTGCACCTGCAACATCAGCCCCATTGGGGTGCTTAGAGGCAATGCAGGTGAGGAGGTCCCCTGAGACCCAGCAGAATCAGAATCTATATTTTAACAAGCTCCCCAGTGACTGGGACGCACGCACATTGAAGTCTGAGAGACGCTGCCTGGAACACACAGATCTCTCCTACATTTTGCTATCGATGGCTTGGCATTTCTTTTCGGGTGTCTGGCTTCAATTGCCCCTTTGATTTCTTGGTAATCTCCACTCTGTCCCCCTACATTTTCCTGTGATTGTTGTCCATTTTCATTTTCAACCCACAACTGGTGGATTAATACACACATGGACAAGCAGGACAGAAGTAGGTTTCAAAGCTGACCCAGCAAACCCCACAGCTGCTCAGCTCCTTCCTAGTGCTGGCACTTTTTAAGCCCAACACAGAGCAGCTGTTACAACTTTCTTGCATTTCTGCAGGATAAGAAGACAAATTCTGTTTTCAATTCACCAAAACAGAAATAGAGGACAGCTGCTTTTTAAAGTGTGTTTACCACTGAGGTCACATTTTTAAGTAAGATTTAGCTCTCAACATCAGTCTGCCTGGAAAACCAAACAGTATAAACAACCTGCCCCCCAGCTCTGCCAGCTAGGAGGAAAGGGGAGAAGGGAAGTCGGTCTGTCTGTGGGTGGGACCAGATTGGATCTTGGTGGAGAGTAGCCTCACGTGGGAGTGGCTTGGCTCATCTCTGCAATTATTCCTCCCCACAAGGTCATGAGCAGGATTAGGGCAACAAGTTAACTCCTGGCTCCATTTCTGCCTTTTATACTGATGGAATCCTAGCAATGCACATCTGTATTTCCCACCATCTTAATCACTCTCAAGGAGTTAAGCCTTGACTTGCCATCAGCACAGAAGACAGGATTGCAAAGAGGATGTCTTCCAGGAGCAGAAAGAGCACATTCTTGGCAGCAACTATCGCCTTGACCCACATCCTCAATTACACTGCAGCTATGCCCTAAAAATCTAATGCCAACAGCTCTCAAACTTTCCAATGCCTTGGAACCCCCTAGAGTGCTTGTTAAAACACAATTGCTGGGCCCCACCTACAAAGTGCTTGATTCAGCAGGTCTGAGGTGCGACCTGAGAATTTGGACTTCTGCTATGTTCCAGTGATGTTGATGTTGATACTGATTGGCGATCATTCTTTGGACATCGTTAGAATGTTCTCCAGCACTTTAGCTCATGGCTCTACATTCCTGTCATGAGTTGAAAATTGTGGCAGGCTTGGGGAATTTTGTAGACATTAGTCAGCGCATTTGGTTTTTGTTCCCCATTGAAAAGCCCATTTTAAACTGTCTACAGAACTGCGTACAGATTAAAATATGACCTGATTTAGCCCAACCCCACCAAGGGACAGACGTATTCTCTGGCTTTCAGTCTTGTTTCACAGGCAAACAGACCTCCTGCTAAGGAACCTACCTCTTGCGTCTGTCTCCCTAGCCCACCAGGTGGGACTGTTGGACTACATAAAGAAGGCTGAGAAAATCCCACAAGACATCAGTGTTGTTTCTAATGGTACCAAGAGCATCTTAACTTCAGCTTACAGAATGTTTTAGGTTACTCAAACCAACCAAGAACTCCTGATGGTTCTCTTTCCTTTCCCCACAAACTCATTAATTTCTTCCCACCTCCTTATATTGGGATTTGCAGTTAATTTTTTTTAGAGAGGGAGGGGAGAGCAGCAGAAGGAGAGGGAGAATCTTAAATATGCTCCACACCCAGCTTGGAGCTCCACACGGGAATCCATCTCACAATCCTGAGATTATGTCCTGAGCTGAAACCAAGAGTCAAACACTTAACTGACTGAGCCAACCAGACACCCTACAATTAATTTTTTAAAGATGAGCTATTGTGTTCTCTTAATATGCAAATAATCTCAAGGGGATAACATTATGATTACAAAAGTTTGAATTAGGACACTGAAGTGTTTTGTAGTTTAGTTATAAGAGAGGGAGGACAGGTGGATCCAAATAGAAATCTCAATTGGAGATGGACCTACTCACCAGTGGCCCTACAACCTCTTGCCCTGCCAGTCTGAGGAGTTGACTTAAGCAAGCTGGTGGAATAGGGGTTTTCTACCATCATCCCCCCAAGAACATCAAAGTTAAGAGTCACTCACAGATAGGAGTACTTTTGGGGGAGTCTAGGAGTTCAGCAGAGGAGTTCCAACATCACTGGAGCAAAATATAGATGTATTGAAAAAGGTAAGGAGAACAGTCTCACATGTTACCTCTTCCCTAAGGCAGCAAGTTCCAAGAGAGACCCCCTCAGCCCATAGTTTCTCTCATGGGGGAGAGTGACAGCATAGTGAGCGAGTGGTCAGCTTGTCTACTTGTGCAAGACACTGCCCAGGAAGCTCGATTCTTCCTCACCCCACCCAGAGTACAGAAGTGATCAGCACAGCTGAGAGGTTTCGAGAGGTGGGAGCATAGCAACAAGGGCTTGGAACTCATCAAAAGGCCACCGTTGCCACACAGACAACATCAAGAAGCCCAGCTATGAGCTTCTTGACACACCTCACCCGTGGACCCCTCTCAGTGGCCCACGACAACCCAATGCTCTTTATGCTTCATGCACCACTCATAACCATCTCCCTGCATGTCCCCACAGCCTGCAAGAGAAACCTTTGCAGAATGCTCTCAAGCACATGCAGAAAGCCAGCCCTGCTTTGCAAGTATGGGAGAAGGCACACAAAGTTGAGCATTTCATGGCATTGCTGTGGGGTAAACAGATGGAAGGCTGTCAACATTGGCCTGACTTTGTGGGATTGAGATAAGATATACAATCTTTTTTTTTTTTTTTTTTTTACTATTTTGTTTATCAGAGAGAGAGAGAGAGAGAGAGATAGGCAGCACAATCAGGGGGAGCAGCAGAGGGAGAAGCAGACTCCCTGCTGAGCAGGGAGTTTGATGCAGGACTAGATCCCAGAACCCTGAAATCATGACCTGAGCTGAAGGCAGCTGCTTAACTGACTGAGCCACCCAGGCATCCTAAGATATACAATCTTAAGAATTCTCCTGGCAAGAGGTATGAAGCAAGCACATCCATAGACAAGGTCTCAGGGAGCCTCAGAATCCTGAACTGAGCTGGTGAAGGTCTTTCTCTCCTGAAGCCACATAGTAAAGACTGGACACATGACTGCTTCTTTAAATGCAAAATAAGCAAAGCAAGATGCCAAAGAATGTAGAAAGTCAAAGGAATATGACATTACAAAGGAACACAATAATTTTCCAGTAACCAATCCCAAAGAAATGGAGATCTATGAATTGCCTAATAAAGAATTCAAAATAATGGTTTTCAAAAAGCTCAAAAAGCTCCAAAAGAACATAGACAGACAACTCATTGAGATCAGGAAAATAACACATGAACAAAACAAGTTCAACAGAGATATAAATAATAAAGAGAATCAACAGAAACTCCAGAGCTGAAGAATACAATGAATAAAAATTTTTTATTTTTAGTGATATATATATATATTATTTATTTATATGGTATATAAATTATATATATTATTTATATAAACATATATCAATATATAACATATATAACATTAACATTGCATTATATATATAACATTAACATTATATATAACATAACATTAAATATATAAATATATATAAATAAATAATACATATAAATAATTATTTTATAATTATATATAAATTATTATTTATAAATAATATAAAAATTTATATGCAGGTGCCTGGGTGACTCAGTCAGTTGTCTGCCTTTGGCTCAGGTCATGATCCTGAGTCCTGGGATCAAGTCCTGCGTCAGGCTCCTGGCTCAGTGGAGAGTCTGCTTCTCCCTCTGACCTTCCCCTCTCTCATGCTTTCTTTCTCTCATTATCTCTCAAATAATAATCTTTTTATCTCTTATAATCTCTCTCAAATAAAAATCTTTTTAAAAAAATTTTTTTAATACTATAGAAAGCAGTGGTGAAAAGACTTGATCAAGCAGAATAGAGAATCTGTGACCTTGAGGACAAGCCATTTGAAATTATCCAGTCAGAGGAGAAAAAAGGACGAGAAGGAACATGGAACAAGTTGTGATACTAACAAAAAAACTAATATTCTCACTATGGGTGTCACAGAAGGAGAAGAGATAGAGAAAGGGACAGAAAACTTATTTAAAGAAATAATGGCTAAAAACTTTCCAAATCTGAGGAGACATATGGAAATCTAGGTACATGAATCTCAAAAGTTCCCAAACAGTTTTAATCCAAAACAGACTTCACTGTGATGCAATATAATCAAATTACCAAAAATCAAATTTGAAGAGAATTTTGAAGTAGCAAGAGAAAAAGAGACACATCACATTGAAGGGAGTGAATTTCTCAGTAGAAACCTTTTATTCCAGGAAAGGGTAGAATGATATATTAAAAGTACTGAAAGAAAAAAAACTACCAACCAAGAACACTGTACCCAGCAAAGCTGCCCCTCACAAATGAAGTAGAGATAAAGAATTTCCCAAACACTAAAAAACCAAGGGAGGGCCACCTGGATGGCTCAGCCGGTTAAACAGCTGCCCTTGGCTCATGTCATGATCCCAAGGTCCTGGGATTGAGCCCCAAATCAGGCTCCCTGCTCAGCGGAGAACCTGCTTCTCCCTCTCCCTTTGCCTACCACTCTGCCTACCTGTGTTCTCTCTCTGTGTCAAATAAATAAATAAATAAATAAAATCTTAAAAAAAAAAAACAAAAACAGAAAAATAGAAAAAAAATAATAAAAAGCCAAGGGAGTCCATTACCAAAAGATCTGCCTTATAAGAAATGCCCAAGGGAGTTCTCCAAGCTGAAATGAAAGGACACTAATTAGTAACACAAAAACACAAGTATAAAATTCACTGGTAAAGGTAAATATATAGTCAAAAATCAGAATACTCTAATACTGAATGGTGGTGTATGACATAAACCAGTTTTAACTCTAGTATAATGGTTATAAGAAAAGCATTAAAAACAAACTATACAATCATTTATTAAAGGATACATAATATAACGAGATGTAAATTGTAACATCAAAAACATAAAATGTAGAGAAAGGAGTAAAAGAGTAGAGTTTTTGTATATGATCAAAGTTAAATTGTTATCCTCTTAAAATAGACTGTTATAACTGTAAAATGTTTTATGCAAGCCTCATGGTAACCACAGAGCAAAAACTACAGTAGGTACACAAAAGATAGAGAAAGGAATTAAGAATACCACCATAGAAAATCATCAGATCACAAAGGAAGACAGAGGAGAGGAAGAAAAGAAAAAAGAATGACAAAATGGCCAGGAAACAGCAAAATGGAAATGAGTATGAATACAAGGAGACGATTGTATGTGAACATAAATGTGATTATTAATAAGTACCTGAAAAACTACCCCAAGCATAGCCCTTACATGACTCCCAGTTCCACTAAAAGCAAAATTCAAATTAAATAGAGACCTGAGTCAATTAAAAGAATCTTCTGGTTCAGACACCAGTAAAATAGCTACATATGTTGAAATTCTATAACATTAGCTTTCAGAAGAGCATTTATTTTTTTTTTTTAAGATTTTTTATTTATTTGACAGAGAGAAACACAGCGAGAGAGGGAACATAAGCAGAGGGAGTGGTACCGGGAGAAGCAGGCTTCCTGCCGAGCAAGGAGCCTGATGCGGGGCTTGATCCCAGGACCCTGGGATCATGACCTGAGCTGAAGGCAGATGCTTAATGACTGTGCCACCCAGGCGCCCCTCAGAAGAGCATTTATTGCCTATTAGCAAATAGAAATAAGCAGAATTCCATTCCTTGGGTGTCCAGGGGGTACCTGGGTGACTTTTTTGCCCAGAGAATGAGGGAATGGCACCTGCTGGGTGGGGTCGGCTCACTGCGCCCTGGCTCTGTCCTCTTTTCCCGATTGTGCTTCTCCTCCAGAGAGCTAGTGAATATCTAATTTTACCATAACTGATCATCAATAACAGATGCCCCTGCAAAAAGTAGAAGATCTTTAGTTAAAGGAGATATCTCACCTAAATACCATAAAGACACCTTGAAGCCATAATTTCTCTCATAACATCCTGTAACTTGGTATTACTGAATTAGTCTACTTTTTGAGAAACATATTTTGTATGGCCTCAGAAACCATTTAGCTTGTGCATTTTGTCTCAGCTGCTGAATGGCTGCTGTGACTAAAATGAAGCTGTAGGATTGAATCATTACAGAAAGTAGGTCAACGCTTCATCCTTGGGCTTGGCAGAGACTGTCACAGCTCCCACCCCCCACCCCCACCTTCAGTGTCCTACAGGCAACAAGCCATAGAAAAGAAAGAGGCTGTCAGAAGTTCTAATCTTAATGGGGTCATGGAAAGGATAGACCAAGGAGAAGTCTCAGATACCAGAGAGCCATTATAGGTAACTGCCAGCTGCAAGCTGAGGGCGACAAGAGGTGGGGGGCAGATAATATTCTCCAAAGAGAGCCACAACAGTTTCTTTGTCCCAAATGCTCACCTGCAGTGTAGACTTTTTCTCTTTAGGAGAGAGAGTATATGTGCCCTCTGCTTGAAACTGGGTGCGCCGTGACTCTTTTGAACAATATAATACAGCAGAAGTGATATTCTGTGACTTCCCAAGTGGTCGGGAAAGGTGATGTAAACCTTGTCCTTGGAGCCTTGAGCCACCATGTAAGAAGTCTGACTACCCTGAGGCTCCAGTCCTTGGCTTTCAGTAGTCCTAGCCCAGGCATCACAGATGTGAAAGAGCCTTTGAATGATGCCAGTTCCAAACTGAGGCCCCAGACATTGTGGAGCAGAGGCAAGCCATCCTGTTGTGCCTTGTTTGAATTCCTGACCCACAGAATCCATGAGCCTAATCAAACCTGCTAGGTTTGGAGGAAATGTAGTACAGCTGGAAGAAGTGGAAAAGTGGAGAGAAGACAGGTATGAATCTAGAGCTCAGGTGGCTGGAGAGAGATCAGAAAGTCAAATTTACCAATATGGCCTAGAGAAAGAAAGAAGAAATATTAGATTATATAAATGTAAATATACATGTGTATTTACATTTTTATATACATACATGTATAAATACACATGTATATTTGTACACATGTGCCTGTGTGTGGCATTTCTCAATTATTGAATCTTAGCAAGTAAAGCTTTGAGGTTCAATAGTGAGATTATCAGAGTGTGGACAGCATCAAAAGTTATCTCTTATCTGGTGATTTAGAGCATGGCCTTTGGAGAATACAGATCTGAAATTGAGGCCTAATTCTACCACTTATTAGCTGTGAACTTGAGCAAGATACTTCCTACCTCTTTGTCTCTATTCCTTGACTGTAAAATGAAAATAATAATTTTAATTATTTTTATATTTTTTATTTAATTTAATTAAAATTTAAAAAATTTTTATTTTTAAAAAATTTTTTTAAAAAATTTAATTAAAAAATATAATTTAATTATATTTTTTATAAAATTATGTCAATTTTATAGGACAACCAGACAGAATATCAATAAGGAAATAAAGAATTTCAACAGCACTATTGGACATAACAGACTTATAAAGAATGTTCTACCCATCAATAGCAGATCACACATTTTTCTCAAGTGTATATACAAGATAGATCATGTGTTAGACTGTAAAATAAGTCTTAATAAACTTAAAAATTTTGAAATCATACCAAGTATCTTTTCTGATCATAGTAGAATTAAATTGGAAATCAATAGCAGAAGGGAATATTGGAAAATCCACAAATATGTGGAAATTAAACACCATGATCTTAAAAAAATAAGGGACCAAAGGAGAAATCACAATGGAAATTAGAAAATATATGAGAATGAAAACACAACATACCAAAATTTATGGGATACAGTGAAAGCGGTGCTAAGAGGGAAATTTATAGCTGTAAACATTACATTTAAAAAGAAGAAAGATGTCGGGGCGCCTGGGTGGCTCAGTGGTTTAAAGCCTCTGCCTTCGGCTCGGGTCATGATCCCAGGGTCTTGGGATAGAGCCCTGCGACGGGCTCTCTGCTCAGCAGGGAGCCTGCTTCCCCTTCTCTCTCTGCCTACCTCTCTGCCTACTTGTGATCTCCCTCTCGGTGTCAAATAAATAAATAGAAACTTTAAAAAAAAAAAAATCTCAAATCAACAACCTAATTTTCCACCTCAAAGAACTAGAAAAAAGAAAAAATGAACCCCCAAACTAGTAAAAGATAGTAATAGAAAAGATTAAACATAATGGAAAATAGAAAATAATAGAGAAAATAAACTAAACCAATAGTTGGTTCTTCAAAAAGATCAACAAAATTGACATCTTTTTTTTTTTTTTAAGATTTTATTTATTTATTTGACAGAGAGAGATAGCAAGTAGGCAGAGAGGCAGGCAGAGAGAGAGAGGAGGAAGCAGGCTCCCTGCCGAGCAGAAAGCCCGATGCAGGGCTCGATCCCAGGACTCTGAGATCATGACCTGAGCCAAAGGCAGAGGCTTTAACCCACTGAGCCACCCAGGCGCCCCCAAAATTGACATCTTTTAACCAGATTGACTAAGTAAAAAAGAGAGAAGACTCAATTACCTAAAATCAGAAATAAAAGAGGGAGCATTACTGTTATTGTTACAGTAACATTAACATTATGTTATGTAATGTAACATGTAACATTACTGTTAATGTTACAGAAATAACAAGGATTATAAGAGAGTACTCTGAACAATTATGTGTAAACAAATTAGATGAACAAGATGAAATGGACAAAATCCTAGGAACATGTAATGTACCAAGACTGAATCACAAAAGAAAATCTAAACAGATCTATAGCTAGGAAGGAGATTGGATTAATAATCAAAAACCTCCCAACAAAGAAAAGTTCCAGACCAAATGGTTTCACTGGAAAGTTCTACCACACATTTAAAGAATTAACATAAATCCTTCCCAAACTCTTCTAAAAATTGAAGAGGAGGGAATACTTCCTAAATATTCTGAGGCCAGCAATAGCCTAACACCAAAGCTAGACAGAGGCCCTGCAAAAAAACTATAGACCAATATCTCTATGAATACTGACACAAAAATCCTCAACAAAATACTACCAAACAGAATTCAACAGCTCATTAAAAGAATTATATATCATGACCAAGTTGGAATGGAAGGATGGTTCAATCAAGGTAATACACTACACAAACAGAATGAAAGGAGAGAAAAATCACATGTTAATCTCTACTGATGCAGAAAAAGCATTGACCAAACTCATCATGGAACAAACTAGCAATAAAACTAAACAACCTCAATATAATAAAGGCTATGTAAGAAAACCCCACAGGTAACATACCAGGTAATGAAAAGACTAAAAGTTTTCCCTCTAAGATCAGTGACAAAACAAGGATGCTTGCCTTCTCCTCTTCTAATCAACACAGTTCTAGAAGTCCCAGCCAGAGCAATTAAACAAGAAAAATAAGTAAAAAGCATCCAAATTGGAAAAGAAGAAGTAAAAAAAAAAAAATCTCTATATACAGACAACATGATCTTACACATATAGAAAACCCTAAAGATTCCACAAAAACTGTTAAAACTAATAAGCAAATTCAACAAACTTACCAAATACAAAATCAACACATAAAAAATCAGTTGTATTTCTATACACCAATGAACAATCTGAAAAGGAAGTTTTTAAAAAAATTCTTTTATAAAAGCATCAAAAATCAAATCAAATCAGATACTTGGGAATAAACTTAACCAAGGAGACAAAAGACTTGTACACTTAAAATCACAAAACATTTGCTGAAAGACATTAAAGAAGACACCAATGCATGGAAAGATGTCCTGTGTTCAAGGATGAGAAGACGTAATATTATTAGAATGTCAGTTCAACCCAAAGTGGTCTACAGATTCAATTCAGTTCCTATCAAAATTCAAAAGATATTTTTTACAGAAAGAGAAAAATTCATCCTAAAATCTCAAGGGACCCTAAATGGCCAAACAATCTTAACAAAGTTGACAGCTCATACTTCCTGATTTCAAATATTACTAAAAAACTAATCAAAACAATGTGGTAGTGGCATATAGACCAGTGGAATAGGATAGGGTCCAGAAATAAACCCTTAAATGTATGATCAAGTGGTTTTCAACAAGGAAGATAAGGCCATCCAATGGAGAAAAAGACAGTATTCTTAATAAATGGTACTAAGGAAACTGGATATCCACATGCATAGGAATGAAGTTGGACCTTTTCCTTATGCCATATGTAAAAATTAACTTGAAATGTATCCATGAGTAATCAGGTCTAAATGTAAGACCTAACTGTGTAAGACTCAAAAGAAAATATATGAATAGCTTGATGCATTGGATTTGGGAATAATTTTTTGGGATACGACACCAAAAGCACAGGCAACAAAAGAAAAAATAGAGAAATTGGACTATATCAAACTTAAAGCCTTCTGTGCATCAAAGGATATTATCAACAGAATGAAAAGTTAACCCAAAGAATACTAGAAAATCTTTGCAAATCATACATGTAATAAGGGCTTCCTATCCAGTATATATAAAGAACTCCTATAACTCAACAACATGACAACAAAAGCCTATTAGAAAATGAGTAAAGGACTTGAATAGACATTTCAGCAAAGAAGACGTACAAATGACCAATAAACACATGACAAGTGTTCAGTATCAGTGATCATTAGGGAAATCCAAGTCAAAACCACTATGAGATTACCACCTCACACCCATTAGGATGGCTACTATTAAAGCGACAACAACCACAACAGAAAATTAGTGTTGGCAAGATTGTGGAGAAATTGGAACACTTGCACACTGTTGGTAGGAATGTAAAATGGTGTGGCCAGTATGGAAAACAGTATGATAGTTTCTCAAAAAAATTAAAAATAGAATTACTAAATGATCCTACAATTCCTCTTCTAGAATATACCCAAAAGAATTGAAAGCAAGGACTTGAAGGGATGTTTGTACAACCGTGCTCACAGCAGCATTACTCATCATAGCCAAAGATGGAAGCTACCCATTCTCCATCAGGGGATGAAGGGATAGACAAAATGTGTATATATTTACACACAATGGATCATCCAGCCTTAAAATGGAAGGGAATTATAATACATGCTACAACATGGATGAAACTTGAAAACATTTTGTTAAGTGAAAGAAGCCATTCACAAAAAGACAAACACTGTATGACTCTGGATATGTGAGCTTTAGGTGTGAGGCACCTAGAGCAGACAAATTCATAGACACAGGAAGCAGAATATTGGTTGCCAGGGTCTGGGGACATAGGAGACTGGGGAGACAGTGTTCAATGGGTCCAGAGTTTCAATTTTGAAAGAAGAAAAATGTTCTGGAGATGAAAGATGATGGTCGGGGCACAACGCTGTGGAGGTTCTTAATATCACTGAACTGTATACTTAAAAAATGGGTAAAGTAATATCTCTTATGTATATTTTACCACAATTTTTGAAAAAAGAATAATAAGTGAGAAAAATAATAGAATAGAAAATTTTGTTTTAAAATTGCTTTTCATGGGAAGCTGGGTGGCTCAGTCAGTTAAGTGTCTGCCTTCAGCTCAGGTCATGATCCCAGGGTCTTGGGATCAAGCCCCAGGATAGGCTCCCTGATCAGTGGGGAGTCTGCTTCTCCCTCTCCCACTGCCTGCCACTCCCTCTGCTTGTGCACGCTCTCTCTCTCTCTCTCTCTCTGTCAAATAAATAAAATATTTTAAAATAAATAAATAAATAAATAAATAAATTTAATTAAATCACCTTTCATTACCAAAAAAATTTTTTTGATGATTATTTGTCAGAGAGACAGAGAGAGAGAGTGCACAAGCAGGGGGGAGCAGTAGGCAGAGGGAAGAAGCAGTCTCTCTTTTGAGCAAAGAGCCCAACTCGAGACTCAATCCCAGCACCCCGGAATCATGACCTGAGCCAAAGGCAGACGCTTAACTGACTGAGCCACCCAGGCATCCCTCATTACCAAAAATTTTAAAGAATATTCGCTGTAGGTTTTTTGCCAGTACTCTTCATCAAATTAAAGAAGTTCCTTTCTAGTCACAGTTTGCTACAAGTTTTTCCTTTGAATGTGTGTTGAATTTTGTCAGACTCGTTTGCACTTATATTAGAAAATTGAGGGGGCGCCTGGGTGGCTCAGTGGTTCAAGCCTCTGCCTTCGGCTCGGGTCATGGTCTCGGGGTCCTGGGATCGAGCCATGCATTGGGCTCTCTGCTTGGCAGGGAGCCTGCTTCCCCCTCTCTCTGCCTGCCTCTCTGCCTACTTGTGATCTCTCTCCTCGCTGTCAAATAAAATCTTTAAAAAAAAAAAAAAAGAAAAAGAAAATTGAGTTATTTCCCACTGTTATTCTCTTAGCACAGAAAATTACACGGATTTTTCAAATGTTGAACCAACCTCGCAATTTGGGAGTAAACATAACTTGGTTGAAAAAGAAAATACCTCCAACTTATCATCAGATTACTATGAATAGTCTTAGCATAATAACCGGCACATGTAAGTGCTCGGTAAATGTTATCAGTCATTATTTACTATTAACTTTGGAGAAAATCCTGAGTCGTGAGTCCCAATTTTCCCACAAAAGCGTGTTGAGGTTCTTGTCCTTTGAATTCTTGGGAAAAGTTATCTAAGTGATCTGTGGGCGCAAACTCTCCCAACAGAATTATTTCAAGAAATATATTTCTGCACATAACATAACGCTCTTAAACATGAAATAAGCACTGACATCAATTGGTGCTGAGAACATTGCAAGATAGAAATTAAGCATTTAACGTGATTAGACAGCAGTCACAATGTTTACTACTCTTAAGCAGAGCTATGTGGTAGGTCTTGGCCCAGGCATGGTTTTAGACAGTTTTCCTGTCTAAGAGTTCATTGGTGCCCACATATTTACATTTGCCATTATCTGGGACCCAAGCAAATGGACTGATATTACTTCAACGCATCAGAAGCCACCATAAGATAGAGGTAGAGAGAACCCAAGCTATAGTTTAAGGGACGTATTTGTCGGAGTCGTTTTTTGAGCCAAAAGTCTGCCATCTAGTGGCCAAAATGATTAGTACAGACCCAGGCTAACAGGTTACAAGACAAAAAAGGGAACATACTGATCAAGGGGCTTACTGTGTGCCAAGGGTTTATTTCTTTACATCTTTCAGTCTCCGTCAGTGCTCTTTGTAATGAATACGTCACTGCTGGAACTCTTCACAAGCAGAGGATGAAAAACAAAAGAGAAGCTTCTAAAATTACATGCTGGTAGGACAGGAAAAAACCAAGTAGAATTTGGAATTTCAGAGACTACAGAATTAGCAAGTTCAGAGACTCATATGTGTGAGAACCTGTTTCCATGACCCTGTAACTTAAATGAATCAACAGATATAAACATCTTCTAGAACATAGGAAGTTCATTCAGAGCAGCTATAATGATGATGATGATGATGATGATGATGTTAATTTCTATCAGAAGCTTCCTCTATATTCTCTTGCAAAGGGAATTGCAGCCTACTGGAGGGCCAGCCATGAAAATATAAAATTAATTTAGTGAAAATAATTTAGTATAGTATGCTGGGGGGTCCAGAGTTCCCAGGCAGTTTGCCCTGTTGGCAGTACCCTGGAAGGCTTTCTGCATGGGAGAGAAGACCACAGTGCAAGGGCTCGGCATTCTGGGAGGAGAAGCCAGCACGAAACAAGGATGGTGACACTATTCCCTATAGTATGATAATGGTAGCTCCGTGGCATTATCCATTAGGTATCTGTCTAAACAAATGTGCAACTCCAAGGGTGAGCCTTCACCGACCCCTTCATGATGGGTCGATGTGGGCTTGTTGGCTGGAACGAGCGAACCCGTCCTCTTAGGGATGCCGAAGGTGCGAGAAGCTGCCCCAATGTGGGGACAGGAAGTACGTGGACATCTCTGTACTTTCTGTTCAATTTTGCTCTAAACTTAAAGGTGCTCTAAAAAATTAAAATCTACTAAAACGGAAAAGCACGAGACACCTGGACTCTTGAGAGAACGATGTTTCTTACGTGACAGAAGAAGGATACAGTGACCACAAAGAATGTATTTATTTAGTGAGCATTCAGTGTGGCCCGGGTCTGTGTTAAATGGCATGAGGGATACAACCGATGGTTATCATAATGTCGCTGAATGATGTCCCTGTACCCACTGTAGTATCCATGCGCCCCATGAGGTCCTTGATCATTGACTCTGGGCTTCCCCGTGTCATTTGCTCTGGCCGATTGGATATTAGCATATGTGTTGCTGACCGAGGCTTGCAAAACTCTTCCATGTCAGGCTGGCAATCTTGGGCTTAGAACTCTCAGGGCTGACCTGCGGGAAAATGAAACACCACAGGAGCAGAGACCAGCTGCCCCAGTTGAGGTCCTTGTTCTAGAGCAACCAGCCTGACAACCACCAGAGATGAGGCATAAAGCTGTCCTGAGACGTCCAACCCCAGCTGAGGTACCAGCCACCATGTAATGAGGCAAGGTGGCCCAGTTAAGAGCCATCATCTTGCTGACGGAGCCTTGGGCTCCTCACTCCTGCTCACTCAGCTCGAGTTACACCAGACTGTTTGTCATTTGCTCCTTAAACTTTAAACCTGCCAGGCATGCTCCCACCTCAGGGCCTTTGTACTTGCTGTCTTCTCTAACTCATATATCCTTCACCTCTTCGTTTAAATGTGATCTTCCTTCCATTAGACCTGCCTTCACCAACAAAGTCAAAATTCATTTCCTAACCCATGACGCTTCCATATAGGAATCCCTTCCCTGCCTTTTTTTTTTTTTTTTTTAGATTTTATTTATGTACTTATTTGACAGAGAGAGAGAGAACAAGCAGGGGGAGGGAGAAGCAGGCTCCCCGGGGAGCAGGAAGCCCGACGTGGGGCTCGAACCCAGGAATCTGGGATCATGACCTGAACCACAGGCAGATACTTAACCAACTGAGCCACTCAGGCATCCCCCTGCTTTCTTTTTTCAATGCACTGATCAACTTCCAATAGAATATATGGTGGACATATTTATTTTGTTTAGCCTCTGTTTGCTTCCTCCAGAACCTTAGCTCTAGTAGCTGGAGCTTTATTTTGCTCCCTATTGTACCTCTAACATGTAGAAGAGTATCTGGCATTTTAGGTGATTGCTAATTGTTTATTGAAGGAATAAATAGGAAATTCGGATCACTGCAAATTTAGAAATATCTCTGCCAGCCTCTAAGAAACCAAACTATCACGGTTATAAACAATGTGGCTGACACTAAAATTATAAATTTAAGTATAGGGCTGTTTAAATCCCGGGAAGTACAGAAATCCAGTGAGACAGGTGAGAGGAGAAGCATATAAAATTAGGGTTCAGACCCACTCCCGCCCCTGCCGCCCCCCTAGTACTTAATTGTCAAGATCCATCACGGTTCCAAATACTTTTCTCTGTTGTTTCTGCAAATATACTCCCATTGGTCAGAACAGATTCCCAATTTCTGGAAAATATGACCCCACACAGTAAAAGCAACTTTGCTTATAACCAAACTGTGGGCACAGAAGGGGACCCTGCTGGTCATGTTCAAGAGACTTTTAGAGCCATGTTCAAGCTCCGAAGCTGAGTAGGCAAGTCCTCCATGTGCAGTGCTCCCTCTCCTCCTCTCCCCTGTCTCCTTTCTGCTCATTTCTCACGTTTCCTGTGCTCTAGTCACCTGGACCCACTGGGAGGTCTTAGAACAGTTAGGGCATTTTCCTGCCTCTGGGCGTCAGCCAAGCTCTGTCTTTGGCCTAGAAGGAATTCTCCGCCCTCCAGGCCCTCCACCAACTCCACCTCCTGCTTTTACCCTTCAGTACCAAGCTCAAGCAGTGGTTTCTCCAGGACCTTCTCTGGCTCCCTCCCCCTCCATCAGAAGGCCTTCCACTGTGCCGCCTACAATAACAATCCTTTGTACTGAGCCTGTTGATTTACTTGCCCATATCTCTGTGGCCCCGAGCACCTCGAGGTGAGAGTCTCTATGTATAAGACTTGATTTTATTATCTCCAAGGCTTAGCAGAACAAATATGTATTTGTGGAATACATGAGTAAATGACCAAATAAGGCCACATAACGGTAATTAGGCTCAGTGCATAGGAGATTGCATTCCTGGTTCCTGAGAGCATTAGATACAAATATCTCTTTCTAAACCTGACCCCAGGTTGGTGGGAAATGGGGAAGAGCAGTTCCCTTTAAAGGATTACATGGCCAAGATGGGAACTTTGATTTGCAGAGAAGTCCAAGCTGATGTTGCCATGTTTATTTGATAAGCACACATGTAGACACATTTAACTTCATGTCAGCCAAAATCAACCAGACTTTAAAAATGAGGAAAGGCCAAGTACACAAAAAAATCCAAGTGAGCCAAGAAGAAAGGGAAACAAATACAGGGCAATTCCAATAGAACCTTTTTTCCCCCTCTATTTTAAGCAGGGAAGGGAAATCAGCAAGACAAAGAAATTAAATATCCCCACTCCTCCGAGGAAAAAAAACACTCCAGGGAAGGCTTGGGCCCGCACCTAGTCTGCTGAGGAAGAAATCTTAACCACCTTATAAGGTTGACTTCTCCTCCAATAGCAGATTCCCCAGGTGTCTTCCAAGAAATGGCCTCTCATCCAGCAGGGATGCAGGCTAAAAACTTGTATGACAAGAATTTTTTTAAAGGGTTTTATTTATTTATTTGACAGAGAGGGAGCACAAGAAAGCAGAACAGGGGCAGAGGGAGAGGACGAAGCAGGCTCCCAGCTGAGCTGGAAGCCCACCGACGAAGGGCTCGATCCCAGGACCTCAGGATCATGACCTGACTCAAAGTAGAGGCTTAACCGACTGAGCCACCCAGGTGCCCTTGCAGCAAGAACTTTTGACCGAAGGAGGCAATACAGTTATTTCATATGCAAAAGCATTATTCAGGCCACTGAATTACTTTCAATCTGACTTTTCTGACTTCAGAGCCTTGTCACAGGCTAGTGCTGGACGCCCGCTTTCTAGTTTATTCACTTAGCTCTGGTCAAATGTACTTCATGTCCTGCAGAGCTTTCCCAATCTCGATATAGAGACACAGTTTCCAGAGAGTGAACAGGGAGGAAATAGTGGAACTATTAGCTAGGCTTTGCTGTCTTTTGTCGTCCCCCGTCTGTACGGCTGTTTCTTATTTTCATTGATTTGGTTCTTTTTATCCAGCGGCTCCACTTTATCTCAGAGCTAAAGATATCGCCTTAAAATGTTTTAAAGAAAAAGAACAGGTTTCTAGAAATCAGTGATCCCATAACTCTGGTAGGGGTTTGATTTTTGTCAAGATTGGGTCTCCTAGGAGAAACCAGGAAAAATATTGTTCTCTCCTCAGCTGAGACAGAGATTTAAGATGAGAAATGATCAGACCACAAAGTTCTTTGGTGTTTGTCCAGGGCTTTACTGAAAAGCTGGTCTTGGACGAGAGAGAGGAGATGCTGGCTGGTGGGCTGGTTAGAGATGAATGTGAGAAAGGCAGCTGAAAATATCATATGATTTCCTGTTTGAGCTATTCAGTAAGTATCTGTTATAGGTAACTAATTAAAGAGGGACTCACCATACCAAAAAACAAAACAAAACAAAACATTTTGAACATTGTATTTTGAAATAAATTCAAAATTGTATTTTGAAATAAATTCAAACATAAATTCAAATTTTAAACAAATTCAAAACAGAAAAGTTAAAAGAACAGTGCAGTACTTTTTTTCCTTCCTATTCTACTTTGGAACAGGTTGCAACAGACACCCGCCACACCCACATTCTTGAGTGTGTATTTCCTACAAATAAAGACATTCTCCTACAGAACAGCACAACTAAAATTGGGAAATTAATAGTGATATATTACTATCATCTAATCCTCAATTCTATTCAAGTGTCACCACCTTCCCAAAAATGTCCTTATTTTTTTTTTGTAAGATTTTATTTATTTGAAAGAGTGAGACACAGCAAGAGAGGGAACACAAGTAGGGGGAGTGGGAGAGGGAGAAGAAGGCTTCCCGTTGAGCAGGGAGCCCAATGAGGGGCTCGATCCCAGGACACCGGGATCATGACCTGAGCCAAAGGCAGAAGCTTAACAACTGAGCCATCCAGGCGCCCCCCAGTAATCTCCTTAAGAGAGCAAAAAGATCTAGTTGGAATCCTTCACTTAATTTAGCTGTCATGTGCCTTCAGTCTCTTTCTATTGAAAATATTGGTTTTTTCTTGACTTTCATGATCTTGACACCTATGAAGCTCATGAGCCAGTTATTCTGAGGGGTGTCCCTCAGGTTGAGTGCATCTGATGTCCCTGATGATTACACTCTGGTTAAGCAATTCTGCAGGAATGTCACAATATCCAGATGACGTTTTTCACGTTGCATTACATCAAGGGGTGCATGGTTTTGATTGGTCTCATTACTGGTGACATTTACTTGATTAAATTGATAAAGGTGTTATCTGCCAGTCTTCTCCACTGTAAAGTTAATTTTCATTCCCTTAATAGTTAATAAGTATTTTGTGGGAAGGTACTTTTGGCCTTTTGTCCCTATCAGTATGTACTTAGGAATTTCTATTTCATTCAAGGGTTTGCAATCTATTGCTATCATTTTTACTTTCATGATCTAATCCATGCTTTGTTGAAGGAGCCCCCTCAGCTTCTGTGTCTTTTCGACATACTCTTCTCATCATTTCTTGAGCACTTCCTGTTTGGCCAAAGGGATGTTCTAGACTCATCCAGAATCAATAATTTTTCTAGAAGTTCTGGTCCCTTTTTGATCGATCAGAAAGCTGATCAAACCAAGAAACCAAGGTCTGGGAATTAGTTACACTTGTTGCTAATGGATTTCTAGGACCTCTCGGGGGACTGAGCCTAAGATCCTCACTACTGTTTTCTGAAAGATTTACCCTGTACTTATTTCTCTATTTATATGGGAAACAATGGGTTCACACAGATATCTTCAATGCTAATCCAATACTCCAAGTTCATTCTACTTTTCTCTTTTCATTTTCATAATTCTCTTCTCTAACAATGAGAAACCTCGTTCCCATGATCACCAATCTATTTACTTATTTGATTAAAATCCCTCTTTGTAAAGCCATCTTCCCACTCTTGCTACCTTCACCTTCTTGCTACCCCAGGCTGCCCCCACTAGACCACTGCCATCAAGGTGTGAATACCTCCTTCACTCCACCTGGAGTCCGACACCCTCACTAGGCCACCACCCTGAGCAGATTCCCTCCTCACTCGAGTTGGGCTCCAACGTCCCAACCAGGTCACCCTCCTGTGTGAATATCTTTTTCCCTACACAAGCGCTCTCCTCACACTGCTCAGACTCCGCCCCCCGACAGCAGGTTACCCTCCCACACAGATGCTTTTCTCATTTTACTTAGTCTCCACTCTTCCACCCTGGCCAACCCTGCTCTGCTCCTTCACTGGACGACCAGCTCATGCAGCCATTTGCCTCGATGGCCTCCGCAGACGTGTTGGGGGAGGAGGAACTTGAGGTGTTTCAAGTTCAGTTAAGATCGGTTTCCACACACTCATATACTTGATCTCTTGGATAGATACGGGTTTTCAAAGCGTCACATACAAATTGCTCATTTCCTTCTGGGAATGGATGGTCCAAAAGCCAGAAGGCTTTCCCAGTCCCTGAGAATGATGGTAAGGCCTACTCCCAAGTATAAGTAGCTAAAATGGCAGCAATTCAGGCTGGTACAGACAAAGGCAGGTGTGCAGGAGTGGAGAGCAGAGAAGAGGCAAGATTGGGATAAGAACTAGTACACCAAACAGTGTGGCAGGGCTTCCTCAGAAAGGATGGACTTCCGGACAGCACCTCCATTCCAGTTAGAAACTACGATGCCAGGCAGAGAAACTGAGCCGAACACTGTTACAGAAACTAAGCCCAGGGGCGCCTGGGTGGCTCAGTTGGTTAAGTGACTGCCTTCAGCTCAGGTCATGATCCTGGAGTCCTGGGATTGAGTCCCACATCGGGCTCCCTGCTGGGCAGGGAGACTGCTTCTCCCACTGACCTCTCTCCTCTCGTGTTCTCTCTCTCTCAAATAAATAAATAAATGAATAATATCTTAAAAAAAAAAGAAACTAAGCCCACTTATTAGGGTGCAGGAAAGGCCAAACTATATCTTGTTGAACAGGTGCCAGATATCAGGTCTATGGCAATAAAGTGAACGCTCAGTGCTACATGATGAGGGGCCTAAATCTGTTAACATGGTCAGGATTAGTACGAAATTCGGAGTGTGGTGAGCAAGAGTATATTGGAGATCCCACAACTTCCCTAAGTTCAGTTAGGGAATTTTTTGCTAGAGAAATCAGAGGACTCCATAGTAAATCACACTTGTGGCTAAGATTATTTACACCAAGGGATTCAGAGCAAAGCCACAGCTGACTGATGCACACTGGTAGCTTCCAGAGAGATCCAGCACACGCTTCTGATGTCCTTCTTCATCTGAGAACCATAGGAGTGCTCTCTCCCTATCTGGCAGAGGATTACAGGGACATGTGTGGAATGTCTCTGTCCATGGAAATCTATCTGAATCTCATCGCTTCAAGGTTTATATGGGAGGCTGTTTATGTACGCATATTTTTCTAGAAACCAACCATGGCAACCAAAATGCAGCACCCCAACTGACAGCTTATGTACCCAACCCCAATCTTGATGTTTGTGCAAAGCAACCTGATGGTCTGATATTAGACTGTCCATTGCTCCTAGTGAATACGATAAAATCATCAATTGCTAACATAAAAAAACTCCCCAAGAGCCACATTCCCAGGGGTTGCACAAGAATCAACCATCATCCCTTGAGACACACAAAGAGTAAGTAATCGGACCTGTTTGTTAACTCTTTCCTCACAGGAGAGCAACAAGAATTCCAACTGGATGGCGCCGGGAAGTCAGGACCTTAAAACATATAACTAGGACCAAGAATTGGTTAATTATGTGTTCCTGTGTAATTGACTAGCAACTAGCAACGTAAACACGAATACTAACCTAAATACGAATAACTAATCTCTAATTTGGATTCATAAACTGATATGAAATCCCAAACAACAGGAAAAGAAGTAAGTACAGTCAGGCATAAGTCAAGTGCCTTCCTCATCCTAGGGAAAGTATGAATGCAAGGACTTGGGAAAATGATAAATGCAAAGACTTGGAAAATGATAAAGCATTATGTAAACATGATTTCTGTGACTGCCCCACTCAGTCACAGACATCCCCCAGACTCAGACTTCCTCTAGAAAGAACCCAGCCTCCTAATGAGTGATCTCGGGCGCAGAGAAACGCAGAGGATGGTGCCAAGATTTCTTGCAGTTTAGCACCAAGGAAACCTCCAGGTGGGCAGAAATCCCTCACCGGTGGTGGCCTTCCTTTCTGCGGGATCCCCACTTTATTCTGCTAAGAGGGCACCTCTCCTCACGCCCGTGAGAACCTGGAAGACACGATGTCCATCCATAAAGAGGACATAAAACCAGCCCCACAAATGTGCCATCAGCTACACTTACCTGCAAGAGGCTGGGCCAGAGCAGTGTTTGTACAAGTGGTGCCAGGGGTTTTTTTTTTTTTTTTTTTTGCAAATAAAGACTCCAGGTCCCACTTCAGCTACACGGAACCAGTTTCTCTGGGAGAAGCACTACTGTAGAGAGCAGCAAAGAGGGCTTTCCTACCCTTCAGCTCCCTCGAGCTCCTCCTTTATGCCCATTATCTAGAAGGCTCTGTGGGTGTCCTCCTTCCTCAGGGAGAACCAGTCTTCTTCCCGTCAATCAAGAATAAGCTTGGAATCCAGAAGATGCCCCCTGGGTGTCTCCCGCTCCCACTGGTTGGCCTTTCAGTCCATTCAAGCCTGGACAGGTGCCCAGGGGTACCTTCTTCTGTGATGTCCTCCAGGATTCTTCCTCATCCATCCCTCTGTCCTGCCCTCCGCCCCACTTGCCTCCATCTTGCCTCTCCCCTTGTGGTCAAGGTATGAAGGAACAAGAGGATTCTTTAATTATTCAGAGTAATTTCTCTCTCTCTCTCTCTCTCTCACACACACACACACACACACTCGCAGCACCAACCTTCTCTCAGCAGTATCAACCACTTCCCACCGCATAAATAACTCGGGTAATGGGCAGTTACCTTCCCTACCAGGGAAACTGCAAGGGTGAAGACAACCCCTGAGCCCGACTACCAGTGTTTGAATCCCTACCTACCCTTGCTATGACTTTGGTCAGTCTCTGAACTTTCCTACACCTCAATTTCCTAATGAGATTAGGATAGTACTTAGTTCTAGGATTAAGCAAGTTAATAGATGTTAACTTCATGCCCACCCTGTGCACCTCAAAGCCTCCCCATGGATGCTGCCGGCTGGGGGAAGTTCTCTCCTGAGCCTCTTACCCTGGTGCAAGGAAAGGGTTCTACTGCATCTTTTTATTGATAAATCTGAAATCTCTAGGGGTAAAATTGTCATGTACCTGGGGTAAAATCTATAATGGAAGTTTGAGAGCCAGGATCATAAATTCGTGTCACTAGCTGTTTGGAGCATAGATTTTTCTTTAAAAAATGTATTTGAGAAGGGCAAGTGGAGAAAAGAAGAAAAAAAATATCCAGGAAAAATGAAAGTCAATTGGTTTAACGTTAGGTCGAGAAAACAAGATATCCATTCAGTATTCCCCTTGATGGGAACATCACAAAATGAAGGAGGCAGCGTTTTCCTCTGAGACAAGAAATCAAGTTAAATTAACCAGCCTCCTTTGATAGGACTATTCCATGCACTGCATGGAATTACATCTTCAATACTGTAGGTCTGGCTATAGTGGATGTAAAAAGAAACAAATGCAATTCTGGTCTTTTCATCTGGATTTCAGCTGGGGTACCTCAACTCAGTCCTAGATGGGAACTGCTTGGATTCAGGGAATCCCTCAGAAAGGACCAGGTGGCCAATCTTTCCAGTGCTGGGGATGCTGAGTGATTAGCAGAGATGAAGAAGCCATTTCAATTCCGGGCCAAGCCCCCACGTCCGTGGCCTCATGGAGGCCATGGAAGAAGTATTTCCTGGGTGCCCAGGTTCCCCTCCAGCATTTGCAGAGGCTGTCTGGGCTGTGGCTGTCAGCTTCCAGCTGGCATCAAAAGGTCCCCTCAGAAAACTTAAATGCATATTGCTAAGTGAGAGAAGTCAATCTGAAAAGGAAACATACTGTAGGATTCCATCCTGGAGAGGAACAAATTATGGAGACTCAGGGCGCCTGGGTGGCTCAGTCAGTGAAGTGTCTGCCTTCGGCTCAGGTCATGATCCCGGGGTCCTGGGATTGAGTCCTGTCAGGCTCCTTGCTCAGCGGGGAGCCTGCTTCTCCCTCTGCCTGCCTCTCCCCCTGCTTGTGCTTGCTCGCTCGCTCTCTCTCTCTCTCTCTATCTCTCTGACAAATAAATAAAATCTTTAAAAAAAAAAAAAAAAGAAAGAAAGGAAAAGTGATGGAAACAGTAAAAAGTTCAGTGGTTGCCAGGGGTTAGGGAGTGGGGAGAGGGATGAATTGGTGGAGCACAGAGGATTTTCAGGGTAGTGAAAATACTCTGTGTGATATTATAGTGAAAAATACATGTCATTCTGCGTTTCTTCAATCCATAGAATATACACCACCAAGAGTGAACCCTGACGTAGCCACGTGGGAATGTCCCCACTCCACCTGTGAACCCCCAGTTGTCCCTTTCAGTGATTCCCGTCCCTCACACCTCACACTCAAAACACAAACTAACTGACAAAATCCATCTTCACGGGGCATCTTGTTTCTCTCTCTTCTTCCCTCAAGCTGTATTGCTCCTACTCCCTCACCGCCTGCTTACTTCCTTTATCTTTTTAACCATTTTTCTTACTGCTTTCTGGAAATTTCTCTTGAAGGTAACCTCAGGACTACCAAAAACCGACCTTCTCAGCTGTGTACTTCTTTGATGTCTCTGCACTCTTGGGGGGTTGGTGATCCCATTTTTCTTAAAGGATCTCTTTTCTTGGCACAGCACTCCCCTGGTTTCTCTCCCACCTCTTGGATCTCTCTTTCTCCATCTCCTTTTATGAGTGCTTCTCTGGTTCTCCTTGCTGTGTTCGCCAACTGTGTTCCCCAACATATGTCCTTGGCCTTTTTTTCCCTTGTCCCCTTCTGTTCTAACTTCAACTGCCCATTTCAAAGGCTGAGCCTCAATTTTATGAGTCTATAGTGCCAACCTCTCTTGGAAACCATCCACATACTTACATTGGCCTGTAGGAAGTGTACGGTTCAGTGTTGTGTGCGCTCCCTCAAATTCTGGGAGGCAGCAGTGACAGACATGAGCACCAGGGTGGGGCTGCGACCACACTCTGACTCTCCACACTGGGCACAGCATGTGGAAGCCTCCAGTGAGGGCCACAATTACAAGCCTGGTGTTGGCTTCACCCTCACGAAGACTGGGTGGTCCTTGGGGACAGCAGAAGAGTCTAGTGGGACTTCAATCCCCAGAGCGACCCCCATCTGAATCTGAGATGTTTCCAGAACCAGGCTGGAGGAATTGCTCATCCTGGTTGATCCTTAACCAGCTGTGTGGGCTTAAAACTGATCTGAACCCTTCTCCTTCCTTCTCTCCTTAACACCCCAAAGAGGAGCACCTTCTCCTATGAATACATGCTTACCCTGGCACCAGTCTCAACCCCCAAAATTCACATGGTTCCTGACTCTCCTTGGACCCATATCCAATCGGCTATCAAAACCTTTTCCCAAACTGGTTCTCTGACGTCTATCCTATCCTCTCTGCAGCCGGGGGACTGTGCTAGTCCAGGTCTGTGGTTAGACTTTGACAATGGCTTCCCAGTTGGCCCACCTAACCCACATTTCTCTCTCCCCCTCTGTTCTTCCCAGTGAGGGTCAACTTGGAATCACTCAAAAAACCTTTAGCATGGGGTGCCTGGGTGGCTCAGTCGTTAAGCATCTGCCTTCGGCTCAGGTCATGATCCCAGAGTCCTGGGATCGAGCCCCGTATCGGGCTCCTTGCTCGGTGGGAGGCCTACTTCTCCCGCTACCACTCCCTCTGCTTGTGTTCCCTCTCTAGCTGTGTTTCTCGCTGTCAAATAAATAAAATCTTAAAAAAAAAAACAAAAAACAAAACCTTTAGCAGCTCCTTCTTGCCCACAGAACAAAGCAGAGATTCAGCTTCTTCATGACCTGACTCCAACTATCTTTTCAGGTTTGTCTTCTTTTCTATATGTGAATCAAACCACACTGCTCACCTTAGCTTTTGCCTCATGTTTTCTCAGTCTATTCCTTTCACCTTCCCCACCTCCTCCTGTTAAAAGTCTATTCAATTTCAAGGCTCAACAGAAATCGCTCTTCTTCCAGGAAGCCTTTCCTGACCACTCTAGTGGAAGGGACTTGTTTCTTCTTCTGAACCCGGAAATGCCAAATGTCTAAAATTCTGCCTTATACTAGAGTCATGTGTTTTAGCTTCCTGTCCAGATTATATGTTGCTGGGGGTCAGAGACTTTCTTGGTACCTTTGCATGTCACATACGCACTTAAACAGGAAACAATACATTTCTGTGGAGCAAAATGCTTGATTTGCTCTTGAGCTAGTTCGACTCTACTAAGTTTAACAAACAATATCAAAACCGAAAGGCACTTGTCAGTGTGACTTTTTCTCATGTTCTCTTTTTCATTTTTTCTCTGCTATGATCAGAAGTTTGTGACAACATTTACATGTTAAGACTCTATTCTTGCCTGGCTCTGGTTGGTTTCTATTTTTTTTTTTTAAGGATTTTATTTATTTATTTATTTGAGGGAGAGAGTGAGAGTGAGAGATTTATTTATTTATTTGAGGGAGAGCATAAGAGGGGAGAAGGTCAGAGGGAGAAGCAGACTCCCCGTGGAGCTGGGAGCCCGATGCGGGACTCGATCCCGGAACTCTGGGATCATGACCTGAGCCAAAGGCACTTGCTTAACAAATTGAGCCACCCAGGCGCCCTACGGTTGGTTTCTATTATGACTGCCAGTAAGCAGCTCTATTATTAAGTACTCATTACTTTCTTTCTCATCAGTCTCTGGCCCCAGAGATCTGGCCCTTCCCCTGGGGTGGGAGGTGCCTAAATGTGTGACTAGGCAACTGTTCAATTTCCTTACATCATAGGCGAGGCCCTGGGGCTTAGGCCGTGTTGATTTGCAGAGACAGGGCCTCTAAGGAGATATTCTTCAACCTCGCGTTTGTTTGCAGCTCTCCTCTCTGGTTCCCGAACACCCACGAGTCACCCAGTCTTTCCCAATAGACCCATGGGCTTCCCCCTGCTTCACAACCTAAGCTATCTCGAACCGGGAAAAGGATCTCCATCTCCTCTCCCCATCTCTCTTGCATCCGTGTCACTGACAATAAAAACGTAAGGCATTTCATTCCATAATTGGAGATGGCTTTTCAAACGCCAACACAACCATCCAAGATGCATGTTTAAACTAATACAGCAGGGCGCATGATTGAATGCGGACAAGGAGTGGGCAAGGAGTCTGGGAGAACCAAATCCCAAATCTTGGCTGACCTTGTTTTGCAAGGGTGTGACTGAGTAAACAAAGGGGTCAGAACAGAGTGCTTCGGAGGCCAGTCTGGGATTTACACCGCCAGCTCTGAGCTCACGACAATGAAAGGAGGACAAGAGAGGGCTCCGTGCAGATTGGCTTCCAGCTGGATGTGGCTTCTCCTTCCACCTGTAAAGGATGAACAAATGCTTCTGGGACAGCTGCTCCCCCAGCCTCCCAGGGATCAACGAGAGAGTCTCAGCTCCCCTCACGACCCCCAGCGAAAACAGCAGAGAGAGAAGAGGATACTCACGTCGCTAATTGTTTCATCAACAGTGAGGAGCTCAGCTGTGCTGAGACCCAGGCATCCCACCGAGTCGGGTACTTGATACACTAGCACAGAAGCAGGTGTTAGGCAAGGTTCTGTGGTGATTTCACTGATGAAAGTCTCCAAGGACTTGGGCTTCTTTCAGGCCTCCACACACCTGTGATTTCAGTTCTTTCAAAAACAGGAATTGAGCTCTGGGGCTCTAGAACCAGACGTTCCTGTGTCTGAGTCCTTATTCCTCTACTTACGATCTCTCTGGCCTTGGGCAACTGACTTACCCACTCAGCTTCCTTCTCTATCAGGAGAGATGATAACAGGGCGCCTGGGTGGCTCAGTCTTTAAGCATCTGCCCTCGGGTCCTGATCCCAGGGTTTTGGGATCAGCCCTGCATCCGGCTCCCTGCTCGGTGGGAAGCCTGCTTCTCCCTCTCCCACTCCCCCTGCTTGTGTTCCCTCTCTCATGGTGTCTCTGTCAAATAAATAAATAAAACTTTAAAAAAGAAGAAGAGATGATACTACTTCCCTCATTCATTTGCTGGGAGGATTGAATTAAATAATCCCTTTAAGGTGCTTGGCGTACTTCCAGGCACATAGCAAGCACCCAACAGATCTTAGTAATTATATTATTGAGTTAAGCAAGTGGACTCACATTTTCCTTCAAATCTCTTTTTTTCTCTTTAAATTTCATGAAACCATATCCATTCTAGAATCCCTCCACCTACCCAAGTCCCTGGCCCCACCACACAAACTCAGGAGCTCCTTTTGTGACCAGCTGGGTCCTTTGACCTTCCTGCATGTCGCAGAAGTGTGACGTGGAACCATTTTGAAGTTTTGTTCCAGGGTCAGCTTTTTTCTGGTCATCCAGATAGCCGACCAGGCACAGGCAGCCTCACATTCTCTCCCAGCAAGGCCAGGGTTTCGCATTTTGGGTATGGGTTTAGGTTCCTGAGGGTAGGGACAGTGGTGCGGGGCAGGGGCGGGGGGGCGGGGGGGGGGGCATGGGGGGCCGATGCCCACAGCAGCAGCAGCAGCAACCGGCTCTTTTCCAGGAGGTTCCCTCAGGGCTGATCCAGTTCCGCTGGAGCACGGGCAGGTCTAGAAGAAACGATTTTGAGGTTGTCTATGATGTGGGCTTCCTAAGCCAATTTGGTCCCTTGCTTTTATTAGGGCTTTTTGAGGATTCATGTGTATGCGTCACCACAAGGTAGGTGGTGCATTTGTTACATGAAGCTCCCTCTCTCTCAGGCAGTTTGTTACAATGAAAGCAAGTCTCACAAGAAGTTGTCCCACCTACGGATACGTACTAGCAAGCTGGCAAGTAACAGTGGCAGAGCGGGTTCTGTAAGTTCCATGAAATGGCCGCTCTTCGCTCCTCCCGGCTCACCACCAAGGACCTTGTGTGAAAGGTCGATTTCAGGTGATCTCAATAGAGTCCCAGCAGCAGGACTCGGCGGACGTGGGCAGCCCCGAGTGACTGACGCTTCTGGAAGACCAGGAAATAGGACTGCGTCTGCGATCTTGGGCACCATTTCAAAGCATACAGACAATGGGCTTGCGGGGGTCGGAGGATCACAAGAACGTTAGCAATGGTTAAAGCCAATTCACACAGTGTAAGCCCTGGTCATCTCACCAGTGTAAAATCAGTTGTAAAGCCCCTGTGTTAATGATCGAATCCCTGGTGATGATCCAGGAGAAGGCTAACTGAAGGGCCCGGAGTCTTCCTCTCTGGAATATGGGCTTCTAATTAGTCTTTTAAATGCCAACTAAACATCCCGAAATTGAAACCCTAATTAAGAATCGTGAAGATTACAATTTATATATGCTCATATACTCATACACATAAAACACCTTTGCTGAAGTATTTAAAAAGTAAATTACAGGCAATATAACAGTTTACAGCCCTTCAAATCACTTTGTGTGTTAATCCAAATCAGAAAAAAAAAA
>CM053611.1:113332238-113351581 GCA_028646535.1 Procyon lotor
GAGATGAACCATGAGAGATTGTGGACTCTAAGCAAAAAACTGAGGGTTTTGGAGGTAAGGGGGTGGGGGATTGGGCGAGCCTGTGGTGGGTATTGAGGAGGGCATGTATTGCATGGAGCACTGGGTGTGGTGCATGAACAATAAATCTTGTAACACTGAAAAAATAAAATAAACATATTTGGGGGGAAAAAAGAAGTGGTATATATATATATATATATGTATATATATATATATATATACACAATGGAATATTACACAGCCATCAAAAAATGAAATCTTGCCATTTGCAATGACATGGATGGAACTGGAGGGTATTATTGAAATAAGTCAATCAGAGAAAGCAACTATCATATGATCTCACTGATATGCAGAATTTAAGAAACAAGACAGAGGATAATAGAAGAGAGGGAAAATGAAATGAGATGAAATCAGAGAGAGACAAACCCTAAGAGACTCTTAATCTCAGAAAACAAGCTGAGGGTTGCTGGAAGGGATGGTGGTGGGGGGATAGGGTGGCTGGGGGATGGACACCGGGGAGGGTATGTGCTATGGTGAGCACTGGGTGTTGTGTGAGGCTGATGAATCACATACCTGTACCCCTGAAACAAATAATACATTATATGTTAATTTTTAAAAAAGATCCTTTCTTTGGATCCACTCATCTAAAAACGCATAGCAAATCTGAGTGCAATCTGTTTTCTGTGAAGGCATACAGACAGGCACAAACAGCACAATAATACCACTGCTCTGATGGAGGAAGGAATAGGATTAGCTTATCACACAGATGCAGAAGAAATCGTAAGGGAAGTCTCCAAAAAGAAGATAGCATTTGAGTCAAAGGAAATCTACAGTTTATTTATGCATAGCCTGTCATGTTCCCATGGGAATTAATATGGTTTTGAAAACAAATGCAGGACTCATACTTCCAGAAAGATGGAATAGACATCCTTTTCCTTATTCCTCTCACCAACTACAGCTAAAACCCCAGACGTTACATGTGAAACATACAGAGACTCTAAAAGGTAAAGGTAAGAAAGCAGTCACACTAAGGACCTCTGGACATGAAGAATGGCAAGAAGTGAGTTCTCCAAGTTTTCTTTTTGCCTCATTATCCCAGATTGGATACTGAATAAACTGGCAATATGGAAATGCTGATAGGAGCAGAAGAAAAAAAAACAACCCAGATTCAAAAGAAGCCAGCACTCTCTCACCAAAGGACCAGGAAAGGGGAAGCCTGGCAAGACAGACAGCTTTCAGATAACCACTCCATTCCAGCCAAACACCACAGAGAAAATTATGGCTCTAACTTCACCCCCCCAGGAAAGATGGAGTGGGGAAGCTAGACGACCACGTCACATTGGTAGCAATGAAGTATCTGCTGGGAAGTATCAGGGAAACCTAGTAGAGAGTCAAGATTTTCCCCACTGCTCAGAGGTAATGAGGCCACCCCGCTCTGGTCTCATCAGGAGACATATAGGGAGAAGTAACAAGACATCCATGTGCCTTCCCACTCCCATCAGTGGTCAGCCTAGAGGGGGGCCTACATCTCACTCCTGCTCTGCAGGAACAGGGAATCTCTCTCTCATAGGTGTCAAGAGAGGTCCAATGGGAAACCTAAACATTAATCCCTATCTGGCAATAATGAGGCTGAGCCCACCCTTTATCATCAATGCCATGTCAGAGACCTACTAAAACAAAAGATTTAAATGAGATCCAGAGTTCCGCAATGTAATACCCGAAATGTACAGGTTTCAACTGGAAATCACTCATCATACCAAGAACTAGGAAAATCTCAACTTAAATGAGAAAAGAATCAACATATGCCAACACCAAAATGACACAGGCATTAGAATTATCTGATTTTTTAAATTAAAAAAAATTTCTTTAAAACAGCCATCATAAAAATGCTTCATTGAGCAATTACAAACTCACTCTAAACAAATGAAATAATAGAAAGTCTGAGCAAAAGAAAGAGAAGCTGTAAAGAGGAACAAAATGGACATTTTAGAACTGAAAATACAATATATAAAAATGAAAAACTCATTGGATGCTTCATCAGTAGGATAGAGTTACAGAGGAAAGAATCCATATCAGGAATCTAGAAAAATAGGAGTTACCCAAACTGAACAATAGAGACAAAATGGACTGGGAAAAAAAATGAACAGAGCTTCAAAGCCCTGGGGGATGATACTAAAAGTTTGTGTCATTGTAGTTCCAGGAAAAGAGAAAAAGGATGAAGCTCGGAAAGTATTGAAGAAATAATGACTAAAATGTGGCCAAAAACATAAACTGACAGATTCGATAATCTGAAAGATCCCAAACAAACAAACCCAAAGAAATCCACACCAAAACACATCACAGTTAAACTTTTGTAAACTAAAGACAAGGGGAAAAAATTGAAAACAAGGAAAGAGAGATAACATCTTACCTAGAAGAGAAAAACAATGTTATTACATTTGACGGAGTTACTGAGTTTCCTAAGTCTATTCTTGTTTTGCATAATTTGTTTTTCTCTCTTTCCTTCAGCTTGATTCCTTTTCATTACTCTGTCTTTGTAGGTCATTCATTCATTCCTCTGCTTCTTGAATCTCCTGTTCATTGCATCAAGTATGTTTCTCATTTCATTTAAAACCCCTTATCTCCGTGTGAAGGGGCTCACTCCGTCTTCAATTCTTTTCTCAAGCCCACTGAGTACCCTTATGATCATTGCTTCAAATTCTCCATCAGGCATGGTACTTATATCCATTTTGCTTAGCTCTCGGGCCACGGCTTTGTCCTGTTCTTTAATTTGGGACAAATTCCTTCTGTCTTCTTCGAATTCCTCTGTCTTCTCACTTTGTCTAAGTCTCTGTACCTGTTTTGTGTGTTAGGCAAGTCAGCTACGTCTCCTGTTTTTGAGGGTAATGACTTTATGAAGAAGAGTCTTCATGGCACAGTCGGCTGAGCATCCGACTCTTGGTCTCAGCCCAGGTCGTGGTCTCGGGATCATGGGATTGAGCCCCGTGTTGGGCTCCATGCTCACAGGGAGTCTGCTTGAAATTCTCTCTCCCACTCCCTCTTCCCCTCCTGCACTCATACATTATTTCTCTCACATTATCTCTAATGAAATAAAAATAAATAAAATAAAATAATGAAATAAATCTTTTAAAAAAAGAAGGAGAAGAAGAAGAAGATGAGTTCCTATAGTGCCCTGCTGTACAGCATCCCTTGTCTCCCCAGGGCCCAGTGCCTCCGGGAGTGTCTCCAACGTGTGTTGGAGTAGAGTACATGTACTCTACTACGATGTCCTGGCCTACTACTATGTCTCCAATGTGTGTTGGAGTAGAGTACATGCACTCTACTACTATGTCCTGGCCACTTTGTCCTTCAGGCCGGTCATCTGCAGAGCTTCTCTTTGTCTGTTGTGGCCAATGTTTGGTCCCTGGACTGAATTCAGTGCGTTTTAACTAGCCGTGCTCTGGTCTGCTTGTGAACTGAGACCTGTCTCTGCTGCCACCAGAACTGAGGCCTCACAGAACTCCCTGGGTCAAGAGATGTGGTGTTGGCAGGGGTTTGGGCCAGGTTTTTGGGGTAGGGCACATGTCTTGCTGGGACTGAGGCAAGTATGACCGGGAGGGGTGGCTCCACAGAAGTGTGGGGGAGGGGAGGCAGGGCTGGGTGTAGTAAGTCAGGTAGTGAGTGTCTAGTGCTGTGCTGGACCCCACAGGTGACCATGTGCTTATGCTGAGGGACAGGAGAAGGAAATGGCCTTGGCCAGTTCCTTTGTTCCCAAAGGGTCTCTTCATGAACACTGTCTCCTGGGATGTGCTATGAGATGAGATATGCTATATATATATGAGATGTGCTAGGAGACCCACTATGTGCTGCAGGTGCTCTTTGGATCGCTATTTCCACACTCCGTGCCCATGGGCTGTTTGCCTGCCCTCTCTCTAGAGCAGCCCTGATGTCCTCCAAGTTCTCCTAGAGCTGAGCACTCTGATCTTTATATTTTTTTTAAAGATTTTTTATCTATTTGAGAGAGAGAGAGAGTGAGAGAGAATGAGAAGGAGAAGAGAAAGGGAGAAGCAGACTCTCTGCCTAGCAAAGAGCCAGACGCGGGGCTCGATCCCAGGACCCTGAGATCAGGACCTGAGCCAAATGCATATACTTAACCCACTGAGCCACTCAGGCGCCCCACACTCTGACCTTTAAAACTCTAGGCTTCAGGGGCACCTGGGTGGCTCAGTGGGTTAAGCCTCTGCCTTCAGCTCAAGTCGTGATCTCAGGATCCTCGGATCGAGCTCTGCATCCGGCTCTCTCCTCGGCAGGAAGCCTGCTTCCCCCAATCTCTCTCTGCCTGCCTCTCTGCCTACTTGTGATCTCTCTCTCTGTCAGGTAGATGACTAAAATCTTAATTAATTAATTAATTAACAAACAGATAAAACTCCAGGCTTTAAGTCCCACTAGCTACAAGAATTCCCCAAACTCAGTCCCTCTTGCTTTTAAGCCAATTGCTATGGGGATTCCTCTCCCGGTTGTGAGCTCCCCGGTGCTAGTCCATCTTGCCCTTCTGGGTGACCACGGCTCCCTCCCCACCACAGCTGCCATGGTCCCCTTTCTCCCAAGCCACATCTCCACACTTCCTACCTTCTTCAGCGGGGCCTCTTCCCTACCTTTAGTTATGGATCTCGTTCAGTCAGTCTGCAAGTGGATTTCTGGGGTGTTGAGGGTGATCGGAGAGTCACCTAGTTGTATCCGTGTCCACTACAGAGCTTCTAGCTGTCCCGCAGGGGTTATCAAAGTAAGAGAATGATAGGATTTTATTTATTTATTTATTTTTAGAGTTTATTTATTTATTTGACAGCGAGAGAAAGAACACAAGTGCAAGTAGGGGGAGCTGCAGGCTGAAGGAGAGGGAGAAGCAGAGAGCCCATCGTCGGCGGGCTTGATCCCAGGACCCCGGGATCATGACCTGAGCCAAAGACCGATGCTCAACCAATTAAGCCACCCAGGTGCCCAAATGATAGAATTTTAAAGGAGAGAAAAATCCCAAATGGACATACAACAGTATCTAGAAGAGTCAGGACAGTACCCTCGGGGCTGGCAAATCATAGCTCTTGGCCAAAGCTACTCCAGGCCCACCAGGCAAACTGATGCAGCTTTCAGGGGTATATCCGAGCCAAGAGCCACAGAAGCTTCTTGAAGCTTTGAAAAACTTCTGTGAAAAATTCAAATTACTTTCGGCATTCAGAAACCTCTAGCAAGCTGAAGACAGATGATGAACACAAATGACTTAATTTCTAGTTAGAGGAAAAACAAGGTGAAGACCAATTTTCAGATACTATAAAGTTGACTGAGAAAACCGGCTCAGGACTCAGGGAAATACAGGCAGAAAACTAACAGTGAAAGGGAGACACTGGCTGGGATGATGTGGTGGAATGGAAGCCTTTTGCTATTGAAGGAAACACTTTGAACATTCTCTAGTGTTAGAGAACCCACGTTGAATACTTGCATCTCACAGTTACTTCTTTTTTTCCCCCTTGTAATATTTTTGCTTTATTTTTTTCATTTTATATTAAAATATTTTTATTAAAAATATTTTTAATTATCTTACGTTAGTCACATTTACTTCTATCAGAGAAAGAAAATGCTCCGGGCCTATAGATCCCATTGTCCTCTATGAGGAGGCTGGTGTGCTGTTTTTAAACCAGCATCACTCTGGTTAACTGTTTTGGTAAAAGAGTTCTACATCCTTCCTCGGACCTCCCGGGTGTGCAGGGCTTTATCATTAACAGGGGGCTAGAAAGCAACACACCTAGAGGAAATAATAACCAGCAGGACCTGCGACTTTCTCTTCATCTTTGATTCTTTGCTCTGAACTATGTGTTTACAAAACAAACGTAAATAACAATTGCCTGCATGTGTTGGATACCTACAGAACACCATGCTAGAACTTTCTATCTCCATGGATCCCTGCAAAAGCCCCAGTGAAGTGGGTGATTATTAGCTGCCCTGCAGAAGAAGACACTAGGGTACATAGCCAGGATTCGACCGTGGGGCTGACTCTAGAGGCTGCATTCTTAACTACTCCAAAGCCCTCCGGTGAAGAGGAATTCTTGCCATTTTCCCCAAATGCAAGTGAATCTGCGTTTTCACCTGGACACAACTGGCATTTTCTTGAGGGAGAGAGTGAATTAAGGAGCCCTTCCCAATACATGATGATATTTTCATACAAAATATAAGCTAAAGTACCAATGACTTGATGTGGGTTATCAAAACAGAGATTAACAGTCTGACTCATAGAGTAATTTATTTCAAATTTGGCTTCGGCACCCATTGCTAGGTGATTTCAAAAGTAGGCCAACGGCGTGGGAATGGCTTGTATGACGTCATGGTTAGGCAATCTGATTCCCACCCTGAAAGGCTGAGACCTGCATTCGAGCACGGTGCTTGCCTCTCGCTCCCCCCCCCCCGGCCACCCAGCCACCCAGCCACCCAGCCAGAGTTCGGATTCAATGAGCTGCTCCTCGTTTTGTGGTTTTTATCTCCTAGTCACGCAGCTGCCTGATGCGCTCTCGTCTTTCAGGCTGAGCTGCCAACTTTCCATTCTCGGCTCCAGAATGAACACAAAGAATCGCCGTCCAAAGTGATGCTGGAGCTTTTTTCCCCCTCCCTTTTGGCATCAGTGTTTTTAATGGAAACTTGATTCACTTGTCACCAAAGAAAAAGCAACCCACAGAGAGTGCTGCATCAGACGAGTTGGACAAGGCCTCTCCACTGGGATTCTATTTCAGGGGTGATCACTCTGCACACTGAGAAGAGGGCTTCAGAGAAAGCCCAGGAAGGCTGTTCCTCCCAAGGGCTTGGGTGGAGCTGCTCTGACAACCCAGGGGACCATCCTTGAGCCGGGAGACATTCTTGTCCTGACGCGTGAGAGTGCCCCACGGTGTCAGGCCTGGAATGTTCACCCTCTCGGGGATGAAACATGCACAATTCAATGATTTCAAGTGTAACAACATCAAGACTCAAATATTTTGAGTACTTAAATGCAGTCTTTTTTTTGTCAGCTGTTTTTCTTTATTAGAATTTTTCTTTTTTTTTCTTTAATGTGTTATGTTAGTCACCATACAATACATCATTAGTTTTGGATGTAGTGTTCCAAGATTCATTGTTTATGGATAACACCCAGTGCTCCAGGAATACGTGCCTCCTTAATACCCACCACCAGGCTCACCCATCCCCCTACCCCATTTCCCTCTAAAACCTTCAGTTTGTGGGGCGCCTGGGTGGCTCAGTGGGTTAAAGCCTCTGCCTTGGGCTCAGGTCATGGTTCCAGGGTCCTGGGATCGAGCCCCACATCGGGCTCTGCTCAGTGGGGAGCCTGCTTCCCCCTCTCTCTCTGCCTGCCTCTCTGCCTACTTGTGATCTCTCTTTTTCTCTGTCATATAAATAAATAAAAAATCTTTAAAAAAATAAAAATAATAAAACCTTCAGTTTGTTTCTCAGAGTCCACAGTCTCTCATGATTCATCTCCCCCTCCAATTCACCCCCCTTCACTTTTCCTTCCCTTCTAATGTCCTCCATGTTATTCCTTATGCTCCACAAGTAAGTGAAACCATATGATAATTTTCACTCAGCATAATCTCCTCCAGTTCCATCCATGTTGATGCAAATGATGGGTATTCATCCCTTCTGATGGCTGAGTGTTGGTTCTCAGAGATGGACTCTGCCACTTCCTAGGTGCTGGTCAAACTGTAAAATGGGAAAGATTCTAGAAATCCTCCTTCAAGGTTAACCCTCAGAGAGTCTTAACTATAGAGAACCAACCGAGGGTTCCTGGTGGGGAGGTAAGTGGGGGATGGGGTAAGTGGGTGATGGGCATTAAGGAGGGCACTTGGTGGAATGAGCCCTGGGTGTTATACGCAACTAATGAATCACTGAATTCTACCTCTGAAACTAATAATACACTATATGCTAATTAACTTGAATTTAAATAAAATCTTAAAACACAAAACAGAAAAGAAATCCCTCCTTCATGGGTTTTTTTGTGAGGATTAAATGAGATAAGGATGAAGGAAGTGTGCCCTTCCTAAGGGCACACAGGAAGCAGTAGAGTGAGTTATTTAATGGTGGGAACTCTGGACCCAATCATCTGGGCCAAAAATCTGTTACTACCACTTACTAGCCAGGCGAACTGGAACAAGTTATTTGACCTCGCTGTAGTGCTTCCATTTCCTCACCCCAAATGGGGTGAAAATGATAAAAATGATAAAAATAGTGTCTCTTCATAAGGCTTTTGAGGATGTTGAGTGAATTAATATGTAAAAATCATCCAGAACCATTATTAACACATATGTCCTTTTTAAGTGTATTCAACCTTTATTATAATAAGCATCCAATAAATGACTTGTATGGCTGTATTACTAATCTTCACCTCTTGAAAACTACATGCTGGCATTTAGGTGCCTGTAGGTGGCTTTAGATTGACATGATCATCTTTGTCGGTATATGGAATAAAACCTATGGCTGCCGGGCCAGAGCTCACGAAGAGAAAGATACATAATACACACCGAGCATCTACTGTGTGCTAGATACTTTATGTGTATGGGCTAATTCAATCTTCATAATCACCCTGGGAGTAAATGTACTATAGGTGAGGACAAATATACTGAGAAATATTCACTTACTCCAAATCCCAAAGCAGATAACAGCAAAGCCAGGATCTACAGACAGATGTCTTGCCTTCTTCCTCCTGCCTCTGGAAGGAACTCAGGCTGAGGTTTATCACCCCACCTGCTCAGTCCAAACCCAACCTCCCTTTCAACAGGAGGCGAGGTCTTTCATTCCACATCAGAATAGAGGTTTAGAGATACAGACAGAAATTCCCACTGATGGGTAAGCATCTGACACAAAATCCTTTCCTGATAGCAGATTTGGTTGTGGCAGGAACAAAAGGGCACTCATCCCAGAAAAGGGAAGTCAGATCAAATTTAGGTCACGACTTACTGTTTTCCTGGTCAGTTCTGCCTACTCTCAAAAACTTGCATTTTTAATGTCTGCTTCTGAAAGGGCTGCCAGACTTTAAAGTATATATCACTATATATGTATGTTTTATATTTTTTTAGTGTAAGTATGTCCTGTGTCATATTGGGGACACACTAAAAAATTATTTGGCTTTTTTAAACCTGATATTCAAATTTAATAGGCTGTCTCGTGTTTTAGCTGGCAACCCTAGTTCCTTGACCTGAAAGCCTTCTACTGAGTAGGTCACAGGCAGACAGAGGAGATAAAGATACTGAGCATCAGGGATGCCTGGGTGGCTCAGTCATTAAGTGTCTGCCTTCAGCTCAGGTCATGATCCCAGAGGCCTGGGATCAAGTCCCACATCAGGCTCCTTGCTCAGTAGGGAGCCTGCTTCTCCCTCTGCCTGCTGCTCCCCCTGCTTGTGCTCTCTCTCTCTCTATCAAATAAATAAATAAAATCTTGAGGGGAAAAAAAATATATATATATATATGTGTGTGTATTTTGACCATCAGAAAAAGAGTCCCATGGTCTTCCTAACCCACAAGCTTATGATGAACTTTGAGCTGCACTCAGGAATGTCGGCTCTGGGCCTGACAAGGGCATTTTCCGCGGAACACCGCAGGACCTCTTGCCGGAGGGAGTGGCTACCAGGTCTGGAGTAGCGGCGACGGGATGATGAGGAAGAACGGACGCGATGGGTCTTCTGTGATTTCGAACCCGGCGTTCCTTCCCCGAATGACCACAAACCTACTGGTTTAGAACAACACCCAGTTATTACCTCACAGTTTCTGCAGGTTACGGGGCTGCGTGGGCTTAACCAGATACTCTGCTGAGGGTCTCCCAAGGCTGCAACAGGGCGTCAGCCGGCCGGGGCTCTTCCGGAGGCTCTGGGGAAGAGCCTGCTTCCAGGCTCATTCACGTGGTTAGCAGAATTTAGGTCTTTCTCGTGGGCTTGCGGGACTGACCGCCCTGAGTCATGGCTGGCTGCCCTCTGGGGGCGGGGGCACCCCCAGCTTTCAAAGACCACCTACTTCATTGGCCCCCGGCTCTCTCCACCTTCAAAGCCAGCGCTGGAACATCAGATCCTTCTCATGCTTCCAATCTCTCTGACTTCTCCCTCTGCTGCGTTTCTGTGACTTCCTGCTCTCCTCTTGTTCTAAACGCTCGTGGGATCGAATTGGGCCTACAGGTAATCCAGGATTATCTCCTTCCAGGAAGGTCAACTGATTAATAACCGTAATTATACCCCCAAAGTCCCATTTGCTATGGAATGTAGTGTATTCACAGGTATAACACCAGGCGTGAAGGTCATGGGTCAAGACTCCGGCTACCACAGTGGGCTTTGGAAGTTACAACTCATGTGGGCCAGATGGGCTACAAGTGTTCAGTTACCCGCTTCTGGTGCCCTGTGAACTCATCAGGAGGGAATCAGAACTCTGTTCCCATCCCAGCTCTGCATCTACCAAACCACAGGAGCTTAGACAAGTCATTGAAAGTCTTTGACTCCAGCTACTTTACCTGTCAGAATGTACTGGATAAAGATTCGAGCTCTTGGCCAAACACCTCTGTGCAATTTTCAGGCCTGACCACCCGTGATTACAAAGCCTTCGCCTGCCGGTCTTCCAGGGGGAAGCTGACCTCCCCACGCACAGAAGGGAGCCACAGTCATGGACTCGGGTCTCCCCACCAGCCTTGCTGTCACACCCCTTTGCATTCCTAGCCCAGGCCCTCCATCTGGAGGCCTCTTTATCACGGAGGCCTTGACAGAGCCCTTCCTCAGGAGCCTCTGCCAAGACCTCCTTCTAGAGGAAGGAGGAAACCTGAGGGAGGCAACCTGAGGGAGGCAACCTGAGGACACTTTTTCTCTGTGCTCCCTTAGTATTTGGTACTTTTCCACCGCAGTCCTGCTCCCTTTGTTCCCCCACCCCCAGCCCAGCCCTGGGCCCATGAAACTCCAGGAAACTTTCGCCCAGGGCTCCCTCAGGACTGAGACAATTCCCCCACCTGTGCTGATACATCGGACCCTCGCTTGGTTCTGTTCCATAGGGAAAGCGAACAGGAGGAACCAGCACATTCTCCAGTCTAACTTCTTGCTCATACTCGGTGGCGATGAAAGGTTTGACTCTTACTTAGATGTTGGCTTAATCGGTTAACCCAACACCTGGTAGTCCAGCTCTCTCTGGCTCAGCTGAGCCCTTGACCATACTGGACAGGCTCATTGCCTTAGTAGTGACAAGACTTATGTGGCTCATTGATTCATTTATTCAATAACATTTATTCAGCACCTACGATGATGGGCGGGGCACTTGCTGGGTGTCAGAGATATAAAGATGAGTAAGACCCGTTCCATCATGGCAGGAAGGTTACGTTCCAGGTGAGGAATTAGGACAAATTAATTATGACGCAGTGTAATTAATTGTCTCATCAAGTATTTGTTGAGAGCCTAACATCTTGCTTGAGATCCCATTTAATGATTCTTTGAGAGAAACTTTATAATTATGATTATTCTACAGACAAGTAAACCAAGGCTCAGAGAATAAAGATTTTGCTCAAGGCAAAAAAAAAAAAAAAAAAAGATTTTGCTCAAGGCCCCACAGCAGGTAAGTGATAGAACAGGATTCAAACTCGGGACTTCGGATTTAAATTTGGTATTCTCTCCTTCATCCCAGTTAGAGATAAGCTCTATAGGGACACAGAGGAGGAAACAGGTTGTTCCTGAGGTTAAAGAAGGAAAGTCATCCTCCTGTCATCCTCAGGACTTGGAAAAAGTCGAGAGCTATGGGTGAAGGCTCCTGTTATTATCCTTCGCCATTTACACTCTTACTCCTTTTAATACAAAGATAAAATAAAAGTTCCAGGTCAGCCGGAAGCCATCAGGCAAAGCCCTGCCTTCCCTCCGAGGCAGAAAGTCCTCTGTCATCTCCTCACTCTCTCGGTCAGTTCCTCAGAGCCTGTGCTGGTGACAGCCACGCCCCAGACACCATTGCAAATGGCTTCCTCCCTGAGGATCTTGGGAAAGTCAGTCTTCACAGAATGACCCATTAAACACAATGCCTCTCAAAAACACTGGTTCTTTAACGAGGCCGTTGGAGGATCAGAGTCCTATCTGGACAGAAAGGAATCCATTGATTCCATCTCTCTGGCTTGAAGGAGAGAAAGCCAAACGTGGGTGTTTGCAGAATGCCGGGCAACACTGGAGGGCTCAGAGCCCAGTGCTAGAAGGATGGCAAAAGTGAGCATGATGTAATGGGCTCCTCCCTAAAATATTTCCTCTGGGTTTCCAATGGGTGTGAAGTTGTTGGCAAATATTTAAGATAAGTGCTCTTGTCTAGATCCACTCACTGCCGCTCTAGGGCTGTGTCCAGACGGAGATGAGCGCCATGGAGCCTCGCCCTGGCCTGTGCCCCTCTGAGGTGCCTCCTGCTTTCAATCTCTTTATTCCACCGCCACTTCCCAGTCCTCCTTCCTTTCCAGGGATCCCAGGGAAAAACGCAGCCGTCCACACAAATGCCAGAGGCCCTGCCTATGGCCTTGAATCTGGCCCCTAAGAAATTCTGCAGACACAGAGGGAATCCAACAGGCTTCTCTCAGGTCCCCCTCAGATGGACATAAGTCACTGGCCCCAGTGACTACTTATAATAATACCTTTTTTCCTTAGTTTTTTTGTTTTTTTGTGTTTTTTTTTTTAAGATTTTATTCATTTGACAGAGAGAAACACAGCGAGAGAGGGAACACAAGCAGAGGGAATGGTAGCAGGAGAAGCAGGCCTCCCGCCGAGCAGGGAGCCCAATGCGGGGCTCGATCCCAGGACCCTGGGATCAGGGTCGAAGGCAGACGCTTAATGACTGAGCCACCCAGGCACCCCCTTTTCCTCTTAGATGCTAGGTCCTCCCAGACAATAGAGCTTCAAGGTGAGAATAAAAAAAATTAAATTTTATTCTGCCCAATTTGGTGGTAGCCGAATTATATCCTCACTCAACATGAGCATTTCCAGTTATCAAATGAGACTGGTATGCATTTATTATTTGAAGTTTTATAAAATACTTTAAGTTCATCGGGAAAGGGTCCTAGGGAATGACAAAGTATCATGCTGCTCTTATTGGCTATTGCTTCATAGTAGTGATCACTGGAGTCCCCATCCATTTGCATTTCTTCCCTTAATAAACATCTATTGAGCACCTACTGCGTACAGAGTTCTTGGCTAGACACCCATGGTGATACAGATACACAGACTCTGTCTTTCCAGAATTTAGCATTTACTACTTAAAATGAGAGTAGAGTACCGGAGAGGAGGAACGAAAAGGTGTCCTTGGTGGTGTGTCATGTTGGTTCTCAGCACTGTGTCACAAAATTGGACATCATGAATAACCAAACAAGGCTGACGCTGCCCCAGCCATCTGAGAGGCGAGGCCCTGGCAAGCGCCAAATCCTCTTGCTGGTTTTAATGCACGAGGCTCATTTGGGGTCTGTCAGAGGCCAATGGAGTTAATTTCATGTCTGTTCATGAGCACTCTGGGACTTTAAGTGCAGGCATTTTTTATTCATGAGATTTGAAGGAGAGAGCCTGAAATAGTTGACTCTCCAACCGGAGGGCCCGAGCACTTGGTAAGGGATTGGGGAGACACACCCGAGCTGGGGCAGGGAAAGTGATGACTCACCCAGAACCACTTAGGTTGGGCAGGAAACAGCTGATTCTTTTGTGGCTGGTCTAGGCGGGGCCTGCATTCTTCCGGTGGACAGGTTGCATTAGGATTTTGGCACGAGTTTAACAGCAGCTCTTTAACTCTCCTCGATTCTTCCTGGGGATTTGGGGAAAGAAGTTTGAGCCATAAGATGAGCTACACAAACGGGAAGGAAACGTAGTGTTCTTGCCAGCCTAGCCCCTCACAGTGGGTCCCAGCAAACCTGAACAGGACTGCCTCCCACAAAGCACCTAGAACAATGCATGGTTCAAAGTTAAAGCTTAATAAATATTTGGCTATTGTCATGAGGGCGTCAAGAGGAAGACAGACAGGGATCAACAAAGGGTGCAGACCCCGATTGTTACATTATGTCTAGAAGCAACGTTACTTGTTTAGTTTTAATGAGCCATAGCTAAGACTGATGCTTGTAGGAAGTTGCTCTGCACCTTTTGAGCCCACCCTGAACATGGTTCACTCCTTTTTCTAAACCTAGGGGGCATGCTTCCTTCCTGGTCTAGACCTCAAATTTGAAGGGTCCATAAATCACCTGGAGGTCTTAGTAAAATGCCGATTATGACTGAGCAGATCTGGAGGTAACCGGGAATCTGCATTTCTAACTAGTCCCCAGCTGATGCCGCAGCTGCTGGTTCACAAGCTCCGAGTATGGAGGACCTAGAACCTCCTGTGACGCCGGAGATCTTCAGCATGTGGACTAATGTGGATTAGCCACTAGCCGCCGACCACATGTGGCTGTGGAACCTATGACATGTCACTGTTGGAAACTGAAGTTTTTCTTTAATTGAAGTATAAACAACACGTGTGGTTAGTGACTATAGTAATGGACAGCATAGCTCCAGACCCTTCTGCCCAGAAGCTCAAAGCCATGAGTTGGAGCCTTGTCAAGGACTACATATTATACCTGAGATGGCAATGGGGACTGAGGAAAAAAGGTGCCTAGCTCTACTCAATCCATCAACACACCCAGCAAATGTGGCCAACGGCTATGCTCTGGTACATGTGTTAGTAAAATAACCTTCTTATTTGCAGATGAACTTCTGGGTAGAGCCGTCTGATCAAATTCCTTCTCTCCCCTCCGGACCCAGAGCTAGAACTGTTTAGGACCTGTGTGATGGGGATAAAAGGTATTCCATTAACGATGAATTCAGGGATGGCCTCAGCTATAGAGTTTTCACGTCTTCATTGATTTCCTTGCATATGAACCCTTGCTATCCATATACATCCTAGAAATAAACATTGTCTGAAGTTAAAGAATGGGAACTTAAATAGGTAAAAAGATCTTTATCTGACTATATTGAAAAATAGTAAGAACTTAGAATGTTTGCTAAAGAAATTTTCTTAAGTTGAAAATTATACCCAAGTCTTTAGCTTTCTTTTCTTTTTTTTTTTTTTTTTTAAAGATTTTATTTATTTGACAGAGAGAAACACAGCTGGAGAGGGAACACAAGCAGAGGGAATGGTAGCGGGAGAAGCAGGCTCCCCGCTGAGCAAGGAGCCCGATGCAGGGCTCGATCCCAGGACCCTGGGATCATGACCTGAGCCGAAGGCAGACGCCCAACGACTGAGCCACCCAGGCGCCCCAGTCTTTAGCTTTCTTCACGGTTGTTCCAAATAGTCTTTGAGTTCTGCAAGTGCTTTCTTGGATGAGGGGGATGTGTCAGACATCCCGGATAAATAGTGACGAGCCTTACACCCATATCAGTGACAAATACCTGACCCTGATCCAGAGTCCCGAGCTGGATTCTGAACAGAGGCCAGGGCCTGGTGTTTTCACATTGATATGAGGAGGAAGCCAGCCCCATTTTTCCCTACATCTTCATGAGAAATGTGTCAATGTTCTTACCTGCCTTTTTTTTTTTTAAAGATGTCTTTATTTTAGAGAGTGCTAGCATGAGCATGAGCAGGGAAAGGGGCAGAGGGAGAGAGAAAGAGAGAAAATCCGTGAGCAGACTCCCAGCTGAGTGCAGAGTCCCAAGCGGGGCTCAAACCACTGACCTTGAGATCATGACCCCAGCCAAAACCAAGAGTCGGACACTCAACTGACTGAGCCCCCCAGGTGCTCCTTATTTGCTCTTGATATTACACATAAGAGATCAATTTCAATTACCTCCAAATTGCCTTACTGATTTGAGAAATGACAGTTGGCATTTTTTCTGACACTTGGCATTTTTACTGACACTTGACATTTTTAGCATGTGAGTATTTGGAACCATAGGCAACACATAGGTACAGAGTAAAGAGTGATGATATTAGCTCTAGCTGTATATTTTATATAATTATATAATGTATACAGATATACTTGTGAGAAACCCTTATTACAACAAATATCAAATTAAATTTAATAACGATTAGGGATGTAATGCTTACCTTTTATTTCATGAGAGTAGAAACTTTCCATATCCACACTTTTAAAAAACATTACACAGATGAGATACACTGAGAGACTCTCTAATATACGCCCCCATACCCAGCTACCAAAATGTATATATTGAGAAGAACATACGCTGAATAGAATGATTCAGTTCTTGTTCAAGGGCAAAACAGAATTTCCTGCCATAATGAATAGTGAAGCGGGGCCCTTTGCAATCAATGTTCACATAGAAATTAAAGTGGGTTTCATGAAATGCTTTCAACAATGGAGTAGAAAACATACAAACCTTAGACATTTTATTTAGCATGACACAGCACTTAATAGATTCAAGATTAACTCTCAGATGAGAAAGGATTCCAGTGGGTCAAGGTACAAAGGAGTATTTTTCTCTCTTACTGTCATTGCCTCCTCACTCCCCTATTTTCCATCTCTAGCTATCTCTGTCTTTTTTAACAATTAGGAAGTTTTTCTGTATTCCTTTGTCTATCCCATAAGTTCTTCCACTGGAAAGTCTGGTCCTCTTAATTGGTCCTCAAATGTACCCAACCCTGTGCAAGATGTCATAGAAAGAAAGGTCCAAAGAACACATAGAGGTTTCCTTCCCACAGGCAATTTCGAATGTTATCTGGGAGATGAGCTTCATATATGAGTCAATGAGCATAGAAGGAACATAAATGATTGAAAACCACTCACCAATCACGTAGAAAACCTAGGGTGGTTGACCACAAGAAGGAGAAGGAAAAAAGAAATCTCCATGGATATTCAGCATGTAAGGCTGACGTCTGCAAAGCAACCACAGAAGACCAGGCCAATATCTTGAGGGTCGCCGGAGAATCGGAGAGGCTAAGAATCCAGTTTGCAAGGAGAATTCATTTAGGCAAAAGCAGTCTGGGCCCATGAGGCCACCAAGGTGAGAGCTCCTGAAACAAAGCCCTCAACGAAGCTTCTACTAATGTGCGCCTACTTAGTATGGACAGGCTAGCTCAGGCTCCTCGGTGGTACCTGGACCCACAGCAGAACTTCTGGTTAGAAGAGATGGAGACTTATCTATACAGATCATACACTCGGGAGTAATGCGGGGGTCTAGGAGCTGGTGACTGGATCTGAAGCAGGCAGAGCTGGGTCATCAGCATCTCAATCAAGCACTTCCGGGTAAGGTTTGAAGCTGCACGTTCCTTTTAGTTCATTAATTGCCTTTCAAAGAAAGTGCTGGGTAATGTTTTAGTCATGTTTAGGTAATGATCCTGCTTTGCCCACCAGCCTGGGAAAAAGATTGGGCTGAAGCTCTGGTGGTTTTATACAGCACCTTTGGAGTTGAATCTTCATGTTGTGAGATGCATTCTTAATAAAGCATATTTACAAAAGCATGAAGTAAATAAACTGACACAAGACAGATTAACAGGAGAAAAACAAATGTAATGTCATATGTTTGGGAGTCCCACAAAAACACGAGACTCAAAGAAGTGACCAAAGCAGGCAGCTCTTATACATTTAAACAAAGAAACAATGCTTTTGTGAGGAATCAAGACAAAGACATTTGTGCTTGGGGGAAGTAAGTTGGTGAAAAAGTAACAAGACTTGTTTACATACACAGCCTTCTTGGCCCTGAATTCTCATTCTCTGATGACAACGATGCCTTCTATCCTCCTGGATCAGGATGGTACCTTTCACATGAAAGATTTATTTCCCGCTTTTAAGGGGGACAAAAGAAGGTCAGAGTGTCCTTCTTGCCCCCGTTGTTTCTTAAGCAACTTTAATTCAAAAATAGTCAGTATGTCCAAATGTTGTATTTTGGGGTAACATATTCAGCTTCTCTTCAGCAGCAAATAAAAGCAAATAGTCAAGGCCTTGGGAAATATAGGAATTGAGGAATAAGAAACCAGAGTATAGCCTCGATAAATAATAAAACCATAAAGAATACAAAAGAGAAAAAAACTAAGATCACTTAAAAATTTTTAAAAATTCACTGGGATCAAGTTGAAAATGACAGTTGTTGAAATATACAATAGCTGAGAGGTGAGGATATCAAGGTGTATTCTTAAATTCTTCAAACTGAAAAGTAAGGGACACCACTGAGATTGTGTCTACTGGCAACACAGACAGATTGGAAATGTTAAAAATTCATACAATTAGTTTCTTTACTCATGCAAATGCCTCAGTAGCTGCCTTTTCCACTAAATTGATGAACAGATCTTTGTCTCAAGTGTCCTGGAGACACAGCCTTTGTTGAGAATCCCTGAGGGTTGGAGAGGAGAATATGGACGAGGGGGAGTACTAAAGTAGTTTGGAAAACAGAATGGCTCTTTTAGTTTTTTTAAAGATTTTTTATTTATTTATTTGAGAGAGAGAGGGAGCATAGCGAACCCGAGAGAACACGAGTGGGGTGGAGGGGCAAAGGGAGAAGTAGACTCCCTACTGAGCATGGAGCCCAATGCAGGGCTCAATCTCAGGACCCTGAGATCATGATCTGAGTCCAACACAGACCCTTAACCGACTGAGGCACCCACGCGCCCCGATGAGATTGTTAATGAGAAGAAACAACGGTACTGGTTTAGTCAGGATTCTTCTGGTTGGAATGATAGGTCCCTGATTGAGACTGAGCTAAAGCAAAAAGAGTAGGTTATTCAAGGACACTTGAGTGTCTTACAGAGCCCAAAGGTAGAAATGATTGTGGGTCTCAGGAAGGAGCCATCCAGCCTCTGAAAGGCTGCCAGCACCATCTTGCCCCTGATGTGGTAATATCTGGGTTCTTCCTTCCCTTCCCCGGGCCCTGAATCTCACCTTAATTACAACCTGAGTCCTTGATTTCTCTCCACAGCCAGGCTTGGCACCTACTAGGGGTTTAATAAGCATGTACCAGGCTGAACCAAACTAGAATATCTGACCCAGAAGGTCAGTTCCTCAACAAGGAGACTGTCAAATCTCGCAGGACACCTCATACAAATTATCAGGACATTGATAGGGCGAAGGGTTGCCATAGAGGGTTTGCGCCCACATTATTATTTTAAATTGAAGGAGGAAGCTATGATTGTTTCAGGATCCTTGAGTGTGGTGGTCAAGAAAGAATTCTTGAGGGGTGCCTGGCTGCTCAATGGGTCAAACATGTGACTCTTGATCTTGGGATTGTAAGTTGGAGCCCCACATTGGGTGTAGGTATTACTTAAGCAAAAATGAAATGAAAGAAGAAGAAGGAGAAGAAGAAGAAGAAGAAAAAGAAGAAGAAGAAGGAGGGAGGGAAGGAAGGAAGGAAGGAAGGAAGGAAGGAAGGA
>CM053611.1:113351681-113376085 GCA_028646535.1 Procyon lotor
ATTTCTCTTGTAAAACTACTTTTACAAGATTTCTCTGGTAATTGGTAAGCTTTACAGGCAATCATGAGACCTTCTAAGAATGTAGCAACCAGCTCCTATTTGATACTTATGAAAACTCTGTAGGCTATAGGTTAGCCTGCTGGACTAAAGGTGAACATTTTTCTACTTCTATCTTCCATCATAATGACCTGTAAGTCCATATTTCTGAATAGAAGAAGAGATGAAGAAATCGCTTCATGTAACATTGCATAGATGCAGAAGTGTTTTGCCTTCTTTTCAATGTTCTCCTTCATGTTAAATATCTAAGCACCAAGTTGTGCCCTTCAAAGTCCTGTTCTGGACCCCAGCTTGTGGACTTCAAGGCACAGTTGGATCCCAGCTTGATCAAGAGCCACCTCCCTCTTTGTCAGACTTCAAAGAATTTTTGTTTTTTTCTGTCTGTGGGTTTCTAGTAAGAAAGAATAAAGTAAAACAATGGAGCTCCAGCCTTTGCCTTCCAAATCCCCTCATCATCTGGGCTTTTGTATCACGACAAACCTCTTCTTAACTGTGCAACTTTCCACACACTCCTGCCCAGAGGCCCGCCTTCCAACAGGAGCAGACCTGGCCCCTGGAAGCTTAAAGGATTAATGAACAAAGACAGCCCAAAGTCTGTCTCTCTCTCCGACCTGTGCAAGGACTCTCTTGAGCGCACTACCTTCGGCTTTGAGCTGAGTCGCCATTGTTCCCAGTACTGAAGGCGGGGACCAGTAATTCCCCACCCAACGCCATTGTGCTGCAAGGGCTCCCTTTGCCTCAGTGGTGCACCCCATGGCCTTGGGCTCAGTACAGTTGGCTCCCAGAGGTCCACGACACACTGAATGCCTCACCTTGGGGGGTGGGTGGAGCCTATGTGGTGAGAACAAAATTTACCTCTTTGCTCCTGACAGCGAATGCCTGCAAGCATTCTGCATTGCTTGGAGTCTAATAACCCAAGTTCAATCACATTTTGTCCCTAAGACAAAACTTTCAATGCTATGGCACGTCAAAGGGAGTACGTAAGCATAATATAAACAAACCTGATGTGAAGGAAACTTTATGTTTTAATTTGGTGGAGTGTTGGTTTTTTTTTTCCCCAGTTTGGTTGAATCACAATCCTGAGCTATTTAGAAAAGAACAAAAAGGAGCAGTTTCCTGATCCACTTGATAACAAATTGTGGGCCTCCAATCTCTTTCATGGTCGGTGGGACTGAATTTAAAAGCCAAGACACTAGGTTTAAAAAGAAAAGAACGCAGTGAAAAAAGGCAGAGCAAGATTCTATTTTTAAAAAAATACAACTTGAAAACTTGACTTGAAAGAGATTCCATGTGTAAAGTTGCCTGAGGAAGTTTATTAAATTTTTATCCTTCGTTTTATTTTTAAAGAAGCAATCCAGAATATGAATTTTGACACCATCATTAGTTGGACTTTTTATTCTCTTTCATCAATAAGCAATTTTGTTTTCTATGTAGTTATAATTTATTTATAAAGAGAAGTTTTGTAGAGACCTTTGCTTACCAAGCATAGCTAGAGAGTACTTCACACTGTATATCTGGAAACCTCTTGTTTTCTTTTTAAGATCTGCCTAGGAAAGCTACATCGATGGTTGTGAAAGACTTTAAACTTCATTATGGGTCATCACGTTAGTGGGGAAAAAGAACAAGAAAAAGAGCTTTCTGTCAGAGTGACCATTTTACGTAAAAACCATCTTAACTATTTCTTTTTTTTTTTTAAGATTTTATTTATTTATTTGACAAAGAGAGAGACACAGCGGGGGAGGGAACACAAGCAGGGGGAGTGGGAGAGGGAGAAACAGGCTTCCCCGCCGAGCAGAGAGCCTGATGCAGGGCTCCATCCCTGGATCCTGGGATCGTGATCTGAGCCTAAGGAAGATGCTTAACAACTCAGCCATCCAGGCGCCCCTCATCTTAACTATTTCTAAGGGAATAATAGTTTAAAAGAGAGCAAACATCACATGAATTGTCTTTATTAACATGGGGTTTTCTTTGTAAACATCTTACCACGTGATCTATAGTAACGAAGTCATTTGTCAATACCTGACCCAACAATATCCACATAGATGACATGTGCCTTTGTTGGCTTCCTAACATACAAAGATTTTTCTCCAGTTGTCTGATTCTGCCAAGGAACCCCCACCTTGGTGCTTCATTGGACCTGCTTGCGGCCATCAGAGCCTGTGACTTTTATGTTTATTTATTTGCTTCAGATTTGTTTTATACTGACTTTTTTTTTTTTAAGATTTCATTTATTTATTTGACAGAGAGAGAGAGAGATCACAAGTAGGCAGAGAGGCAGGCAGAGAGAGAGGAGGAAGCAGGCTCCCCACTGAGCAGAGAGCCTGATGCGGGGCTCGATCCCATGTCCCTGAGACCATGACCCGGGCCAAAAGCAGAAGCTTAACCCACTGAGCCACCCAGACGCCCCTTATACTGACTTTTTATCTCATGATAAATATATGCTCATTAAAGAAAATATTAGAAAGTACAGACAAGCAAAAAAAAAAAAAAAATCACCTGGAAACCCATTCTTCAGATGGGATGATGTGGTAGGCAAGCCTTCAGCTGTGACATGGTGAGGCCTTCTCATGGCAAGAAGTGGCGTGGCCGAGGGCAGGGTAACAAGAGGGACTGTGGAATCTCCCATCCACTGGCGAGCATGGAAGCAGGTGTGTGTGTGTGTGTGTGTGTGTGTGTGTGTGTGTGTGTGTGTGTAGGGGGGATTCTTGGCTCCTAATAAGTTGGGGTATCTCAACACTTGGAGGTAGAAAGAATCCTCAAGGAACTGGTATCAGCCTGCCCAGAAGCAGAGCAATCAACTATACAAATGTGACAAGATTATATTTGGGCCCCGAAGGGGAGAAGCCAAGTTATGCCAAGTGAGATTGGGCCTGTATTGGTGTGTGTGATTTTTACTGAGGGCAGCCTATTAATTAGCGTCCAATTAGCTATAGTTCAGGAAACCTCAAGCATGAATGACAGCAGAGCAAAGTTGTTTTTTTTTTGGTAAAATGGTTTTTCTGACTGATTTCTCAAGTATCGAACTGTTCTACTGATATGCCAGGCCGGTTCCATTCTGTCTCATAATTAATTGGCTGGGTAGAATGAGGAGAAAGGCCTATACACAGATATGCCAGAGAATTACTGAGAAAAGGAGCTCCTAGAGCTAGGTAAGTCCTAATAAAGTTCCCGAAGCCACAAAGCCCCCAGGTCTTTCCAGCCCAGCGCCCCCCCAAACCTCCCCCCTGCCGCCCATATGCTGTTGGCCTGGTGGCAGCTGCACCCTCTCCTCGGCCACAAGCTGTTGTGTTTAGTTTTTCATTTGGGCTAAAATTTTAAATCATTTCAAATGAAAACTTCCAAAGATAAACAGAAGTAGAAAGAACACTGTAATTAACTGCCAAGTATTCAGATCCAAGAATTGTCAGCGTTTCATCTAGACCACCATCTGCTCCAAAAATTATTCTGAGCAAATTCTAGACATCACATCGCTAGAAAGATGGCAGATCAACCGATCGATAGACAATAGATCTTAAAAACGAGTCTGCTCAGGCTGTCATATAGGATGCTTACAGGACTCGGCGGCTTCAACCACAGAAATTATTTTCTCCTTGTTCTGGAGGCTGAAAATCCAAGATTAGGATGCTGGTCGGCTGGTTTCCAGTGGGACCTTTCTTCCTGATTGGCAGATAGCTGGCTTCTCACTGTGTCCTCGCATGACTTTCTCCTCTGGTGCACTCCTGTGTCTCTTCCTTTTCCTGTTGGATTAGGACCCCACCCCATGACCTCACTGAATCCTAATTACCTTCTTAAAGGCTCCATCCCCAAATGCAGTCTCACAGAGGTTAGGGTTTCAACATACGGATGTTGGGGGGACATAATTCAACCCAAACACAGAGATTTCTTTTAACATAAATATAATACCAGGCCAGTCAGTTGCGACTCCAACTCTTGGTTTCTGCCCATTTCGTGATCTCACGGTCATGAGATCGAGCCCTCCATCTGCTTGAGATTCTTTCCTTAGCCCTCTGCCTCTGCCCCTCCTGCTCATGCTCTCTCAAATAAATAAGTCCTTAAAAAAATAATAACATAAATATAATACCATTGGGGCACTGGGGTGGTTCAGTCTGTTAAGCATCTGCCTTTGGCTCACGTCATGATCTCGGGGTGTTGGGATAGAGCCTGGAGTTGGGCTTTCTGCTCAGAGGGGAACCTGCATCTCCCTCTCCCTCTCTCCTACCCCTGTTCATGCTCTCTCTCTCTCTCAAATAAATCCTTAAAATAAACAAATAAATAAATAAATACTATACAATACCATTATCACAACCTAAAAATAGTAACAATAATCTCTTAAGGGGTGCCTGGATGGCTCAGTGGGTTAAGCCTCTGCCTTCGGCTCAGGTCATGATCTCAGGGTCCTGGGATCGAGCCCCGCATTGGGCTCTCTGCTCAGCAAGGAGCCTTCCTCCCCCTCTCCCTCTGCCTGCCTCTCTGCCTACTTGTGATCACTCTCTGTCAAATAAAGAAATAAATTTTTTTAAAAATCTCTTAAAATCAAATATTTAGTCAAAGTGCAATTTTTGCAATTATTCTTTTTTTTTTTTTTTAAAGATTTTATTTATTTGACAGAGAGAAACACAGCGAGAGAGGGAACACAAGCAGAGGGAATGGTAGCGGGAGAAGCAGGCTTCCTGCCGCGCAGAGAGCCCGATGCGGGGCTCGATCCCAGGCCCCTGGGATCTGATCTGGGCCGAAGGCAGACGCTTAACGACTGAGCCACCCAGGCGCCCCAATTTTTGCAATTATTCTTATAAATATTTTTTATAATGGCCTCAAGGTTTCATGTTAATGATGATAGTCTGTGGCAACATCTTATTTTTATTTTTAAAAATCCATCAGTAAGTGTACATTTATTAAATACTTACTATGGACTCAGCATTGTTCTACATACCATGAGCTGATAAACGCCCATGTCAGGAAACAGTAAGTAATGAGGTCAAGTAGTTGGATGGGGCCAGACAACAAAGGATATTGCAAAGCATTAAAAAAAAAAAAAAAAAAGCATAGCAAAGTTTAAACTTGATTCAGTTAAAAATTGATAACCTTTGAAGATTTTTGAGCTTTGAGGTGACAGGATGAACTTCATCCTGAACTTCAGTATCTCCAGTGAATGACCACATGACAGTGATGATTTCCTTTATCTCTCATAATGCCTGACCCCTAGGTTGGTTGAAAGATCAAGTAAAATAATGAATGTTTTATACAAACCTCAGCTGTGATGATAAATGTATAAAGATTACATTTGTCATTATAGTCAACTGATTAGAAAACAAATAATCTGCAAAGCAAGACTATAACAATGTATATAACTCTATTTTAATATTCAATAAAAGATTTTAGTTAACAGTTTTTAAATGGTAAATAACCATATGGATAATATAAACAAAATCATCCTCAATGGCCAGGAGAGATAGAATGAAAGAAATTAGCTTTAAAGATTCAGAAAATAAAATTTTCTGACGTTTTCTAAATATGCATTAAAATTTTTTCATTGTATGAGGCTTAACCAATACTATAAGAGCTAAGTATGTATATAGGCAAATGCTATGTAAAGGAGATTTAACTCTAGTTATTTTTAGCTAAATGCATAATAAAATAAACCTAAGACCTCATTACAGGCCAAGTTTTTACAGAGATATAAAAATTGAGCTATGGTTGGCAGGGATGCATGTGATAGAGTTTTGAAACACTTGTAATCTATGAGTCAGTACCTCTGGAATGTTGGAGAAGAAAGAATGGGCAGTAATCAATCCAAGAGGACACAAAGGCATGTGCTCTGAGCTCTTCCAAGTCTATTTTAGCAAGTGCACTTGTCTCCAAAATGAAAGATGCTCTCCAAATGGTCAAATGGCATCTGGATCATACAAGGGGATTTTTGTTGTTGTTGTTATTGTCTTTTGGTTTGCTTCTCTTCTCTCTTCTCTTTCTTCTTCTCTCTCTCTCTCTTTTTTTTTTTAGTCATTTCAAATGCAAGGAGATTCTCCAAAATTTTCAGTAAAAGGAACAATTTTCAGTCTTTATTGGGACTAGAGTTTATCATTAAAATATTGTCATTATTTGTTTTTAGTATTGTTAAATGAGGATATTCCATAAAAGCACATAATTCTGATTACTGAAAAAGCAGAAAATAGCACATTTGGGGGTTATGTTTGAGGTTTGTGTAAGACTGTTTTGCTTGATGATTTGCCAAAAGAACTCACAAGACTCAATGACAGGTTATACTCAGGGCTAAAATTTATTACAGCAAAGTATCCTGACCAAAAGCAGAAGGACACAGACGTGTACCAGTGGAGTCCTGAGAGGTTCAGCATAGGCTTCCGATGCCCTTCTCCATCTAAGAACATACGGGAGCACATTCTCTCTGGCAGATCTATTAGGGCATAGGTGGAATGTCTCTGCCTGGGGAAGTCCATCTGAGTGTCAGAATCCAAGGCCTTTACCAGGGGCAGTCACATGGGTAAAATCTACTACACAACCAGCCATGAAGCAAGACTCATCATCATTCTTGAGATTTTTGAGAAACAACTCGACAAACCAGTACAGCATGGTCCATGGCTCCAAATGTATATAACAAAATTGTCAATCATTAACATAAAAAACATCCCAGGGATCACATTCCTAGGGGTTGGTCAAGGATCAATTACAGCTCCTTTGGAGACCTGGAAGCAGTGAGCATACAGACTTGCTGGTATTTTGGTATGAACCAATGGGAGCATGCTTGCAAGATAGGATTACTCCTGAAAGCATGCCGTGTATGCCCCACCACTCTTTCTTTCCTGAAGTTTTTCCCCCAGCAAGACTGTCTTCCACATCCTCTCCTGTCTTCATTTCCAAATCCCGTATGCCCTTTTAACTCCCCAGGCATTGGTTGATTATGCTTAGACCCTTGCCAAGCTGGTAGCCATCATCTGTGCCTACAGATGTGCTACAGAATTTGCAGGGCTTAGTGAAAAATGAAAATACTGAGCCGGGGTGCCTGGGTGGCTCAGTCTGCCTTCTGCTCAGGTCCTGATCCTGGAGTCCCAGGGTGAAGTCTTGCATCAGGCTTCCTGCTTAGCGGGGAGTCTGCTTCTCCCTCTTCCCCTCACCTCGCTTGTGCTGTCCCTCTCTCACTGTCTGTCTCTCTTAAATAAATAAATAAAATCTTGAAACAAAAGAGAGAAAATACTGGGCCACTTGTTCAAAAATTATTTAAAATTTTGAGACACTGACAGGAAAGCTTTAAACCAAGAGAGAGACCTGAAACAGACAGCCCTGAAGAGCTCCACGGGTCCCACACCCATGAAGCTGGTCCTGAGTTGCAACAATTATCTTCCAGAGATGTGCCTCTTCTCAGAGGTCAAATGATGACTTGATGTAGGGGGCGCCTGGGTGGCTCAGTGGGTTAAAGATGACTTAATGATACCCTCTAGGTCCACCCATTTGTCACAAATGGCAAGATCTCATTCTTTTTTTTAAGGCAGAGAAAGGCAAGTACTAGATTTCACTTACAGGTGAGATCTAAAAAACAAAGCAAATGCAAACAAAAAAGCAGAAACAGCTCTTAAATACAGAGAACTGCTGGTTGCCAGAGGGGAGGGGGATGGGGGCTGGGCAAAAGAGGTGTAGGAGATAGAGAGGTACAAACCTCCTGTTATGAAATAATTAAGTCACAGAGTTGAAACATACAGCAGGAGAACAGTCAATAATATTGTACACTTACCACGGTGAGCACTGAAGAATGCGTAGAATTGTCAGATCAACGTGTTGTACACTTGAAACTAATATAACATTGTATGTCAATTACATTTCGTAATTTAAAACAAAAAAATGACTTGATGAGCCTAGAGTCAGATAAAAGAAAGTGACTGTTGCCAAGAAGCTCTTTGGGCCCCCTAAACTCAGCATGGTGGGTTTTCCACTGGTGCTAGACAGCTAAGGAAGGTAAGCTCAACCTTCAAGTCAGACCACCTAGCCCTCCTGGGCAGTGTGACCATGGAAGTCACTTAGCTTCCCAGACTCTATTTCCTCCTGGACAAAACAGGAATGACAAAGACCCTGAGTTTATGCTGCAGCCACGAACGTTGATAGAGATGTCTGGGAGGCGCTTTGTAAACCAAAGTGTTATGCAAACATTATTAGCCTTCTCCCCGGAGGTATCTCCTTCTAGATAATGAGTCCTAGTTGTTATTTCCTATTCCTTGGACAATATTCGAGACACATTGGCCAGTACTTTTTTTTCCCAATTTTTTTTCCCAGACGTTAATGCTTCTCTCATGACATCATTACAACATAACCTCATAACGTGTTTCCCCAAGTCATAAAATACAGTGATCGCTGATCTGTCAGGAGACACAGAGACATTCATATTGTCCAAGTTAAGTTATCTTCCACGGATACCTAATCTTCTGCACTTCATGCTTTCTCCCAATTAACTTCAAATTCAGAGAGTGTCATTTTCAAAACTTGTCCTAAATTGTAGGTCCATCACACTATACAATACCTCCCATGGGCTATGTACACAGTACATGTGAGTTTTATAATCTCTCAGCTTCTTAATGACTGCTCTGTATGCATGAAGATCTTGATAAATATTTTGCTCAATGAATGAATTAATAAAGGAATGAATAAAGGGAAGAGAAGCTCATAGTCTGGAGATACCAAAGGAATTAAATGCCAAAACTTGTTTATGATCACCAAATGTGATATCTTTGATATCAGAAATAATTGTTTTCCTAGTTGCTACCTAAAGACTTCCAACACGCGGAAATGTGTCCCAGATAGTCACAGTCCTTGATCCCAGGAAAGATGCAGTCCTACTGAGAGCAGCTGCCCAGGCTGATATGGAATAGAATGAAGAGAGATGAGTCACAGATCAGTCACACGCACTGGCCTATCCTGGATGGGAACAAGTGCTCCTCCTTTGGGGTTCCGAGTCTATGTCAAAGTTGTCAAAGAGATCATTCTAGAGGCAGATCTGGAAGTCTATGGTAGGATTACTTCCTGATTTTTCTCCTTTCTCTCCATTTCCCCACTCTTCTTCCCCTGCCGTAGAACAAACACACAATCATGGCCACCGTTGAACTCTCTTAGGCCAGATTCAAACCATGAGCCATCTCTAGGACTGTCCCCATTACCACAGAACGCAGGAGTTGAAGGGATTGTCTTAGAAGAAGTATAGTGTGGGACTGATTCCTTGGCTCTAAAAGACTAGACTAGCTCTTGGAAGCGGCTTAAAGGAAAGAAATAAATGGTTTTCATTCCAAAGTTCTATTTTTTGTATGTCTTTGGGTGGAGTGTCTTGATAAAAACTCAATTAATGTGGGTGGTCAAACTGAGTAGAAACTTCACTCTGGTCAGCTCACAGAAGTGGAGACCACAAGTCCAGAATGTGACTGGGATCTTTCAGATAAGTCGCTTTGCCTGAAGATTTGGAGACTACCCAAGAAATTCCAATAAAGGTAAACTGCTTGCTCTTAAAATGGAGGTGTTCAATTTTTAATGTTATGAAAGAAACAATTGAATGACTCAGAGCATTCAGTTTTAGGATGATTAAGAAACCCAAAATTGGGGCGCCTGCGTGGCTCACTCGGTTGGGCGTCTGCCTTTGGCTCAGGCTGTGATCTCTGGGTCCTGGGGTCAGCCCCATATTGGGGAGTCCGCTTCTCCCTCTCCCACTGCTGCCTCTCCTGCTTGTGCGCTTTCTCTCTCTCTGACAAATACATGGATAGAATCTTTAAAAAAAAAACAACAACCAAAAAACCAGAAACCCAAAATGGTTACAACACTAGCCCCTAAATGAAGCAGAATCCTCTTTGAGCAAATTAAAATCTTTGCTGCTTGTGTTCCCAGGGTCCCAAGAACACAGAGTGAAAATAATTAAAGTATGGTCTTTGCAACTTGGACAGCACTCATGAAAGCCTCAGAGAGCCTCAGAGAGCTCCAAGCCTTCAGCTGTGCACCGGTTTCATTAAATAGAACAGAAAGTCAAAACGGGTCACTTTGGAGGAGCTAATGTTTCCTAGGGGCGGATTTAGTGAGTAGAATTTTTAGCAGTTAGAATAAGACTTTCCTTCTGGCTGTAAGGAGTGGCTTTTCTCAGCTAGATGATGATGAAAATCCCTGCTATAGGAAAAGGAGGGTAGAGTAGTCACATGCTATATTTAAATGGAAGAATCAGAATGAACTCTGGGTTTAAAAAAGACATATTTTCCAGGCCTAGCACTCTTACCTTTGCTCTCACCACCACAAGAGCAGCGGACTTACTTATCCACAACTTTTGGTCCCTAACACTATTCTCCACCGAAAGGAGAAAGGACTCGTGCAGAGTATCTAATTCCACGTCTTGGGGCAAGAAAAATCAGGATGGTTTTGGAATATCACACCTTGCTAAAAAGCAGGAATGCCCCTAAGGATTCTGGGAGCGCCTGGGTGGCTCAGTGGGTTAAAGCCTCTGCCTTCGGCTCAGATCATGATCTCAGGGTCCTGGGATCGAGCCCTGCATTGGGCTCTCTGCTTGGCGGGGAGCCCGCTTCCCCCTCTCTCTCTGCCTGCCTCTCTGCTTATTTGTGATCTCTTTCTCTCTGTCAAATAAATAAATAAAATCTTAAAAGAAAAAAAATGAATGCCTCTAAGGATTCCAGAAGCAGTCGTAAAGGGCAAAGCAGCTTGCGTAAACAGTCTCCTGCAATGAAATAGCACTGAGCCTACAGAGCTCAGTGAACAATAACTGTTATTGTTAATATAATTAGGATAAGCTGAATCTATGAAAGGTCACGAATTTGTAATACTGCAAAAGAAATATTAACATATATTATGCAGAAGGTAATTGTAGTACAGAAACAAGGAAGCAGAAGAGGGTATCATTTATTTGTATTGATTTTAATAAATGAAAGTGTGTGTTTTCTTTCATTAAATTTATGCATATTTATAAAGTATGAATATACACTTGTATCTGTCTGTGTGAGTAAAAACAGTGAAGACAAGCAACTGTGAAAAGTCCCAGAAATTGTGGAGGCTATACAAAGGACAGGAAGGATGACTCCTTTCTAGTGGTTACACATAAAAATGGGGAAGAAAGGAGCTTAACATCAAACCGCTACAGGTAGTCATACATAAGACAGAAAATAAGTTCAAGAGTGATAAATGAGCCAAGTGTCCTAAAGGGAAGGTAACTATGCTTCTAGGTAATTAAGCCTCTTGCTGGTCCTACCGGTTATAATGAAATACAAGAAGGGAAGGAATATGGTTTTGATAATGGTAACAGATGAGGTGGGTATATTGTCATGGAAAAACATGTTATTTAACACTAGCCAAGCAGGGCTTTAAAAGTAAACCATTTTGAAGAAAGATATCAAGTTGTAAAAACACTAAAACGTATGCTAAAAATGATCTTGGGAAGTTTTACTAGTAAGTGGAGCTGATAAATGGAGCCTGACTGCAAGCAAGGACCTCTGTCCTGGTGCCCTGGGCTCAGGGGGAACTTACAGGGAGTCCTGTGCTCTGACCAAGAATGAGCTGATAAGCCCCATCTTGTAACTGGTCTGGTTTGGGGAATATTCCTTTGGGTCTGCTAAGATCACTGCAATCCTGGGAAAGTGTCCAAATGATGAAATGAAAACCCTAGAAAGATATTGAAATAAAAATAGCTATAGCCCAAAAACAGTATAAAACAAGTAGAGGAAAAAAATGAAGAAATAGGAGAGGACCATTTTGTTGAGAGAGGGAGAAAGAGCGCGCATACACATGAGCAGGGGGAAGGGCAGAGGGAGAGGAAGAGAGAATCTCAAGTTGACTCTGTGCTGCACGGGAAGCCTGATGCAGGGATAGAGCTCATTACTCTGAGATCGCGACTTGAGCCCAAACCAAGAGCTGGATGCTTAACTGACTGTGCTACCCAGGCACCCCTAAATTGATTTTTAAGTGCTCAAAAAATTTAGTTTTCAGTAATACTTGAGTAGATGCAGGAATTTAACAATCTGAGCATCAAAAAAAAAAAAAAAACCAAAAAACAAAAACAATCTGAGCATCAAGCAAAATTTAAATAGTTGTGAGTATTCCTGTGAGGATTGGGAGGGGTGACGTGTGGCAGGAATCACTTGGACTGATGACAGTCCTGCTCAGTGGGCAGGGGCCCTGGGATGGGGAGGGAGACGGGAGGACTTCCTTGTACCACATTTATTACTTCAACTGGGCTTGTGGGTGAAAAGATGTTTACAACATTATACTCCATACATTCTCCTGTGCTGAAATATTTCATAAAAAACAAATTTACAATTGTACTGGAAGGAAGGGAAACCCTCCCTGACAGGAAGGATGGTCTTAATCCAAAATGAATGGCTGAATTGGTTCAAATTACACTGAAAAATGTTCACACCTTGTGATCTTAACTCCACAGGCAGAATTTTACAAGTCCAAAGCTATTTTAAGATATTGTAATAGCTATGTCTTGTGACAGATGGTAGTTCTACTTGTGGTGAGCCCCGCATAAGGTATACACTTGTCAAATAACTATGTCGTGGACCTGAAACTAATATAACACTGTATGTCAACTACACTCTGAAAAAAAAAAGCCATTTTAACAACCAGTCAATTTATTTATTTTTAAATATTTTATTTATTTGATAGAGAAAGAGAGAGATCACAAATAGGCAGAGAGGCAGGCAGAGAGAGAGGGGGAAGCAGGCTTCCCACTGAGCAGAGAGCCCGATGTGGAGCTCGATCCCCTGAGATCATGACCTGAGCTGAAGGCAAAATATTTAACTCATTGAGTCACCCAGGTGCCCCGCAACTGGTCAATTTAGATGACTGCATTGCATCTAGCTCTATCATTTGATTCTAGTGGCATTAACCATTACATATTTGTTAATCCATTACATGTCATAGATTTTCATGAGTTTATTTAATATGTTTTCCAGAAATTAAGTCACAGAGTGCAGACTCTGGGCTCAAAAATGACATCTTTTCTGTGGGAAAACATTTGCTGCACAAACAATGTTTCATTTGTTGGGTTAAGCAAACAAGTTGCCAATAAATCATTTTTAACTTTTAAAATCCCAGTATAGTTAATGTCCAGTGTTATATTAGTTTCAGGTGTACAATATAGTGATTCAACAATTCTGTACATTACTCAGAGCTCACATCCTGCTAAGAGGCTAAGTGTACTCTTAATCCCCTTTGTCTATTTCACTCATCCCTCCCAGCCACTCCCCTTACCTCTGGCCAACATGTTTGTTCTCTATAGTTAAGAGTCTGGTTTCTTGTTCATCTTTTTTTTTTTTTTTTTTTTCCCTCGCTCATTTGTTTTGTTTCTTAAATTCCACCGTGGTACTTGTCTTTCTCTGATTGACTTATTTCTCTTGGCAATATACTGTCTAGATCCAACCCTGTTGTTGCAAACGGCAAATTTCATTCTTTTCTATGGCTGAGTAATATCTCATTGTATATATATATACAAAATCTTCTTTACATTTGTCACCTGGGTTGCTTTCATATATTAGCTATTGTTAATAATGCTGCAATAAACATAGGGGTGCATATATCTTTTCAAATGAAACATATAAGCCTAAAGACAATCTGTACCTTTACACAGAACTTTGCAGTGGGCCAAATCTATCATTTTCACGGGCTCAAAATTGTGGTCTATCTAGGTCTGAGTGGGCTGTTGTCAGCACAGGGAAATTTGTTACTAAAAGCTACATAAAAATGGGTTCTTCTTTAGTGGCCTACAGAGGGAAAGTCTGTCTAGAAGACATTGGTGGGGCTCATGTCTGAATCAAGAAATCAAAATCTCTGGAATTTTCTCACGTCTGGAATCAAGAACTCAAAATCCCTACCTTTAGGAAAGATTACTTTGTTTCCATAGTTGCTCCTGAGGTTTAGTGGCAAGGTGGAACTCGAGAGACTTCTTCACTCATTCCAATTGGATTGATTCCAAGTGACTATCCTTTATGCATGTGTACTGAAACTTTTGGGTCGTCATTTCAGTTAATCAATTCTGTATTTGCTGATTCCACACTCTCAGAAACTTGAAGATTTAATGTTTGGATTTGATCCACACTGGCTCTTAAATATTTTGTTTTTTCTTGGTAGCCTATAGTATTACCTCTCTGTTTTATCTTGTAATAATTCCCCCCTCCTTTTTTTTTTATTGCTAAACTCAACTCTAAGACAATGGGGCTTGGGAACATTTCTCTTTATGGACATAGTCACTATTTGCTAAAAGTGAAAGCAAATAAAGGAAAACAGCACAGGTGCTCACAGCACCGCCCACAGGATGTCTCAGCTATTGTGACCTTCAATGAAGTATTTTCCTTCTCTGGGTTGACGTTTTCTCAGTGAAAATGCTTAACAATACCTTTCTTAGTAGGGATGTTGTATTTAGAGCCAGCATTAGGGTGAGGTGAGTAAGACGGTTAATAAAGTACAGAGTCTTTCTTTACCTAAAAATGTTGATATTTGGGGGGTGTCTGGGTGGCTCAATTGGTTAAGAGGCTGACTCTTGATTTTGGCTCAGGTCATCATCTCAGGGGTGTGAAATTAAGCCCCGCATCAGGCTCTTCACTCAGCAGGGAGTGGAGTCTGTTTGAGATTCTCTCTCTTCTTCTCCAAGTGCCCTTCCCCTACCCCTCCCTACCCCTCCCAACCGGCTCACACTCTCACTCTCTTTTATAAAATCGATAAATCTTTTTTTGGGGTGCTTGGGTGGCTCAGTGGGTTAAAGCCTCTGCCTTGGGCTCAGGTCATGATCTCAGGGTCCTGAGATCGAGCCCCGCATCGGGCTCTCTGCTCAGCAGGGAGCCTGCTTCCCCTTCTCTCTCTCTGCCTGCCTCTCTGCCTACTTGTGATCTCTCTCTCTGTGTCAAATAAATAAATAAAATCTTTAAAAAAAATAAAAAATCAATAAATCTTTTTTAAAAAAATGATGACATTTGGCTCATCGTGGACTTCTTTGCATTAATTTTGATTTTTAAAATAGTGCATTTAAATTTATTATTATTTATTTGATTACCGAGTTTTTGTGAATCCCCCTTCATTTATGCCCGAGATGAGTGCCTCACTTCCTCAGTCTGGTCTCGGCACTGGTTGCATTTGCTCTCTCTATAATTTGCACTGTCATTCCAAGGCAGAATCCTGGGAATAATCCTAGATCGCTCATTCTGAACCCCCTCCCGCATCTAAACAATTTTCAAACTTCATAGATTCTTACTCTTCCTCTCTCTCATTGCTCCTCTGTTCTCCATTCCCACAGCCCTGTTTTGTGTCTCATCACTTCCCTCCAAGATGATTGCAAGAGCATCTTAACCAGTCTATTCCAACTAGCCTACCTGTCTTCCCTCCACTGCATCCCCCAAGTCACTGCTGATATCTTTACAGAAGGCAAATCTGATCACAGCACTCTCCTGCTTTAAAGCCTTCAAAGATTTCCTCCAGCTTTCAGAATAATAGCCTGAGCTCGTTCCTAGGCTTTTCATAGCCTGGCCGCTGCCTGGTTCCACAGCTCCCTTCCTGCCGTCGCCTACGCGTGTGCCCCGTGCATTGTGCTGTCTCGTGTCACTGTGCACACTGTTTGTACCTACTGTTTTCCCTCTCTAGAATGCCCTTACCACCTCTTTACCCAGCTGACTTTGGGTGTTTCAAAGCTCACCTCAAGAATATTTCCTCTGGAAAGACTTGGCTGCCAACGTCATTGAATTTATCTACCTAGTTTCTGTGTTTCCAAAGCACTTCGTGTGTCCATCTACCATCCTTTCCATCATGCTATACTGAATTCATTGATGTACTTGCTGTAACTAGACTGTTATCTCCTTAGGAACAGGAATTATGACTTTTTAACTGTTTCCCATCTCTGAGCAGAGTGCTGATGGTACTCAGTGAATATCTGTTGAATGAATGAATGAATGAATGAATGAATTAGATAAAAGACATAATAATGTATGGTATACAGTAGGTACTCAAAGTGTTGGTCTCCCTTTTTTTTTTGCACCCAACAACCCTAATAATAAATTTATAGTTATAATTCTCAATAATCAGATACTTTTTAAGAACTGATATTTTTCTTAAATAAAGAGTCTCAAGGCATTTGTTGATTCCATCACCACTGGCTGGAGGCTTTGCTTGAAGTTATTCAACCTCATTGAAGAAGCTGGGTAATGTGGGGTGCTGGTCCCTCCACCCTAAAGGTTAGATAAGAAATTATTCCTGATCTGAAAGAGAGTTCAATCTAATATAACCAGTTATGACAAATCCTGACATTATGCTACCATAGGGCCTGTTGCAGTGAAGTGTCACGGAGAGCCATACAGATACTACGGCAGTCACAAAATTTGTACTTGTAGTTCCCCCTATTCCATAGTGAGATGCTGAGAGAGGGCATTCCACAGACGTGGAGAGACAGGAGGCCACGCATGTGGAAACAGAAACCAGGCCCAATGGAGCACGTAAGAGAGCTGAGGGAGCAAAAGGTACAAAGGTGGTTGGGGATATACTGCAGAGGATCTGAAATACAGCAGTGAGGGATTTGTGCTTGACCTAAGGCACCAAGAAACCACAGAAGGTGGTTGAGCAGAATGTCATAACCAGAGACTTGCTTAAGGCAGTTTGCTCGGGTAGTAATACTACCCGATGTTCCCTACCTATAGGGGATCAAGCGATTGTGAATTACTTAAAAAAAAAAAAAAAAAAAAAAACTTATAAATACCCTGAAAATGGTACCATCAATGAAAGAGCTCATACTTTGAAAAAAGGAACTATACACACTATATTTGAGTAACCCAAAAGCTTTTGAATTTAGGAATATTTGTTGGGCAAAACATGAGTTTTCTCAAGTTAGAAGGAAAGGTTGGTGGAAAACTGTTGCTTCTTGTTTACTGAGTTGGTGAATTTCCATTCCTCCTCCTCAGAGACAGTGTGTGGTCTGAGGTTATACACCTATATCTAGGTTATACACCTAGATCTGTCAACAGTAGAAATGGACTAGAATGTTTCTTCTTTTCCACTGCTATAAAGACCCTAAAGCGGCATTCTCTGTGAAGAGATATGAAGATGGGTCAATTTCTAGAACCCAGAGTAACTGTTTCTTTAGAACGTGATGTGTCCAAAGTAAAGCACCAGTGGTGTGCATGAACTATTTGAAAATACATGCGTGTGGGCATCACCTTAGGAAAATCTGACGTAGAAATCTGAAGACAGAGTTAAATAAAGATGTGATTCTTCATCCTTATTTACCTTTACATTTAAGACAGATGTACCTATAGCTTTTCAAGAATAAATGAGTCATGAAAAACCAAGTTTTTCTGTACTTCAGCTTTCTTAAAAATGTCAGGTTACAAAGGATCAGGTCACACAGGGATAAGGAGCACAACACCAAGAGGTAGGGGCAAAACTGGTCAGAAGCTTTTGAATGATTATTACTCCCAGGAAAAGCACTTCTGGAGCAATAGGGCAGTGGTGTTCAGTGATTCTCAAACTCTGATGTAAATTAGAATCATGAAGAAGCTCTGGAAGGGGAACCTGGCTGGCTCAGTCAATGGAGGGTGCAACTCTTGATCTCCCAATTTTATGGGTTCGGGCGAAAATCTTTTTTTTTTTTTTAGATTTTTATTTATTTATTTGACAGAGAGAGAGATCACAAGTAGGCAGAGAGACAGGCAGAGGAAGAGGTGGAAGCAGGCTCTCCACTGAGCAGAGAGCCCAATGCGGGGCTGGATCCCAGGACCCTGAGATCATGACATGAGCCAAAGACAGAGGCTTAGCCAACTGAGCTACCCAGGCGCCCCTTAAAAATAAAATCTTAAAGAAAAAGTTCTGTAAAAAGTGCATATTCTTGGGCCCCATCCCTGGAGACTGTTTCCATAGGTCTTGGGGAGTGGAGGAGAGAATACAGTTATTTGCATTAAACGCCACACACACACGTCATTTTGATACCAACATAGTACGGGAACCAGTAAAAATAGGACTACTCATCTCCATGTTTCCCAAATATCTAAGTACCCAGCTGTCATTTTATATTTGTCTTTTTAAAAATATTTGTCTTTTTATATTTGTATAGTGTTTTCTATTGGGAATGCTTGCTTCAAGCCTTTATGATTAGAGTAAAATTCTTCCAGATGGTTGAAATTCCAATACCTTCACATTCTTTCCATATTTTATAATGGGCTGACATAGGCTTATGGAAAACTAAGAGAATAGAAATAGAATAGAAATAGAACTGCCATTAGGAAGATGTCCAGATGCACTGAGCAGCAGATACCAAGATGCGATGAAATATGTGAGGTTTTCATTAAGGAAAATGAGGCTGTGCCGAAAGTGGGGGAGGGGGCGAAGAAATCTGGGGAGCATCCACCAGACATGCAAATCTGACCCCAAGTGAAAGAGAGAGAGTAAATGTTGCACAGAGACATCTTACCCCATTGTACAGTGCAAGAAAGGTTCAGAAGAGCTGTCAAGGAGTTCTCAAGGTAAAATAGATCCATGTTTTTATTTTTTATTATTTTTAAAAAATATTTTATTTATTTATTTGACAGAGAGAGAGAGAGCACAAGCAAGGGGAGCAGCAGGCAGAGAGAGGGAGAAACAAACGATTCCCTGCTGATCAGGGAGACTGATGCGGGGCTCGATCCCAGGACCCTGAGATCATGATCTGAGCCGAAGGCAGAGGCTTAACTGACCAAGCCACTCCAGCACCCCCAGAACCAAATTTTTAAAAAAGAATTTAGATTTTATTTATAGATTCTTCCTACTTGTGTGATCCTCAGAATCTTCCTAAAAAACGACCTTGAGAAATTAGTGGCTTTTAAGTTAATTGAATCTCCTAAAGAAAATTTCCAATTAACACTGAGATCTTACAGTATTTTTTTGGTAATTAATAATTAAAACCTCACCCCTGGAGGAGGGAGAATTATCATCATTCCATTAGAGAGGCTATACCATTCACTCATTAAATTAACAGAGCAAACAAGGTTCTAGAAAGGGCTCCTTAAATGCAAAGTGTTTTGAAGTTAAGCGCTTTCCACTCTTCTGACTATTACTGCTATCTCAGCTATTTCCTGGATATGTCATAGCCTTTGATTCTTGGGCAAATCCGAAAAGGACAGTCAGCGTCAATAACAGTAATTACTGGTCGCAGTTCCACAGAGTAGATTGGTCTTGTTGTTTCAATTGTTCCCGAGCACCCAGCAACACACTAGGAACTGCCTAATCCCTACCATTTTTTTTAGAGCTTCCTTTCCCTATATGGCATCTATTTATTCTCCACTGACATGGTGCTTAGCATTTCAGTCTGAAGTTTCCAAAGCACCCTAGAAAGTAGCTAAATATAACTTGCATCTAAGAGGAAGGCTTTCCCCTGGCAGTCTATACAAGCAGCCCCCATTTTGTACAGTTTGACAAAGCTCCCACTTTGTCCTGTGTGCATGTGAATTTCAGTTACCGTGGTTTAGGTAAGCAACACCAATTCTCCAACAACATAATTCCAATTTCAGTCACCATACTTCACGTCGTGGAGTAACTGCATACAGTGATTGCTACTAGGTCTTCAGTCCACAAATCTCTATGCACATAACAGATGTGGATACAATCGGTGGCCACAACAGCACTTCTGTCCAAGTCTATTGGTTATCGGTCATTGCACATCTGCTCTTTTGTTTTTGCACAGACAGCAAAGTGTAGACTTTTTGTCTCCCAGCAATTAAACTCACATGACATTCTACAAAAATGGGTAATACAGGGGTGCCTGGGTGGCTCAGTCAGTTAAGCTCCCAACTCTTGATTTTGGCTCAGGTTATAATCTCAGGGTTATGAGATCGAGCCTTGTGTTGGGGTCCATCCTCAGCAGAGAGTCTGCTTGAGCTTCTCTCCCTCTCCCTCTCTCCCTCCCCTCCCCCAGCACATGCATGCTCTCTCTTCTCCTTCAACAAATTAACAAATGTTTTTTAAAAATGAGTAATAGAAGGAATCGGCCAACAAACAGGAAAGTACAGCAAAGAAGCAAAAAAGAGATAGAGTAAAAGTGAAACTTGAATAGAGCACCTGAGTTATAGAAAAAGAGCTAACAGTGGGAACGGTGACTCTGCTCTCAAGGTCGCCTCCAGAGGTACAGCCAGAGGAATGCAGTGAAGACAGCGTATCATCATAAATGAGGAAAGTGGTTGTGATGAAAGGATGAAGAGGTATCAGAGGAAGTGAGGCTGGCAAAAAAATTCACACTAAAAGAATATGTGGAGACACTACACCATATTGAAAGCACAAAGGATACAGTGAAACCTGATTAGAATTTAGAAATGTGGCAATTCACCCAGGCATAGAAGAGTTGCTTGCTCCATATTGCAAGTTACATGACAAGAAGGCAAGCACTATCCAAATTATTCTTTTTAAAAAAAATTTTTTTTTAATTGGGCACCTGGGTGGCTCAGTTGGTTAAGTGACTGCCTTTGGATCAATCATGATCCCAGAATCCTGAGATCAAGTCCCTAGTTAGGCTCCCAGCTCCATGGGGAGTCTCCTTCTCCCCTTTCATGCTCTATCTCACTCTTTCACTCCCTGTCAAATAAATAAATAAAAAGATTTTATTTAAAGAGAGAGAGAGAGAAAGAGCACAAGCAGGGGGAGTGGCAGGCAAAGAGAGAGGGAGAACCAGGCTCCCACTGAGCAAGGACCCTGATGCAGGACTTGATCCCAGAACCCTGGGGTCATGACCTGAGCCGAAGGCAGACATTTAACCAACTGAGCCACCCAGGTGCCCCTATCCAAATTATTCTTGATAAATTTTTTACAAAGAAATAAAACACCTTAATCTTAATGTCTCTAATGTGCTAAATTACAACGTACTAAATGTTAGCTTGACTAATTCTTAAATTTTTATATATTTATATTTTAAATAGGCTCTGTGTCCAATACAGGGTATGAACTCACAATCCTGAGATGGAGAGTCACATGTTCTACCAACCGAGCCAGCCAGGCCCTCCAGTTTTATTATTTGTTTTGTTTTTCTATACCTTTGTTTATTTTTTAAGGATTATTATTTATTTGACAGAGAGAGAGACACAGTGAGAGAAGGAACACAAGCAGGGGGAATGGGGGAGAGAGAAGCAGGCCTCCCATCAAGCAGGGAGCTGGATGCGGGGCTCGATCCCAGGACCCTAGGACCATGACCTGAGCCAAAGGCAGATGCCCAATGACTGAGCCACCCAGGCGCCCCTCTATACCTTTATAACTGATGGAGTTTTTAATGTTTTGACAAAGTTGCCTAGAGGTGGGGGTAAGGAGAGGGTATCACCTGCAAAGGAATAGTTGGGGGGGGGTACAGGGACTATAGTAGTCATGGTTATAGGACTTACACAATGACCGAAATTCATCAAACACTTTAAAATATGTGAATGTCATTGTATGTAAATAATACCTTCATAAAAGAGAAAAAGGTAATGGGAAGATGTTGAAAGTCTCTGAAGTTGTTGTGTAAGTGGTTGTGGAAAATCATTTTAGCAGCAGGATATAGAATGGTTTGGGTATGAGATCAGCACGGAGATGATTGCAGAAATCCAGGCAAGAACAGGCCAGAGTGTGAACAAAGAGCTAGTGGGTTGACATGAATGATTTCAAACTACACTGGAGAAAGACAATGACAACTTTAAATAGCTGGTGCTCACACCCATCGTCTCTTTTTAATTCTCCCAATCCCTGAGAAGGAGAGGATATCGTCCTTGCTTTACAGAGAACAACTGACTTGGAGAAGTTAAGAAAACCCTAGGAGGGGCACGTGGGTGGTTCAGTTAGTTAAGCATCTGCCTTGGGCTCAGGTCACGACCCCCAGATCCTGGGATAGCTCCTGGAGTCGGGTTCCTTGCTCAATGGGGAATCTGTTTCTCCCTCTCCCTCTGCCCCACCGCCTGCTCATGTGCTCTCTCTCAAATAAATAAATAAAATCTCAGCGAGAAGGAAAGAAAGGAAGGAAGGAAGGAAGGAAGGAAGGAAGGAAGGAAGGAAGGAAGGAAGGAAGGGAGGGAGGGAGGGAGGGAGGGAAGGAGGAAGGAAGGAAGGGAGGGAGGGAGGGAAAGAAAGAAAGAAAGAAAGGAAGGAAACCCTAGGAGCCTGGAGAGATGTCACAAATGTGGGCTGCTGGTGGTTATCAGGACCCATGCCTTTCTGTTTGAATTCATCCCAACTGATTTTCAGGTTTGAAGGTCTTCCTTGGTTATAATATTTGTTTATGTTGTGGAAGGGGATAGCTACATAAGATATAACAATATTAACTATCATGTAGTCTTCCACTGTAAAATTTATAGACCACAAATCTCAGAGATGAATAGCACCATTGCACATCAACCTCCAGATCTGTAACACACCTCATATCCACATTCAGGGAAAAGAAAACCAAAACATGCCCAAGTCAGACATTAATAACAGGTTATTTTTAAAAATACCTGATAGCCGAAGATCATAGATCTCACACTTCTCTGTATCCCCCATAGTGTGTAGCACTGTGCACTATTCTTACTTGAAGTACAATAATTATTTCTCGATTGGTTTTCCTTGACTAGAGCCTTATTTATTTGATCTGGGGGGAAATGAAGGCATTTTCCACACTGGAGCAGACTTTAATAATAACCACAGAAGTTATTTTGTTTTTAAAGATTTATTTGAGAGAGAGAAGGAGAGAGAACACATGAGTTGGGGGAGGGCAGAGGGAGAGAATATCCAAGCAGACCCCCTTCCCACTGCTGCTGAGCACGAAACCCAACTTGGGGCTCGATCTCACGACCCATGAGATCATGACCTGAACCGAAACCAAAGGTCAGAAGCCCAACCAACTGAGACTCCCAGGTGCCCCCCATTTTTTTCTTCAATAGATGCCACTGTAAGAATGAAACATCTCCAGGGAAGTGGAACTTATTCTCATTCACATGAGTCAACAAATAAAATGTATCTGTGCACACACATGATTGAGTGGACCGCTTATGAATATGAATCCGGAATAGCTCTAGTATTTATGGGATGCTTATTTATCTAAGTCTTTGTTTTAAAGCCTGTATTCCTCACTGGAAGGGGAAATGTCTGTGTTATTTACCATGGTTAACAGACAGGTTTAGGAACCAATAAACAGCCACTGATTAAATGTGCTTGGTACTACCTAATGAGGCAGGCATTTTCTATGTTCTCCCACTGAATCCTCTCAACAGCCTAAAGGGTGAAGAATCATTCTCATTAGACAGATGAGTAAACTGCTGAGCTTCAGTGACTTGCTCAAGACTCTACAGCAAGTAAGTGGCTACACCCAATAGGAATTTGAAACCAGAGCTACTCGGTCTTGCAAACGTGGGCTTTTTCCATTGATTAAAAGTAGGGAACCACCCAGGAACTGCGCGTGTACCTGGAAAAACTATTAAACCCTTTGTTTTTCTACCCTTTCCCTGCTTAAAAAAAAAAAAAAAGCCCCACATACATACTGTTTTCAGCCTCCCACTGGATAATAATTACAATTTCACATTTAGATTTTAACTCATGAGTTATAAACCAGCAGGTTACAGACTGAATCTGATCCTTCAACATGTTTTGTTTAGCAAATAATTTTTTTAAAAACTGAGTTTTTACACAGCCCCCACCAGACCCTGGAGACCAGGATCAGGCTGTTTTGCTCATTAATGTTACCTGCCTAGCCCCCTGCAAGCAGCCTAGAGGGGTTAAATGAAAACTGAGCCCAGTTGAAATGCTAATACCCCTGGCAGAGGCTAATCCTTCCAACTGTCTAAAATTATAGTTTGTACCTTAGTGTGACTAAGTTCAAAACCTCTACTGAGAAGAGATTTTGAGGTGGAAAGCTAGAGCATCTAAGTGAGCAAAGCAGAGGAGATACAATGGGAGCTGGAAAAGAGGGAAATCAGGGGTTTTCCATATTTTTCCCATAATCCTCTGTCCACCTCTCAAAGTTTCCTTTGTCCATCTGTTTAATCTCAAGTAGGAATCCCTAACCAATAATTTCCTGCTAGTTAGTGTTCATTTCTCTAGAAAATTAAATAACCACAATAATTACTCAAGGCGGGGCTCCTGGGTGGCTCAGTGGGTTAAAGCCTCTGCCTCCAGCTCAGGTCATGGTCTCAGGGTCCTGGGATAGAGCTTCGCATCGGGCTCTCTGCTCAGCAGGGAGCCTGCTTCCCCCCCTCTCTCTGCCTGCCTCTCTGCCTACTTGTGGTCTCTTTCCTCTCTGTCAAATAAATACATAAAATCTTTAAAAAAAATAATAATTACTCAAGGCAATAATGTTCTGCAGTAATCTGTAACTCAGATATGCCTAATGTCTCAGCCTTGCAGGAGCTCACTTCCTTTTTTTTTTTTTT
>CM053611.1:113376185-113426896 GCA_028646535.1 Procyon lotor
ATATGAATAGTCTGAGCCTCCATCTTGTATGACTGATAGAAGGCCAGTATTTTTATTAATAATAATGAACTTTTATTGAATACTTATTATATGCCAGGTACTTTGATCTTAGTTTAAGTAAGAACACACGTTGTTTATATATATCTGCGTGAATAATCAATAATTTTCAAGGACATAACTCCAGCAGTGGAGACAAATGTTGGAAATATTAGTGAGAACAGTATTGCTCCTTATTTTCTTGCATCTTTTTACTACAAAGTAGAATCTTTACCAAAAAGTCCATCAACATATTTTTCTAAAAACAGGGGAACAAGGGAATCATCTGCTCTCAGAGATATTTAAACTTTCTCCTCACAACATGAAGCTAAATCTTTGAAATTATAAGTATCTCACATTTTTAAAGATCCCAGAACCCAGATAATTATCCAAGCTCCCCTCCTTCAATTGGTTCAGAATTGAGAGCTGGTCTTGAGAGAGGCATAAGCTCTTTACTCCTGGCTAAGCAAGTCTTCAAGTTTCTATCTTTTTCATTGTTTTAATAGGAAATTACTTTAAATATCAAAATTCTTGAGATATGCAATTGAAAAAATCAGTTGTGGTATGGTGAATGGTGAGACTATATATTTACTATATAATTATAATTTTTTAAAAAAATTATTTGACACAGAGAGCGAGAGAGGGAATATAAGCAGAGAGAGTGAGAGAGGGAGAAGGAGGCAGCCTGATGTGGGGCTGAGTCAAAGGCAGATGCTTAACGACTGAACCACCCAGGCGCCCCTAATTAAAAATATTGTTAAAGCACAGTGTTGTACTTAGGTAAACGTGTACTGATATCTGCAGTTTAATTGAAAATACACCAAAAAGAAGATGGATTAATGGATACAGTAATGGATACTGGATGGATACATGATAAAGATAACGTGGGTGAAATGTTAATGAATGTGGAATCTAGGTGATGCTATATGGAAGGTGACTACAAAATTCTTTTGATTTTGTTGTAAGTTTGAAAATTTATTTTTTTTAATTTTCTGTAAATTTAAAAATCAAAGGTGAAGGAATACACAAATAGATCAGTAGAATCCTTAATCATAGACAGCCCAGAAACATACCTGTGGATGTAGGGGATCTCAGTATATGACAGTAGTAATATAAAGTAGTGGGGAATGATTAACCATTTAATAAATAGTGCTGGGAAAAGCAGTTGTCCATAAAAAAATTGATTCTTACCTCAGTTAATTCTATAGCTTTTTCTAGTGAACTAATCTAGCTCTGTTTTTTCTCTCTATTGTAACTGCCCGGCCTGATGCTTACTAGGTGGTCAATAAATATTCGTCGCATGAAGAATAAAGGAATGAAGACCTCAGACCTAGAAGATAATACTGTGGGTTCTTGGATTCCTGTAAGCTGTGCTGTGGCCAAGGGTTGGCAGTAGAAGCCAGAGAGCTGAGTCTTGAGGCCTGTTTCTCATCATCTGAGCTAAAACAACTGTTACACCAACTCCTGACTGCAAATAAGCAAGCTCAAAGATGAGTTCTGAGGTTGCCCTAGACCTCATTCAGTGACTGGCAGAGCTCCCTTCAAGACTTGCAGGAACAGAATTTGTCACTATTTACCTACCATTCCTAAGGCTACAACAAGTGGGACAGTGGAGTAGGATTTGGGTTGAGGGGAGTGAGGAGCAAATAATAATGTAGACATAAATGACTTAATACGAAAGTTACAGATTATACATATACATAAAATATATATCACAGATATGTGTATTATAGATGGATGCACATATGTTGCATGTATGTGTGTGAATGTATGTGTGTGTGTGTGTGTGTAAAGAGATAGCAAAGAATTCTATTATGAGCTTAGCCAGATCTTACATTTTCCTTATAGTCCTGAAAAAGGAGAGCAAGTTATTTTACAGTGGGTAAAATTTGGCAAAAGATACTTTAAATTACTTTCCTATATTGACTTGAAGATTTTGTAGTCAGGACACACATTGTACTCCGATGCTGGTAAGTCATGCGCTTATTGCCAACACACCAACGACAAAATGGAAAGGCTGAATGTAAATTATAGATACTCTACTTAGAGTTTCTGTTTCACTTAGTAAATCAATCAAAGCGTATTTTATTCCATTTTATCAAAAACATTAGTATTTACATGTTAGTATAGTTGAACATTTTTGTAAGTCTACTAAATCTTAAAAGTCAAATAACCCAAATAAAAGTGCTCTATAGATCTTCAGTTTTTCTCAATTATAATAACACATTTTCTTTCTAGTGGTTTCCTCACTCATCAATAGTAAAGCCAGCTCTTTATTTTCATGAGCATCAGAACCACCAACTGCAAATGTGCTGAGTACAAACCACTTTTAGAAACGTCAAACACGTCCATTCTAGTGTTATGAATAAGAAGTTTGATGCCTAATAAGTTCATCTAGCAGATCAGCTATTATAATACTATTTCACTGCCAGCACTACTTAATTACTCCCCATAAATGATAAATTTACAGTTCCAGAGTCTTGAAAAAAATACCACAACCCTTATAAAGGTTGTGTTTACACAGCTTTGCCATTGTAAATAACTTGATTACGTTGTGTATAGGTACAGCTGAAACCCAAAGGTGAGGATGCCGTTGTCTGGATTAAAGCTAAAGGCTTACCTGGAATGGGCCCTGTTACGACATGATTAGGACGAGGATGACAGAAAGTTCACCTTCTTGACCGAGAGAGTCTTCCACTTTCACCCTGTCTATAACTGTGAGGCCTCTGATAAACCATCAGACTGTAATTATTAACAATTATATTATGGATAATACCTCAGGTCCTCCAGAATAAGAGAGAATTTCTCATTACCTTTCTAAATAAGCTTTGTCCTGCCTTTAAATCTTGTGGAGTGATAGAAATGAGCGGAGCTGAGAGGCAGGTGGGCGGTGGTGACACATATCAAGGTTCAGGCTTTCCAAGGTTCTTTAATATTAAGAAACACATTTAGAAGGAGTTTATTATGCCTACAAGTTAGAAAAGCTGGAAGTGTCTGAACTCTGGGAAGGTGTTTGCTGAAAATGAATTTTAAGTTGTCTACCTTTTAACTCAGCTATTTAGACATTTGATTTTTGTTTTGTTTTTGGTAAAGAAAACAGCAGTGGATGGAAGGGCATAGACTGCCAGTTCCTAGTATATTAAAAATCATGGGGTGCTTGGGTGACTCAGTTGGTTATGCGTCTGCCTTTGGCTTGGGTCATGATCTCAGAGTCCTGGGATCGAGTCTCTCATTGGGCTCTCTGCTCAGCGGGGAGCCTGCTTCTCCCTCCCCCTCTCCCTCTGTGCTCTCTCTCAAATAAATAAATAAAATCTTAAAAAAAAAATCAAAAATCAAGCCTGTGGCACCTGGGTGGTTCAGTCATTGTGTCTGCCTTCCGCTCAGGTTGTGATCCCAGGGTCCTGGGTTCGATCCCCGCATCAGGCCCCCTGCCCAGAAGGAGGCCTGTTTCTCCTTTTCCCACTCCTCCTGCTTGTGTTCCCTCTCTCCCTGTATATCTCTCTGTCAAATAGACAAAAATCTTCTTTAAAAAAATCAAATCTTTGCAGAGATACCCAAAGTAAAGATTTCTTAAGTGCCCTGCAATATTGGTATAGTCGATTTTGTGATGTGCCACCCAACTCCCAAATCCCCCATTTATGATGAAGGCCAGTGGTGACTCCCAGCAGCCCTGGGAATTGCCTTTCATGGAAAAGAGCTGCCTCCCCGAAGATCATGTCCCTTCATCAGCGGTAGCCAACATCCAATGACTAGTCTTTTGTCTCAATTAGAACAGCTCTGATGGGTCATCCCTGCTCCAGAGCTTTCCCATAAAATCATTTGAGGTTTCTGTTGCAGCTGCATCACGGTTCAACTTCTCTGCTTAATACTGCTTTGCACATTTTCTTGCAGGCAGCGTTGCCAAGAGCACACCCCAATTAACCTTCTGCAAGCAAATTTCAGCCTTAGAGACTTTTTCCCACCAAACCCATATGGCAAAAATTTTGGCAGACTTAAAAAGAACTATTTTTATGTCATTGTAGATTATTGCTCTATTAATTTGGTTTGAGCAAATGGACCAGCTGCAGTAAAATTCTTGCTGCTTTTCTTGTGGATCAGCCTACTTATTCCTAGGGATAGAGACCTGGTTGCATATATGTTTATTTAAAAGGAATCTGAAAAAATTAAAACATTATAGAATATATAGTCTTTTTTTTTTAAAAAGAAGAATTAACAAGCTTGCCAAATCATAGTAAATACATGAATAAATAAGAGACTCTTGAGTTTCTATTTTCTCAATTATATGCATTCTCCTTATAATTGTTATGGTTATATATAATATGTATTTAGTATTTTATATATTAAATATACATTATTATATATAATCGTTGATCTTCGCTGAATAAGAATGAAACCTGGGGTATCTGGGTGCCTGGGTGGCTCAGTGGGTTAAAGCCTCTGCCTTGGGATCAGGTCATGATCTCAGGGTCCTGCGATTGAGCCCTGCATCAGGCTCTTTGCTCAGCGGGGAGTCTGCTTCCCCTTCTCTCTCTCTGCCTGCCTCTCTGTCTACTTGTGATCTCTCTCATGTCAAATAAATAAATAAAATCTTAAAAAAAAAAAAAGATAGAAACAAACAAACCTTGGGCATCCAAGACATGACCAGGATAGGCCTGGTCAAACCACAGTACATCCAACCCAGTGTTTTGTACATGAGTGGCAGAATTTGGATAAGATCTTGACTGTCATCCCTGATTTCACTTTCAAAATGTCAGGGAGTTTCTTCAAAACATCCATTTTTGTGCTCTCATGGAGCTGCTTTTATAGACTCTCTCCCTGTGATTTATACTTACTTTAACTCCTCCACTAGACTAGGACTTCCTCAATGAGAAATTACCCACATTTGTATCCCACCACCTCTTGAACAGAGCACCATAATTAATAGCCACTCACTGAATTCCAATTTCAATCAGTATAGAATTTATTAGCACTTATGAGATCGAGCACTGAGCTAAACAATGTTGGAGAAAATGAGTTACACTTACTGCCTTTAAGAAATTTATTATATTCTTGGGGTTAAACATATTTAAACAGCTAGAGTAGCCAATTAAGTTTGGCAGGCTGAATACTCACATTTACCTTTGATCTCCCTAACGGCCCATTAAAATAACAGTAAAGAAATACAAAAGTCCTAAATCAGGGCTCCTGGGGGTGGCTCAGTGGGTTAAAGCCTCTGCCTTCTGCTCAGGTCCTTGATCCCAGGAATCTGGGATCAAGCCTTGTGTCAGGCTCTCTGCTCAGAGGGGAGCCTGCTTCCTCCTCTCTCTGCCTGCCTCTCTGCCTACTTGTGATCTCTTTCTCTCTGTCAAATAAATAAATTAAATCTTAAAAAAAAAAAAAAGTCCTAAAGCCACAAGTGAAAAGAAAACTTGAAAGAAAATCATCAGCAAACAGGATTTCAGTGAAGTGTTGAAAATGTGTAACTGTCTAGGGGCACCTGGGTGGCTCAGTTGGTTAAGCATCTGCCTTCTGCTTGGGTCATGATCCCAGGGTCCTGGAATTGAGCCCTGCATCATTGTATAGGTGTGCTTCTCCCCCTCCCTCTGTCCCCTTCCTCCTAATCCCCCCCCACCAACCCATGCTCTCTCTTTCTCAAATAAACAAATAAAATCTAAAAAGAAAAATGTGTAACTGCCTAAATAGGCTGGAGAATGCTAAAACCTAAGCTTGCAGGGCAGAAAGCCAGAAAGTAAGTCAATTCTTCATACAGAATACGGAAAGCCTCCGGAATTGTAGACACCAGGAGGCAGGGGTAGAGCTGAAAAACAGGAAGATTTGGTTGAAAGATTATACAGGGAGTGTTAAAATGCAATTGCCTCCCTACTGACGTGCGAGAAGATTGCCTCCTTCCCCAGCACAACAGAAGGAAGAAAACTTACTCTCCGAAGAAGCTGAACCAGAGAGGCTGTGGGTTCAGGGATACCAGACATAGCTGACATTGCAGGTGAGTTGCCTTACTGAAAACAGGGAGATGAAAGTGTGCAAACTGAGGGTTGAGATCAGCCACTCACTTCAAAGAAAACTGGTCACCAGACTTATGTTCACCTTGCAAGGAACTGGAGAACTCCTCTATGGCGAAACTAACCAGTCCAAAAGAGATGTCTGTGCAAAGTGACATTTATAATTTCCCTAATGAGGTTGCTAGATCCTGCCTAATCACAGGGCGGTGAGAACCAACAATCTACAAACACAATCTACATGCACAGAGCTTCCAATAAGTGTTTTAGTTTCCTACTCAAAGATGTTAGAACACCAAGGGTCACCACACATTTGAGGAAATGTTCTAACATGAGTGAGAGAGATCAAAACAAAATTTAGAAAATAGAAAAAAACTAAAACATGAACAAAAGAGTTCCTCAGAATGATGGTGAGATACTGTTCTATGAAGAAAGAACAAATTTAAAACATTCATTTGGAGACTATAAATTTAGAAAAGCATACACACACACACAAAAATTTCAGTTTGGGATCAACATATCAAAAACATTAGCATTTCAAAGAAATTTTATCATATACATGTGTACACACACACATAAAATAACCAGGATAAGACTTAAAAGTAAACATGAAAGAATCTTCCAAAAATAAGAAAAACCAGAGATGTCAGAGAAGAAAGACAAGAGAAGTATAGATAAAAAGAAACTCAAAGCTGCCTGGAAGAAAAATGCAGATCACATACGATGATCAGGACCAGAGGGAATTAGACTTCTCAACAAGAGAAGCAAGAAGACAGTAAAAAAAAAAAAAAAAAGTTGCACAAGAAAGGCAAAGTAATTATAATGCACAATTTAGCTAAGCTATGAATAATAATTACTTAGAATGTAAACACTGGGGGTGCCTGGCTGGCTCAGTCGGTTAAGCGACCTATTCTTGATCTCAGCTCAGGTCATGATCTCAGGGTCATGGGATGGAGCCCTGCATAGTCTGCTTGAGATTCTCTCCCTCTCCCTGCTCGAGCTCTCTATCTCAAGATAAATAAATAAAATTTAAAAAAAAAGAAGAACGTAAGCTTTTTTAATAAATAAAGAATTTTTAAACAAAATTTTAAAAAAGGAAGAATGTAACTGTATGCAAATTAACTAAAACTGGTGATGGAAATATGTTGGAAAGATAAGGGGAAGAAAATGTGTGTGCTTATTCAGATGAGGGTAGTATAAAAGAGTTATAATTTCATTTAATAAGAATAATAAATCAAAAAGCAGTAGTAATAGAATGTCATTTAGGACATGGAGATAAATATCAGAAAAACTGCTACAAGAGTTAAAGTGATTGCTCTGAAGAATAAAAATGAGGGTTAGAGCAGGGGAGCAAGAACTTGTTTTTCATTGTTGTAATTTTATTTTTAAACCACGGATGTGTGTTATTTTGATAATAACATTTTAAAAATATGCTCTAAAAAATTAAACTATGGTAATAAATAGAGTGCAGGGGTTTCCTGTCTGATTTGTGAAAGAATTCTAGTCTGGAAAACCAGTTGCAGAAGGTGGGATTTGAGGAAAGATGAATAGGATTTGGGTCGGCATAAGGTAAAAAAGTTCAGGGTGGAATCACAGGACCTTGAAATTAGCAAAATACAAGGGGTAGTGAAAGGGCCAGTTGCCAGGTGTCAAGAAAATAAAATGTTGAACAGTGTGAAAATCCTACTTAAATAAGGGGAAGTCAGATAATAAAAGCCATTGGACTGTAAGCAGAAGAATTTGAATTTCTTTAAGTAAGAAAAAAGGTTCTTCTGTAGGTTCTTGAGCAATGAAATGATGTAATAAAAGCTAGGTTCTAGGAAACTTAATGTGAAAATTATTGTACATGAAATAATTGAGATTAGGAATTGTCTAATCTCTTTCACCATTGTATCCCCAGCACATATATGGCTCGAAGTAGGAGCTTAACCCATACTTACTGAATGATCAAATCGGAAAGTGGCTGGGCATTGTCATAGTAATCCAGGAATGCAGCAGTAACGGCTAGGACTAGGAAGGGGTAACAGAAATGGAAAGGAACAAGTGTCTCTTGTGCACATCTTTTTTCGTTTTTCAGAGAAAGCATGCACATGCATGTGTGAGTACTTGCACATGAGCCAGGGGGAGAGGCAGGGGCAGAGGGAGAGGGAGAGAGAATCTTAAGCAGGCTCTATGGCCCGTACAAGCTCATGGTGGGGCTCGATCTCATGACCCTGAGATCATTACCTGAGCAGAAATAGAGTCGGTTACTTAACTACCCCTCTTGTGCACATTTCAAAAAAATGAGACCATAATTTCCCTTTCCAAATGCTCATTTTAAAAGTCATTTCACAATAAATAAAAAACAAAATTTCTTATAGTAATAATGCTATAAACAATGGTTATATTCTTAGGCCCCCTCCAACTATAATTAACCTAAAAAATAGTTCCATCTCTGTATAAGTAACATTCTATAGAATCATTTCCAGGAGATAAGTTTTAAGCTCTAAGCTGTGGGTTATTATGCCAGTTGTCTATTGCCATGTAACATATCTTCAAAACTGAGTATCTCTATTTTTTAAAAGATTTTATTTATTTATTTGACAGAGAGAGAGAGATTACAAGTAGGCAGAGAGAGAGGGGGAAGCAGGATCCCCTCTGAGCAGAGAGCCCGATGCAGGGCTCCATCCCAGGACCCTGAGATCATAACCTGAGCTGAAGGCAGAGGCTTTAACCCACTGAGCCATCCAGAAGTCCCTAAAACTGAGTATCTTTAAACAATAACCATTTTTTGACATTTCATGATTTTATGCGTAAGGAATTTGGGCAGGCCTCAGCTGGGTGATTCTTCTGCTCCAAGGGTGTCAATTGAGATTACTCACTGATATTCATTTGTTGGGTGTGCTGGTTTGGACAGTTCAAGGTGGCCTCCTTTACACGTCTGGTGCCTGGGTAGGGATGGTTGAAAGGCTGGGATAAGCTGGGACTGTGGGTTAGAGTACCTACAAAAGTATGTCTCTCTAGCATGGCATTCTCAGGGTATTTTTATGTTGTGGTTCAGACCTCTCTGAAAGAGTGTTCCAAGAGACCTAACTGGAAGTTACAAGACTTCTTCTCACTTTGTCTAAGATAGCATGCTGTGTGTCACTCTTCTGCCACATTATATGGTTATAAGTAAGTCAAAAGGCCAGCCCTCAAGGGGAGAGGCCTGAATCCAGATATGCATTGTTTACTGGAGGACCATTTTTGGTGGCTATCTTCCACAATGGAGATTCAGTGTTTGAAATCTGTATAGGAACTCAATTCCTATTCTTCTCAAACTATTCCAAAAAATACAAGAGGAAGGAAAGCTTCCAAATTCATTCTATGAGGCCAGTATCATAATGATACCAAAACCAGATAAAGATAACACACACACACAAAAAAAACTACAGGTCAATATCTTTCATGAATATGGATGGAAAAATCCTCAACAAAATAATAGCAAACCAAATCCAACAATACATTAAAAAAAATCATACACCACAATCAAGTGGGATTTATTCCTGGGATGCAAGGTGGTTCAATATTCCCAAAACAATCAATCTGATACATCACATCCATAAAAGAAAGGCTAAAAACCATATGATCACTTCAAGAGATGCAGAAAAATCATTTAACAAAGTTCAACATCCATAATGATAAAAATCCTCTGCAAAGTAGGTTAAGAAGGAATATACCTCAGCATAATAAAGGCTTTATATGAAAAACCCACAGCAATCATCATACTCAAACATCAAACTGAGAGTTTTTTCCCCCTAAGATCAGGAATAAGAAAAGGATACCCACTCCAACCACCTTTTTTTTTTAAAGATTTATTTATTTGTTTGTTTGTTTGTTTTAGACAGAGAGTGCATGTGCCCTCCCACATGTGCAGGGGGGAGGGACAGAGAATCTCAAGCAGACTCTCTAATAAGCACAGAGCCTGAAGTCAGGCTCAATACCGTGACCCTGAGATCATGACTTGAGCTGAAATCAAGAACTGGACGCTCAGCCAACTGAGCCATCCAGGCACCCCTCTCACCACTTCTATTCAACCAAGTACTGGAAGTCCTAGCCATGGCAATCAAACAACACAAAGAAATAAAAGGCATCCAAATTAATAAGGAAGAAGTAAAACTCTCTTTGCAGATGACATGATACTATATAGAGAAGACCTAAAAGACCACCAAAAAAACTACCAGAACTGATACTTGAATTCAGTAAAATTGTAGGATACAAAATCAATGTACAGAAGAAATCTGTTGCAGGACACCTGGGTGGTTCAGTCAGTTAAGCATCTGCCTTTGACTCAGGTCATGATCCCGGGGTCCTGGGATCCAGTCCTGTGTTGGGCTCCTTGCTCAGCAGGGAGCCTGCTTCTCCCTCTGCCTGCCATTCCCCCTGCTTGTGTGTGTGCGCACATGCTCTCTCTCTCTCTGACAAATAAATAAAATCTTAAGAAGAAGAAGAAGAAAGGAGGAAAAGGAGGAAGAGGAAGGGGAGAAGGAGAGGAAGAGGAGGGGAAGGAAGGGGGGAAGGAGAGGAAGAGGAGGAAGAGGAGAAATCTTTACATTCCTGGGCACCTGGTTGGCTCAGTTGGAAGAGCATATGACTCTTGGTCTCAGGGTTATGAGTTAGAGCTCCATATCGGGAATAGAGATTATTTGAAAATAAAATCTTAAGTAAAAAAAAAAAAAAAGAAAGAAAAATCTGTTGCATTCCCATACTAGCAACGAAGGAGCAGAAAGTGAAATTAAGAAAATAATCCCATTTACAATTGCACCAAAAACAATAAAATATCTAGCAATAAACTTAACCAAAGAGGGTGACTTTCTTTCTTCAGTGTTTTATAGAAGAGATTCACCATGATGTAAAGAAATGGAAAGACATTCCATGCTTATGGGTTGGAAGGGCAAATATTGTTAAAATGTCTATCCTACCCACAGCAATCTACAGATTTAATGCAGTTCCTATCAAAAACCAACAGCACTTTTTCAGAACTAGAACAAACAATCCCGAAGTTTACATGGGACCACAAAGAACTTGACCAAAACAATCTTGAAAAAGAAAAATAAAACTGGAGGTATCACAACTCCAGATTTTAAGTTCTATTACAAAGCAGTAGTAATTAAAACTGTATAGTACTAGTATAAAAATAAACACATAGATCAATGGGATGCAACAGAAAACCCAGAAATAAACCTATAATTATATGGCCAATTAATCTTCAACAAAGGAGGAATGAATATACAATGGGAAAATGACAGTCTCTTCAACAAACTTGGGAAGATTAGACTGGATACTTTCTTTCACCATACATAAAAATAAGCTCAAAATGGATTAAGGACCTAAATGGACATGAAACCATAAAAATCAGAGAGATTGGCCATACCAAAAATTTTCTAGATATGTCTCCAGAGTCAAGGGAAATAAAAGCAACAATAAACTACTGGCACTACATCAAAATAAAAAGTTTCTGCACAGTGAAGGAACCAATCAACAAAACTAAAAGGCAACCTACTGAATGGGAGAAGATATTTGCAAATGACATAACTGATAAAGGGTTAGTATCCAAAATATTTAAAGAACTTATACAACTCAACACCCAAAAAGCAAACAATCCAATTTAAAAATGGGCCAAAGACAAGAACAGACATTTCTTCAAAGAAGACATACAGGTGGCCAACAGACACTTGAAAAGATGTTCAACATCATTCATCATCAGGGAAATGCAAATTAAAACTACAATGAGATATCTCATAACTGTCAGAATGGCTTAAATCAAATATACAAGAAATAACAAGTGTTGGCGAGGATGTGGAGAAAAAGGAACCCTTGTGTTCTGTTGGTGGGAATGCAAACTGGTACAGCCGCTGTGGAAAAGTGTGGAGGTTCCTTAAAAAGCTGGGATCATGACCTGAGCTGAAGGCAGCCACTTAACCAACTAAGCCACCCAGGGGACCCTGTGAAAATAATTCTTAAAGCGTATTGCTTAATACCACTATTCCTCACTAATGGGACAGAACAATTTTTAGAAATATTTTGTTTTTCGTATAGTATTTTTTTCCTTCCTGGTCCTGTGCAGGGTCAGGCTCTTTATGCTTCCTCGCCCAGAAAAAGTTATGTATGTCAGATCTGAAAGCAGAAGGCTCTTGCAAGACACTTCTCTTTCTGGATTTTGTTTTCATAAAGTCTGAGCTTCCATATCTGCTGTGCAGGAGGAAGGAAGAGGCAAGAGTTGCAACTGGAGTGCCTTGAACAGCAGATATTTCCAGGCCTTAATTCCTTGACTCTTCCATGAACCTCTCCCTCCGTCCTCCAAATCATGAAATCCCTCGAGTCACATTTTTGGAACCCCTACTCCATAGAGAATTTGAAAATCACTGCTCTGGACCAATAATTGCCCAGATCTTCTGTGGTGAAGACACATGGGCATGCTGGAATGGAAGTTGAGCAACTTTAGAAACAGACTACCATATTTCTCTTCTTCATGTATAGAGGATGAAGTAAATAGTGGAGTGGAAGGTGATTAGAACTGTTTTAACCTGGGAGTACAGAAGAATGATGATGCTGGTAGTCAAACTGGAAAGTTGAACTGAGTATTGGCAGGAAGCAGAGGATAATTAATTTGGTCTCTGGAATGTCAAATTTGACATTAAGGTAATGCATCTAAACAAAGTGGCCTCTAAGCATCTAGAAGGATAGGAATGTCACAGCTGTAGATAAGAAGATAAGAGAGTCAAACAATTGTTGAAGAAATGGGCTCAGAGAAAATAGCAGAGGGAAGAGGACAGGATGTTTATGAGATCCTGCTGCAAAGGCTGAAAACTAGTGGCCCACGTGCCACATCCTCCTTTTTTGAGTGACTGCTATCCTCTTGTTCACTGAAAACTTTGTTCTCTAAAATTATATGCTATCAGAATCACCGTTTGAAATTATATTAGTAAAAATAAAACATTCTACTCTTGCTTGGAGGATCTAAGACATAGAGAAGGAGCCTTGATTGACTTTCAAGCAAGGTGCAGAGCTTTGGGACAGGGAAGGGACAACATTCCACATCTACCTTAATTTTGTAGTTCCCAGGGAAACAAGACCTAAGGTCCACTTGTAGTCTAGACGTGATGTCAATGCTCTGCTTTATTTGGAGCCTACTGAAACACTTCATCAAAATTTTACCTTAACTCCACACTTCTTCCAGAGCTGTGTAACTCCATCTTCTCCTTTGTTTGGTGAGTGCCCTACAGTTCCTCAGTTGTGAGCTCTTTATTGCAGTGCATCAACAAACCTCTATCTGTTGAGCTATGGGTTAATTTCTGGAGGTATGTCCTGGGCCAAAACAGAGGGCACTGGAGGTTTTTATAATGCAGTCATTCATTTCACAAACTAAAATCGAGAACCAGACGAAGGGTTCCTGATTGTCTTTGCAGTTCTCCTTTCACAGCACCTCAGAGCGACTTCTAGTTGAGAGTCATTATGGTATCCACCTTTCTAAAAAACCAATTCAACCGTGGAGTGCTTTTCCTTAGACACGTAAACCACAAATTTATCCCGGCCTTTTATCCAGGAATGACTCAGGTCAGTCATTCCTCCGGGGTTGAGCTCCATATATTTATTTCCAGAGAAGTGGTACCTCCAACCGACTGAGGGCCTTCTCCCCGCTCACCCTACTTCCCACATTGGTTCAGTAATCTATTTCATTCCTTAGGAGAAATTTCCTTTTTCTTTCTTGACTCCCCAACTCACTCTCTCAGGAAAGAGTAACTGCTTCAACCCTTCATTCCAATCTTTTCTCTGGCAAAGCGCTCTAATAAGGTGGACTAGGAACCAATTTTATCTCCAGATCCAATAGCAATTATTTCCTTATTAGGAATATAGTACTGTATATAAACAAACTACGACATAAGTCGTAACAAATCCTTTGACCCCCGCCTGAGGACAAGAAAGCTAAGCGCGTTTGCCTTCGCTCTGGGAAATTCTGCGGCCAGGCCAGGCAGCTGGGTAACCAAAGGTACTTCTGAAAGTAAGCAGCCGGTAAAACTTGAATCGGCGACCCCTGAGCGAAGAGCGGCAGCAGGGCGGCGACGCGGCCGGGGACGGACGCGGATTGGTCGTCAGGCAGCCCGGACCCGCCGCGCGTGCGCCGTGCTCCTCGCGCACCGCCCATCCCGCCGCCCAGTCGCCGGTCTGCGGCCTCGGGATTGATCGGGTGGCTGCCGGCAAGCCGGCGAGCGGACAGCCGGTTGGGCAAACTGTGTGCCCGGCCTGCTGTCTCCAAAGAAGTAGGTGGTGATTTTTCCGGGGTCTGGAATCCCCTCGAGCCCCTTTAGTTGGCCCAGGCCGAGGAGAGAGAAGCTGAGGAGCCGCAGGCTCTCCACCCGTGCCGCCGCCGCCATGGCTGCCATGATGGATCGGAAGTGAGCCTCAGGGCGACGGCTACCGGCGCCGGCGCTTGGAGTCTGGGTTCCCCGGCCACTGCCGCCGGGGGAAGCGCGACGCGGCAGACTGCTGACTCTCTTGGCCTTCGCGACCCCTACCCTCCTCTCGGGCCCGCTTCCTTCCAGACTGAGCGGCGGGGAGTGGCTCCCGGCCTCCGGCCCCGGCAGCGAGGAAGATGGCGGACCCGGCCGAGTGCAACATCAAAGTGATGTGTCGCTTCAGACCTCTCAACGAGTCTGAGGTGAACCGCGGCGATAAGTACATCGCCAAGTTTCAGGGAGAAGACACGGTCATGATTGCGGTGAGTGACCCCGGTCCCCACCCTCCATGCCGTGCCTTTGGGCCTGGCTGGGCCCGGAGTTCAGGGAAGTGGCGGGGTGCAGAATTGAGAACAAGCGGTGGTGTCCTCAACCCCGCCCCCCGGTAGAGTTTGCCGGTTCAAATAACTCTGGGGAGGGAGACTGCGCAGCTCCACGGGTGTTCTGGATCGCCCTCACCCCGGTCTTAAGTGCCCGGAGAAGGGAGGCGCCTGGTTTTCGTCTGGGACACTCCCCCACCTGGGGCGCTGGAGGAACTGTCCGGGAGAGTTAGGTGCATATTTGCCTATGTTTCTGCGAGTGTGTGCGCACTTGCTGCCGGTGTTTTGGACTACCCCCAAGTTTACCATTTGTAACACGTGCAAGATTAAAGTTCAGCTGGGAATGTTGAGGTTTAAGACCAGCCCTACCGCACCTTAAGTAGTAAGGTACAAGACACAGCTACTTGTATAGGTACTTGTATAGGTACAAGACACAGCTACGTGTTGAACCATATTTCTCTCTCGCGAGGAGGAAAAATTACCGAATAACTACAAATATACGTGTATCTCATATGTTCACCCACCCGTCCTTTGAGTAATGAATGAATGCTCATGTTAATTATTAGAAATTGCGAATCGAGGACTGTAAAAAGACTGAATTCTCTTTTGGAATGGGAGTGATCAATTTTCCTCAGTTTTCTAGCTGATCTGGCTAACTCAGACTGGGTCAAGTAGGTGCCCAGAATGACCTGTAATCTCATACTGGGGTTTTATGGGGTAGCAGTATAGCAAAGAGTGGTAACTTTTTGTGTATCAGGGTATTATAAATGCAGGCTTTAAAAAATAAATAAAATTTGATCGGTAAACTGGATTTCTTGTTAGTATTAGATCCTTCTACCTTGAAGAAAAATTGGTTTTGATAAATCTCAAGGATGGAGAAATAGTGTCCTTTGTGGTATAAAACATGACCAGAGTTGGTTGATCATTGTCAGGGAAACCAGAATGTAAGATTGATTGATTTATTTTTTTTATTTTTTACTTATTAATTAATTTATTTATTGAGGTCTGATCTCTGATATTGAAAGGTTTCTGAAAACATTTTGCAGTCCCAGTTCAGGAAGATTAAATGGGTAGTAGGACATTGCCTACAGAACAGTGAATTGTGACTAAAAAAATTGAATTTATCTTTCTTGGTAATGCCATTGTGGCAGAATTTTTTTCTACATTGCTATCATGGTACAAATCTAAATGTTAGTTTTTTTCCTCTGATGGCATTCCATATTTAGCATATTGTTTGCACAGTTTAGTTTGGAAAAAGGACAAAGGGGGTCACAGGAGATGGGACATTGATGGTGAAGAGCATTGACATACAAGACAGGATTGAAGTTCTTTAAGAATTTTTATGTGAAAATTTGCAAAGTTCAGCTTTTAGAAATTGAATGTCACAGTTCTTTGTTGTTGCTCTGTAGGCTTTTGGTAAAGAAGTCATTATTAGATTACGAACAATTACCAGCTACTACTGTGTGAAAACTATCAGGCTGATTTTTTTGTTAACAAGTTCATGAGAACAACTTAATGGCATGATGGTAACACTAAGAAGTTAAACACAGTAGTCAATCTTTTCCTTTAGGATATCTCTAACATGGAATCAGAGGAAGTTTGTAAGGCCTGGGTTAGTTGGCAACTGGCTAGTAGTTTCTCATAGTTTTTGTAATTATTCAGCTGCTCAACAGTGATTGACACAACAAAACAATTTTCCTTTTAGACTTGTATAAGGAATGTCTTATTTTTGCAGATTTCTGTGTGTGTGTGTGTGTGTTTAAACCTGTAAGTATTACCAAGATTCATTTGTTGGAGTGATAGAATTTAGGATTCACAAAATACATTGAGAAGGCGACTTTCTGCCCAAGTATGACATAGAAGTAAAGAGTTAAAAGAAAACAATTACCACAGTAAGTGCACTTGTATTCTAGGTTGTTTCCTTTGGATAAAGTTCTTATAAGTTCTTATTTAAGTTTCCTGAACAATGTAAATAAATTTAAATGATAATAGAAATAATGGATAGGTGATTGAGTTGTGAATCCGTAATAAACAAGTTGGGCTTTAAGTAAACTGGTAAGCATTTTTATTTTATTTTATTATTTATTTATTTATTTTTAGTTTAAGCAGAAATACAACAGAGTCACCTAGCCTTAAGAAACGTAAGGCAGCGTGTTTACTTCATTATTTTCAAGAGCTAATCTTTTGCATATAAATTTATTGGTTAGAAGGGGTCTCATTTTTTTTTTTTTTTTTAAGATTTTATTTATTTGGCAGAGAGAAACACAGAGAGGGAACACAAGCAGAGGGAATGGTAGCGGGAGAAGCAGGCTTCCTGCTGAGCAGGGAGCCTGAGGCGGTACTCCATCCCAGGACCCTGGGATCATGACCTGAGCCGAAGGCAGACGCTTGATGGCTGAGCCACCCAGGCACCCCAGAAGGGGTCTCAATTTTAAAAATTTTTTAAAAAGACTTGAAAATGGGGGCGCCTGGGTGGCTCAGTGGGTTAAGGCCTCTGCCTTTGGCTGGGGTCAAGATCTCAGGGTCCTGAGATCGAGCCCCACCCACATCGGGCTTTCTGCTCAGCAGGGAGCCTGCCTCTCCCTCTCTCTGCCTGCCTCTCTGCCTACTTGTGATCTCTCTCTCTGTCAAATGAATAAAATATTAAAAAAAAAAAAAAAAAGACTTGAAAATGTATGAGAGGTGGGAGATGGAAATTTTAAAATTTAAAAATCTCTAGGTTTGTTTTGTTCATTTTACTGAATCCTCATTCAGAATGAACAGTTTTAAGAAGGAATTGCTGCAATGCAACATTTAAAACTAAATTATTTTTAACGTGATCTTAAAACAATTTGTATACAATCTTCTGGTTAAATCAAAATGTAAGAGGGTGGGTATTTTAGTTTATAATGTTACTGAATTATAGATATAATCTGTGCTCCTGTAGAAAATAATTTTTAAGGATTCTCGTTTTCATCTGAGTTCACTTTTGTCCAAAGGTTTTTTTTCCTGTTACATCAGTGATTTTAATACAATATGATCCTTTGGCAGGCAATCTTGTAATCCTGTAATGTTTCTTTGTGTTTTACAGCCTCTTATAAGGATTTTTTTTAGTAATCAAGTGCTTGTTGAAGAGTGTCACATTTATGTCACATATTACATAAATGAAATAAGTAAATTATTTAAGGAATACCTTTAAACTTGATAAAAATAGAATTTGCTTTAAATAAGAGAACTTGTTATCCACAAAAGAGGATGACAAGGGTAACACCTTATTTAGTTGAAATAAGCCTGCTGAAAACTCCAGAAAAAAAAATCAATAGAAAAAGTTACTCTTTTATGCATTGTAAAAGTGGAACCTGAATATTTGTATTGTTAAGTATCTTGACTAATCATGGTTCCTTATATGGTATACTATAGAGACTGTCGGAACCAAAGACGGGCTGTTGTAGTTCATTGAAATTAAAGTAAAACCTAATTAGATCATCTTATCTAGTTCCTTGCCTATAGCTCAACACGATTTCTCTTTTCAAATGAATAATGTTCCTGATCCTGATTACTATAAGTAGAGTGAAAATTAAAAGAGAAGAAGCCAAGGACGCTTAGCTGGTTCTTGTTTTCAGCTCAGGTCATGGTCTTCTGGGTCCTGAGATTGAGCTCTGCCTCAGGCTCCACACAGGAAGTCTGCTTGAAGATTCTCTCCCCCTGCCTCTCCCCTGCCTCCCCCCTGCCCCTCCCCTGGGTTGCATGAGCATTCGAACATGTGCATGTGTGCACAGGTGCTCTCTCTGTCTCTCTCTCTCTCTCTCAAATCAATCAATCAATCAATCAATCAATCAATCTTAGAGAAGAGCCCCTCATCACATACCTGTAGTCATTGTCAAACTAAGCAAAGCCTGGTAAGATACAATCCCATGTGATCTGAGGGTCACTATTCAGAATTCACGAGAAAGGTATATTCCTGCTAGGAGGGGGACCTTTATAACCAGATTTGGTGTTTAGCTTGGTCTCTCCAGATACAAACAAGAACCACTTCACTTAAGAAATCCAAGGTATGGGGTCCCTGGCTGACTCAGTCAGTGGATCCTGTGACTCTTAACCTTGGGATTGTGAGTTCGAGCCCTATGTTGGGTGTAGAGACTACTTAAAAACAAAGTCTTAAAAAGAAAAAAGAATCTAAGTTATGGTGGCCATTCAAATAAGCTTATTCCTATTTGGTTTTGTCCCCTTAAAGCCTAAGTCAGATGTGAATGTATTTTATGACTTGGAGTATCTTTGAAAGTTCATTAGAAATAAGACTACAATAAGGCCAAGAACCAGGTGTTTCAGATACGGACGTCCTGATCATGAGTTTTCCTTTCTTTGATTTATTTGAAAAGTTTGTGGTTAAGAGGTGTTCCTTAATTGTAGATCATTAGAAGTAATTTTTATGTTTCATGAGTCTTGTTTTTCATTCCAGGAAGCTATTATCGGTTAGTAACTTCATGACTAGATCTCTAATTAAACATTTACATTACATAACAAAATTATAGTTTAGTTTAGTTTTGGAATTAAAATAAGATTTTTGTCAACTTAATGCCTAGCACTTAATTTTTGATTCAACAGTGATATACAAAGGTATAACTTAATCCCAGCTTAGTTATTTTTTTAGTTTGCATAATAGTAAACATCTGCATAAAGTACTTTTTAGGCAGGTTTTACTATTACCCATTGTTTTGTTTTTTGGTTTTTTTTAAAGATTTTATTTATTTGTCAGAGAACATGCACAAGCAGGGGGAGCCTTAGGCTGAGGGAGAAGCAGGCTCCCAGCCCCGATGTGGGACTTGATCCCAGGATCCTGGGATCATGACCTGAACCGAAGGCAGGTGCTTGACTGACTGAGCTACCTGGGCGTCCCTGTTACCCATTATTTTTGGTGTATCTCTTTCTAAATGATTTATGACCACTGTTTTTCTTGATGTAATGATGGAATAACTTAAAGCTCAGTAGTATTTGTTTTTTATATTTTTTAAATGTTTATTTTAATATGTTATTATTTCTTCTGGAAGGATGCAGTTGTCTTGATGTTATTGCCTATTTTCTATTGATTAATTTGCTTCATGCAAGCACAGGTTGAGTTAATCTTTTTTTTAAAGATTTTATTTATTTATTTTTATTTATTTATTTAACAGAGAGTGGTCACAAGTAGGCAGAAAGGCAGACTGAGAGGGGGGAAGCAGGCTTGCCACTGAGCAGAAAGCCTGATGCGGGACTTGATCCCAGGACCTGAGATCATGATCTGAGCCAAAGGCAGAGGCTTTAACCCACTGAGCCACCCAGGCGCCCTGAGTTAACCATTTTTAATCTTTGTTTTTATACATTTTTATTAAATGTGTATTTTGGCTAGTTGCAGTCTGTTCTTGACTCTGCCAGATTGTGAGTTCCTTAATGCTAAAGGTTGTTTCCATTTCACTTCCATTAACATTACTCAACCACTTATATTAGATCCTGTTATGCGGTTTCTTAGCTTTATATTCAAGATTCTTTTTTAAGATTTTATTTATTGGAGAGAGAGAAAGCACAAGCAGGGGGACGGGTAGAGGAAGAAGCAGACTCCCTGCTGAGCAGGGAGCCTGATGCAGGACTTGATTCCAGGGACTTAGCATCCTAAGATCAATAGGACTTGATCTTAGGATGCTGGGATCATGACCTGAGCCAAAGGCAGATGTTTAACCTACCGAGCCACCCAGGAGCCCTATATTCCAAGATTCTACCCAGTCTTTTTTTTTTTTTTTTTATTCTACCCAGTCTTATTCTCTGTTTTTTGAACCCTATAGTCTGTACTAATTAAATAACATTTCTAAAATTCTTTTACTCATTTACAATGCCTGATACCTTATAGGTGCTAAATAAATGTTTGCTGGATATATGAAGAGGAAAATTTATTTTCTTTTCACATAGAAAAAATTAGTGTGGTTTATCTCTGGCTGGTGATTGTTATTTTGATTGTACTTGTGTTTTAAAATTGTTTATCACATACATCTTGTATGGTCACTAGAATAGATTGTCTCTCTTTTAGTTAACACCTATAAAATTGAAGGTTAATGTCTTTGTAGAATCTTAGCAAAAGGCACTTTAAACTGTTTATTTCGCAGGCAAAGAATAATCAGACATTAAGATGCCTACTTTTAATTGATGCCAAAGTGAAGTCATCATGGTATATCCTTTAAGAATGCTTTCTGCTGCAGAAGGCAAACAAACAACAAATAGTGGTTTAAAAAAGATTTTTTCTTGTGACCTCTCTCTTCTCACATGTTAAAAGTGGAGATAAGCCCTTAGTGCTGCTACTTACTGACTGTTAATCTGTTGTCATCCTTAAGCTATTGACTTTTCTAATTGTTTTTAAGATGGATGCTATAGCTCCATCATTCCAGAAAGGAGAAAGGGCAGCTACAGCTGAGATGGTCCTTTTTATCAGAAAAACAAAACCCCTGGGGCGCCTGGGTGGCTCAGTCGTTGAGGGTCTGCCTTCGGCTCAGGTCATGATCCCAGGTTGGTGGGATCGAGAGCCCCGCATTGGGCTCGCTGCTCGGCAGGAGGCCTGCTTCCTCCGCTTCCATTCCCTCTGCTTGTGTTCCCTCTCTCACTGTGTTTCTCTCTATCAAATAAATAAAATCTTAAAAAAAGAAAAACAAAACCCTTTCCCAAGACCTCCTCAGCAGATCATCATTTACTTTGTAGTATCCAGAAGTGGGTCATGTGGTCACTAGTTGCAAGGAGACTAGGCTGTCAGGTAGTTAGCTTCCCAGCCTATGTAGTGGGAAGCTGCAAGGGGAAGGAGAAATTACTGACTTTGGATAGCCATTTAGGAGTTTCTGTTTCACTGTACTTTTCACTGTAACTATTATTCCAAGTTTTGGGGAAGGAGATTGTGAAGTATAGTTCCTAAAAAGTAAGGTGTTTTTTAGCAAAGGCCTAGGAAGTCTTCTGTAATGTTAAGGATTTTTTGGATGGTCACGATTGTTTTGTATTTAAGGTCTAGCTTCCTCACTTTCCTTTAAGAAAAGGGGTAGAGAACAAGCATAGAGAACAAAGTACTAGAACCTCCTTGCCCTCCTCTCACATCTGTATATGCTTAGTTTTTCTTTTAGATTTCTAGATTGTTCTTGCCAACATTTAAACTTGCTCAGATCTTGTCCTTAAAAAAAAAAGTCTTTAGACCCACAGCCAGATTTCTGCTCTACTTAGTTACTTCCCATTCTTTTTAAATCTCTTTCCAATCTAACCTTTGTTAATGGATATTTTTAAATTTTGCCTTGACCTCACAGCTATATTTGATACAATCACTCCTTCCTTGAAATTTTTCCTTGACTTGTGTGGACACTATACTCAAATTTTTTTCATTCCATCCTTCTGGCTCATGCTTCAGACTATGTCAGTTCTCTAAATGAGTCCCCAGGATACTTTCAGGGGACCTATAAGGTCAGAACTTTTCAAAATAATACTAAGATGTTATTTCCTTTTTCACTGTGTTGTCGCATTGGATCTTTGCTCCATAACTTCCAACTTAACTTCTTTTGGTTTCTTGCATTCTGCAGCCTCATTTTTGCCTTAGGATCTTTTTTTTTTTTTTTTAATATTTATTTGTCAGAGAGAGAGAGAACACAGGCAGGGGGAGGGGGAGGCAGAGCAGGCAGTGGGAGAAGCAGGCTCCCTGCTGAGCAAGGAGCCCGATACGGGACTCGATCCCAGGACTCTGGGATCATGACCTGAGCTGAAGGCAGTGGCTTAACCGACTGAGCCACCCAGGCGTCTCAGGATCTTTTTTTTAAAAGATTTTATTTATTTATTTGACACAGAGAAAGCATGCACAAGTAGGGGGAGCAGCAGGCAGTGTGAGAGGGAGAAGCAGGCTCCCTGCTGAGCAGGGAGCCCAATGTGGGGCTCCATCCCTGGACCCTGGAATCATGACCTGAGCAGAAGGCAGCTGCTTAACCAACTGAGCCACCCAGGCGCCCTCTGCCTTTATGCGTCCAATACCTAGGCTACTTCCTGCATGCACCTGCCCATTGACTAGTAAGAGACAAGCAGTGAGCTAGGTGCTACTCTTTTTTCAGTTCTTAAACATCCCTTTTCTAGAGTGGTTCCCTGGCATTCTTTTGCCTTCTCCCAGATTCAGCTTCTTCTCTTATATGCTCCTATAGCATTCTATTGCATGAGTCAGAAGTCTAGTCACTTAATTATTTGTCTGATAATTGTCTGATATCTGTCCCACTATTACTTAACCTCCACTAAAGCAGAGAGTATGTCTGTCTTGGTCATCATTCTAGCAAGAGGTATATCTAGTATATCAGGCATCCCATAAATATTTGTTAAATGAATGCAGTGATTGAAAAGCTATTGCAGTAAAATGAAAAGCCTAATGATAGTAGCGGAAGGAGCTCTGCATTTGTGGGAGATTTGAATTTAAATCTTAATTTGTCATTTAGGTGTTAACCTTTTGTACATTTCAGGATTCTAGTTTATTTATCAGCAAAATGATATTATTATTGAAAAAAGAGTCTCAGTACTTGCCAGAGTAGACACTCATTAAATAAAATTGACTCAGCAATATATGAGTGCCTATTATAGTAGTGGTAAGCCCTGGAAATATAACAAAGACAAAAACAGACATTTTTGGTTTTGTGGAGTTGATTCTAGTGGATTTGTACTTCATGATTCTTAAGGCCTTTCCACAATGTTCTGTGACATGAAGTGTAATGTATATGTACCCTATTTAGAAGGTTGAATATATGTTGACATCTTTAAAGGAACTTAGAAGTGTCCATTCACTTTTAATTTGTGTAGTTGAAATCTTTGTTTGTGTTTTTCAGTCCAAGCCTTATGCATTTGACCGAGTGTTCCAGTCAAACACCTCTCAAGAGCAAGTGTATAATGACTGTGCAAAGAAGATTGTTAAAGGTAACTATATTTAACCTGCTGTTGTCTCAACAATAAGTAAAATTTTTTTGTGATCTTTGCCATTACCCAATTTTTTCATTTTAATGCCCCCCTTTTTGTAGGAGACAGTTAATTGTAGAAGACAGTTGTTTAAATAATAAAAAGATCAGATACAGTTAGTAAACACATTATTGCTCAAATTCCATGATCTAATTTTTTTTTTTTTTAAGATTTTGTAGAGCACAAGTAGGCAGAGCTGCAGGCAGAGGGATAGGGAGAAGCAGGCTCTCTGCTGAGTAGGGAGCCTGACGTGGGGCTTGATCCCAGCGCCCTGAAATCATGACCTGAGCTGAAGGCAGCCGCTTAACCGACTGAGCCACCCAGATGCCCCTCCACAATGTAATTTCCACAGTGTAATTTATATATAGTACCTAGTGAAGGTTATTATAAGAATATTAGTTCTTGGAAGATGCAGTTCTATTAGATGTTCCCAAGAGAGTTTCTAAAGTAGCAGTTCTGGAAATACAGCAGTGTGAGAAAGAATACAAATGGTTAGATGGGTTTCTAAAAAGTAGTAGAAAATGGTAGCAATCTGTCATTCTTCCATTCCATTGTTCTTTCTTCCCCAAAGACTCCTTTTGTGTTCAACAGAAAAACACTTGAGGAATTTAACAGAGGTTACCAAGGGTGAGAAAAGTGTGTATGTTCCACTTAATACTATTAATTTATACTAAGCTTTTTCAAGTTTATATTTTCTAAAACCATAGAACTGTAGAGCTGAGAGGGTGTGAGTGATTATCTGGACTTTCAATTACTACAGAAATCCCTTTTGTCAAAGGAATCTTACAGTTAAATAGCCATTACTTTGTGATATAATTTATTCTACTTTTTGTCAGCTCTAATTGTTAGAAAGTACTTCTTAGATTGAGGCAAAAACCTGTCTTGTAGTATTCCCTAGAGTAGAGGGGATGGGATTCAGTATAAAGGTGGACAGGTTAGGGTTAAGTAGGAGCACAAACAGTTCGTCCAGTAAGAGGAGAAAAGGTAGAGTTTTTGGATAGAACTAAGTCTATAGGTGTGATAGAAGAAAATATAGATGTTCTCTTCATATTCCATTTTGTCTGTGATCAGGGGTGCAAAGTTAACCCAGAATGAGGATGGGGTATGGGGTTCTAGGAGAAGGAATGAAGTTGTCTGGCAGTAGAAGGGAATAGATTAGGGAAATGTGGCAGTATTGCCAGGCAGCATTGTCAAGAGCCCACTTGAGGTTAGCTGCCAGAAGAGTTGAACTTGGCCTAGTTGGGGTTTTGTCAGGCAGTTACAAAAGTGAGGGAGAAGGGCAAAAGAATTGAGGATGAATGAAGAGAATGATGATAATAGTGAACCATGGAATCTAAGGTGAATGAGAGGAAGGAGAATACAGGTGGGAGGAAGAGGTTTGAGGGACAGTGAAAGGAAGTGGTAAGATTAGTGTGATACAGTCTTAGTGGGCTTGAAGGTTTGTTGAAATCAGGGTACTAGAAGGAATAATAGAAGGTGGATACTTAATTGACATTAGGAAGGCAGCATAGGTAGTAATGAAAAGGTCTAGAGGTTAGTTGGCATCTGAAGGAGTAAAGGACAGATTATGGAGAAAACTAGATATTTTAGTAGGATCTTCTACTACTACATGGGCATTGGAACCACCAAGAATGGTAGTAGTGAGAGACGGTGGACTGATGCTGAAAAACTCCTAGAAGGTGTTGGAGAATTAACTTGATTCTATAAATGATTGCAAGAAAGAACAGGCAGTGTCATCTTTTGTTTTTAGGCATCAAATAGTTTTCCAAGTGGATCTGTCATAGAACACAATTACATTACAGTCTTTGATTTTGAAGTACTTTTTTAATCAGTACAGCCTAAGATTTTACATTAGTTTTTTAAATAATATTAAGGTATTGATTCATGAGCTCGAGCAATTTAAGTGTATAGGTCTTTTTCACATCTGCTGGAGCCAACATTAAATCCCATTCTATACTTGAATATTGGAGTTTTTTAATTTGGCTATAAGTTTTTATATTTTTATTTTTAAAATATTTATTTATTTATTTATTCATTTATTTAACAGAGAGACAGGGAGGGAAACAGGCAAGGGGAGTAGGAGAGGGAGAAGCAGGCTTCCCACAAAGTGGGGAGCCCAATGTGGGGCTCAATCCCAGGACCCCAGGATCATGACCTGAGCTGAAGGCAGATGCTTAACAGCTGAGCCACCCTTGACTTAAGCTTTTAAAGTGTGGATTCCATCTTGTTCATTTTACCTTGTGATTATATTTTGAGTTTTATTTTTATGGTTATCTTATTAGGATGTATGTTGGTTCTTAGCATATTTGATAAGTCTATTATGGTGACAATGATTTTGAAATTCTGTTATTAAACTCCTTATTTGTAGACATTGTTGTTTGAAAAATATTATTCTAAATCATTTATACAATGCTTAATGGGCTGTGGTCCTTAGCCTAGTCTTCTAAAAACCGAGTAAGGTTTTTGGGAGTTAATTAAATCACACTGAGTAGTCAGCCGGCTTCAGATTTCTCTTGTACAGTTATCTGGTTTTTAGTTCGTCAACATATCAACAAGAATATGATGAAAAACTTGGATCCTTTTATGAAGTCATGATACAGGAAAAAAGGTTAGTTCAACTTTAGGTTTTCTTGAGTGAAATTTTGGTGTACCAAAAATATCTCTTTTTTCCTTTTTGAAAATGAGTATAACATTTACAAGTTAGTCATCTTCTGTTGCTTTTGTTCTCCATGGCCCTTAAAAATCAGCTATGGTAGCTGTGAAATTTTTATCTATGAAATATTATTCTCTTATAACCAGAAACTTGAGCTCCCTTAAAACCATTCTTTTCACTGTCTTACCCACGTCAGCCTTAAAGTCTCTCTTGAGGGGCGCCTGGGTGGCTCAGTCGTTAAGCGTCTGCCTTCGGCCCAGGTCAGATCCCAGCGTCCTGGGATCGAGCCCCGCATAGGGCTCTCTGCTCCGCGGGAAGCCTGCTTCTCCCGCTACCATTCCCTCTGCTTGTGTCCCCTCTCTCGCTGTGTTTCTCGCTGTCAAATAAAAAAAAAAAAAAAAAAAGTCTCTCTTGACAGTGTTTATTCTGTTGTTTCATTTTGAGGATTATATTATAGAAGGTGGTAATAAAATGGAAATACCCCCTGTCTTATATTGTCTGTTAACATTTTATTCTCTGGGCAGTGCAGGTCTACTCAGATAGTAATCTTTCTCTGAATATTTTAAAAGCTCTTTTTATGGGGCGCCTGGGTGGTTCAGAGGGGTCGGCTCAGGTCATGATCTCAGGGTCCTGGGATTGAGCCCCGCATCGGGCTCTCTGCTCAGCAGGGAGCCTGTCCGTCCCCCCCGCCCCCCCGCCCACCTGCCTCTCTGCCTACTTGTGATCTCTCTCCTCTCTGTCAAATAAATAAATAAAAGTTCTTTTTAGGGCCTTGGTTTCTGTTTTGTTTTTTTTGGTTAAACTTATTGTGGGCTTTTATTTTTCTTATGCTTGCTATTCTAGTGTTTTTTATCTCTTGTACATCCTTGGTTATATAGTCTTTTAGATTTTGTTTATTTATTTGAGAGAGACTGTGAACATGAGCAGGAGGAAGAGAGAGAGAGAGTCTGAAGCAGATTCTGCACTGAGCGCAGTCTGTCATTGTCCTTGATCCCACAACTGAGAGATCACCCTGAGCCAAAACTAAGAGACGATTAATTGGCTGAGCTACCCAGGTGCCCCATAGACTCTTAATAATAGTCTCATATCTACCTTTCTTTTTTGTTTTTTTCATATCTTCCTTTCTTAGAACTCTTTGAAATCTGTTGTCCCAAAGTCCTAAGGTTTCTATTGTTTCTGTTACCTTCTGTTCTATTTCTTTACTTACTATTTACAGTTTTTAAGATGACATCATTCATTTAGTGAAATTTCCCTCCTATTCTCAAAATTCAGGTCCCTTTTACTTTACACCAAATTCCTGCTTTACTCTTTGGAACTGAATTCTGAATAGCAGTTCCTGTATTTGCTATGTGGATAAGAACACAGGCTTTGGAATCAGACAAATCTAGATTGGAATTTAGGCTCTGCCACTTCCGAGCTGTGTGACTTTGGGCAAGTTACTTAATCTTTCTACGTCTCTGTTTCTTGTTTTGCAAAACAAGGGTACCATGAAGATTTTAAAAGATGATTCATGAAAAAGAACTTCACCCAGGGCCTGGTATAAAGAAGCAAGCACCAACAGATACCAATTGCTGTTTGTTTCCTCTCTTCTAGGAAAAGAAATTATTTTTTGTAATTTAATCAACCATAATCGTGCTTGGGATAATTCATAGCCTACAGTGTTTTCACTCTACAAAATTAGATTCAAGTAACTATTATAATAGAAAGCTCTGTCACTGTCACTCTCCAGCTTCTGTGCCAGCTTTGTAATTTATATTAGAAAAGTATCACCTGACTCAGTACTTTTATTTTCACCTAAATGCTCTACCACTGGAGAGACTGGATAGAGTAGGTTGTGGGATTGTCCTGGACAAGATTATGAATGTGGAGGAGTTACCAGTAAATACATAGATTTAAAGAAAGAGATGAGATGGGGGTGGTAGTAGTGGGTGCCTAGTGAGGTCTGAGGATGGGAAACGAATTAAATACATGACAGGGTGGAATTGGGATAGTCACTCACAAACAAACCTGATGGAAGACCGTGGTTAGAAACTTCTCGTAGGCAGTGGTCAGCAAAATAATGGGTGAGTAGGTATTTCTTCTGAGATGTAGATTTGAAGAACAAGCTGCCAAGGGTGACCTAAAGCAACTAGTACTCTCTGGGCTCCTGACAGTTGGCTGAAGCACTGTTTCTTAAATTTCTGTAAAAGTGTGTGTTTGTGTGTGTTCACACACATATTTATATAACTTCATATGTACAAAGCTATTCCTTTTTCCTTTCTATAAATTCATTAGATAAGTTTTCTTTATTTTGTTTTTTTTTTCTTCTTTTTTTTTTTTACTTTAATTTTCTTTATTTTGAATGAGGCTAACCCATTTGTATTCTCTAGTGAATTCTAAATCTGCGTGTTATCTTTTTACTTCCCTGTATGAAGTAGTTGTCATTTATTCAGCATTTGCTGTATGCTACCCATCATACCAGGCCTTCATAGATTCCTCATCATACCAGGTCTTAGATTTCCTACCCTAGCTTCCTGACCTGAACTGTCTGCCACAGGATTTTTTTTTTAAATTTTTCCAGATGTGGCCTGCCGTAGATCTATTTAGTTCCTGTGTTCCTTGATAATACAGTGCAGTGGTTAAGAGTATGTCCTTAAAACCAGGATCGTCTAGGTTTGCATCTCAACTCCCATCTTGCTAGCTGTGGAAGTAGAGCAGATTAATCTCTCTGTTCTCAGTTTCATCATCTATAAGTTGGGACTAAAAATAGTACCTTTCACAGAGTTTTGTGAGGATTTAATATATTAATATGTGAAAATTATTAGAGCCTGGCACATTTTATGCTCTTAAGTGTTAGCAGTAATAATTTTATATGAGGACTTTAATTCTCATAGCCTTCTTTTAAGCCTTCCCCTTTGCTGATGAAGAGGTTTGCTGATAGTATCTCTATCAGAGAGGTGATTTTTAGAAGATGTTATGCTGTTGTCTGGCTTACTAAATGTATTTCTTTTTTACAAAGTATGAGAGAAGTAATACGTGTCCATAGTTGTTCATCTCTGTTTCTCCAAAGAACAGCAAAAGTATATTTTAGGGAGGGAGGCTTTAGAAAGATGCTGTGTTAGTAATGGCAATAATCATTCAGCAAGCATTTGAGTTCCTAAGTGCCAGGCACTGTGCTAGGAGGTAAGCACAGTCCTGGCCTCAAGGAGTTTACAAAAGCTGGTGAAGAAGGCAGATAAGTAAGTTGACAGTTGCAATATGCAATGATAAGTATAAGGTTTAAATGTAGATGCTGTAAGAACACATAGAATGAGACTACTGGTTTATATAGTTGAGTTGGAGGAAAAAAGTAAAGTCTAAGCTAGTCTTAAAGGACGCAAAAGAGTAGAAAGGAACAGAGGGTTGCCTTCCAGGCGGAGTTGACACATGGACCAAAGCATACCCACATGAGAAGAGTATCGCAATGTGAAGAACAGCATACATTATGGTGTAACTTAAGTTGAACCATGTGAAATTGTCAGATTTGGTCATTTTGACCAACACAAAACAGCAGTGTGAGAGGAAGGATGGTGGAAGATGGCAAACAAGAGCCAGGTCAAAAAGTGCCTAATTTTACCTGATTACAGACGTATGTTCTCTAAGATTTTCAAATAGATGAATATCATTTTTCTTTTTTTAAAGATCCATGCTTAAGATAGGTACATTTCAGGGGCACCTGGGTGGTTCAGTGGGTTAAAGCCTCTGCCTTCAACTCAAGTCATGATCTCCGGGTCCTGGGATCCAGCACCGCATTAGGCTCTCTGCTCAGAGGGGGAAGCAAGCCCCTCTCTGCTTCCCCCTCTCTGCCTGCCTCTCTGCCTACTTGTGATCTCTCTGTCGAGTAAATTAAAATCTTAAAAAAAAAAAAAAAAAGGTAAGCACATTTCATTGTATATAAATTTTACCTGAGGAATAAAACTGGAAAATGAATCTTAGTTAAAGATACCTGCATGGTGAAGTATTTAGGTGAAAGTGTACTGAAGTCTGTAGTTTACTTTGAAATACATTAAAACATGAATGGATACATGATTAAACAGTAAAATTATAAAATGTTAGTGGTAGAATCTTGGTGGTAGCTATAGGAATGTACACTGTAAAATGTATTCCCTTTATCTGTATATTTAGATTTGTTGGGGATAAGTCACTATAGAAAGCAAAGTCAGGGATGGATTTGAAGGTAGACAAAAATTATTTTCCTAATTGATAAAAGTGTTTCTCAAGCTACTTTAGTGATAATGTGGCATGTCTGGAAATCACCTAATCTGTCATTGTTAATATCTCTTGCACCAAGAGCAGAGTGTAGATCATTTCAGCTGCTCAATAAGTATTTGAATGATGATTATTCCATAATCTCTGTAATCACGTAAAATTTTTGAGGTTATCCTTGAAGTTCCCAAAACAAATGTATACATTTGTTATCCTGGGTGCCCTCATATAATATACTTTCACATAACCACAAGTATACAGTAATATCCTAACTAATATATCCTATAGACATGCTACTAAATGTGATCTTGAGAGAGTTATTTGTTAATTCACCCACCAATATTTTATGGATATAACAAAAATTTGGATTTTTATCCTTAGGTTTTATTTGATTGATTTAAAAGTTCTTAAGCAGAAGGTATGACATTGATATACTGAGAACAATTATGTGTAAAGGGAGTGAATTAGAAAGGGTCTATATACTTTGTTCTTCAGATTTCTTGTTCAGAAATACTGCAGTGCCAACATTTTCTTTTTTAAGGTGGGTTGGAGGGTGGGGAGGCAGAGGTAGAGAGAAGAGTCTTAAGCCAACACGGGCCTTGATCTCACAATCCTGAGATCATGACCTGAGCCGAAATCAAGTCGGATGCTTAACCTATTGAGCTACCCATGTACCCCCAATGCCACCTATTTTAAATGTGGTTTGAGATCTCTTAAAATTTTCCCTGGGAAATAAGTACCATCTTTTTCTCTTTAATAAATGTGCCTGTAAGAAATTTGTCAATATCTAGTTAGTTGTGCCCAGTGTTGGGATTGTTCTTTTTCTTTTTTAAATAATCAATTAAAAAAAAAAAAAGGATTGGCCTGCTTACTAATTTACTTATTAGCATGTGCTATTTTCAACAGAGACTTCTCTTTTTACTTTGGCTTCCTCTGGAATGCAGTGTAATTTCATAGTACCGTTTTGTCAACAAAACCAAAACAGAACAAAGTAAATCCCTGAAAATTGAAAATCAAAAGGTCACGCTACTTTAGTAGCATTTTCTTTTTTCCCTTCAGCCTAGTAAAGGAAGGTACTTAGATATTAAAGATAGATCTTGGAGTACATACAGGGCTAGAAAAGTTTTGTTTTTAATTTCACAGGTATTTTGAAAATTTATTTTTGAAGTACAGCTGGGCTTGACACTTGTATAAGGAGGACTGTTGTATGGATTTGTGAGCTCTAACTACCAGTTAACCACTAAACAGCAATCCTATTTGTAAAAATGAATTGATATCTGTTAATTTGCAGAAAATTTTTTTCTTTGAGATCACATAAAGCTTTGAAATACACTGTAAATACATTAGATAGGCACTTATGTAAGAGATGATCATAAACAGTGGAATTTAAAATTTGTGTTTTATTGACCACAGAAAGTAATCTGTGCTGGAGAGAAAGTAATTGTTCAGGTGGATCATCACTAAAAAAGTTACTATTAATATATTCTTACTTTTCTTCAGTCTTTAAAAATCTTTCATGAACTGAATTTCAGCTTTGATGGGGTCTTTCATATTCAGTTAAAGAAAATCTGAATCTTGTTCACCATTCTTTCTTGTGCAGACTTTATTATGCATGGATGAGGAACAGAGTTGATATCTGTGTGAATTTTTTCAGTATTTTCTAATACTCTTAAGTAATTTCTTACAACTTTTTTAAGGGAAAAAAAAATCCTCTGAGGTATAAAATCTCTTATTTTCTCATAGATGTACTTGAGGGATACAATGGAACAATATTTGCATATGGACAAACGTCCTCTGGGAAGACGCACACAATGGAGGTAACATTTTATAATGTGTACTTGCGTGTAGTTTGCAGAATAGATAGTGCATCCATTCATTATTTGCACAATGATTTTACCTGCTTAAACATTTTTATTTACTCTTTATTGTGTTCTCTGGTACAAAAATATACAGGTAACATCATTTTTGGAATCTAATCAGTCCTAGAGGTTCGAATAATGAAATTATATACTTGAAATCATAACTTAGTTTTATTAGCATAAACACGAAATATGAGCATTTTAGAATTAATGGGAATTTCCTTTGACTTTATAATAATGGGAAATTTGAAATTTTAAATGTTTCATATGTTTTCATCTCTATTTAGAACAATTAATTATCTCCAAATATCTGCTACTCTTTTTTAATAATGTCTCCACAGTTATTGGTGCTGTTATTAATACAATGTGGTCCTGTCTAAGCTTTCATCTAGAAAACAGCCTATTTTTTATCTTATGCTGCTGCTGCAGAGCATCTGCTTTTATCGTTTATTTGAGCACGCTGTATAAATGACGGCTTATTTTAGCATAATTCATATTACTTATTCCATAAAGTTAGAACAAGACCTTTCTAGCATTTGTGTTGATTCGACTTGAAGGAACAATAAAGACTTATGTGGGAAGAAAAAGACTAAAACCTTTTTCAAAAATAAGCTCATTGCACAAACGTGGATAATCTAAATCTAAATAAAAGACTTAGAACAGTTGGTAACCCTTATTGTTGACATGTAGTATTTATGTGTAACTTACCAATGTGTAATAGTTGAATTGGATTTTTTTTAGATATTTGTAAAACTGTTTTTACCAAAAAATAGCAACAATTACAATTACTGTCCTCTTTTTACTATAAATTGTAGATTGAAAATTTGTACTTTTAATTCATATTTCTTTTAAGTCTCATTTCATTTTCTGTTTAGGGTAAACTTCATGATCCAGAAGGTATGGGGATTATTCCAAGAATAGTGCAAGATATTTTTAATTACATTTACTCCATGGACGAAAATTTGGAATTTCATATTAAGGTATAAGACTTGGAGAAAGATTGTGTTTTGTTTTACACCTAGAATAATTTTATTCCAAGAAATAATAAACGTTCTTCCTTTTTAAAAAATATTTTAAAAGTTATTTTATGGACTGTTACAGTGGAAAGGTCATTAGAGTTAGTAAATGGGATTATTCATTTGCCATAAATGACCTTAAACGGGGGTCACAAAAATCTCTTTTGTCTTCACCTCCTCCTTTATAAAAGTGAAGGAGTCTGTTACTGAACTCAAAGATTCTTTTTTTGGTAAAGGTTTTATTTGTTCGAAAGAGACCACAAGCAGAAGGGGGCAAGAGGCAGAGGGAGAAGCACATTCCCTGCTGAGACCCTGGAGTCATGCATGACGTGAGCCAAAGGCAGCCGCCTAACTGACTGAGCCACCCAGGTGCCCTGAACTCACTGTTCTCATGAGTCTAATTCATTTTAGATGAAGATACGTAATGGAAATTGCTTTTTAGTTACACGAGCAGTTTGGAGAGTTCAAATCTTCCTGTTAGAACATGAGCTATGGCTGAGTTGTTGATAAACTCTGCCCCCTAGTCTAGATCGTGCTCCCTCAGACCCCAATAAATTTAATGAACAAGTCAATTATTTTAAAATTTTAATCTTTTTTCCTTTATTTCTTTGCCTTCAGGTTTCGTATTTTGAAATTTATTTGGACAAGATAAGGGACCTGTTAGATGGTAAGTTAAAATTTTGCTCTTAATAGTAGATATGAAATCATTTCTAAGAGACCTATATGAAATTGACTTAAATTGTAGGAAACAGGTGTATTTTAAAGTTCTTTTAAAATTAGTTGAATGCTTTTGACATGTTGAATAACATTTAAAGCATATATTTGTGGGTGCTTATGTTTCTTAGGAAGTAATTAGATAATTGAATTAGAGATGTGGGTCCTTGTCTTCTATCAGCTGTCAGTTAGATTCATTGCCCTTGGACAGACTATTAAACCACTCTGCCTTATTGTTATTTTCAAATGTGTATGGTAGAGGTTGCATTGGACCCAAAATTCTATATTGCTGAATTAGTTTCTTTCTTTCTTTCTTTTTTTTTTTTTAAGATTTTAATTATTCATTTGACAGAGAGATCACAAAGAGGCAGAGGCAGGCAGAGAGAGAAGGGGAAGCAGGCTCCCTGCTGAGCAGAGAGCCTGATGCGCCTGATGTGGGGCTTGATCTAGGACCCTGAGATCATGACCTGAGCCAAAGGCAAATGCTTTAACCCACTGAGCCAGCCAGGCACCCCTGTTGCTGAATTAGTTTCTATTTAAGTCTCCTACTGTTTCTGCAGTCTTTTTTTAATAGTGATGTGTCTTATTTTTAAAATTTACCTATTAGGTCACTTGGGAAAGGAAACAATCAATTGAATAAGCTATTTCATAACTAGTTTTAGAGTTGAGAATGTTGCTAATACTATTCATTTTTCTTTTTCAGTTTCAAAGACCAACCTTTCAGTTCACGAAGATAAAAATCGAGTTCCCTATGTAAAGGTATTTATAAAATAATACAGAAGGCTTGTTTAGAAAAGCCCTGTGATAAACAATTTTCAGGCTGTTGATATACTTCAAAAAATATTTTATAGGGGTGCACAGAGCGTTTTGTATGTAGTCCAGATGAAGTCATGGATACTATTGATGAAGGAAAGTCCAACAGACATGTAGCAGTTACAAGTAAGTAGGATATTTATTAAAACTAGTTAAGGTACAAAGCTGCCTTAAAATGTCTTTATCAAGTTGATTAATTGTATTAGATTTTTATGTAAAGTTATGCTTTAGAAATTATTAGTAAGGGAAAGCCATGTTTGTTTATAGTTGTTTGTGTTATTTCATTGCAGATATGAATGAACATAGCTCTAGGAGTCACAGTATATTTCTTATTAATGTAAAACAAGAGAACACGCAAACAGAACAAAAGCTGAGTGGAAAACTTTATCTGGTTGATTTAGCTGGTAGTGAAAAGGTAAAATCTTTATATTCTGGTAGAACTTAAGCATTTTTAAAAACTTTAGCTCGAATTTGGACTTTGGCATTATTCATTGTTAGCATGTTAAAAACTGTAAAATTGGATTTGGTAATATTTTTGAGAGTTAAAAGCATTGATGCCAATGCTTTTGACTACTTAAACTGAAAAACCAGTTCCAAATTGTGGTCATTTGTGCCATAGTCCAGTTCAACCAATAGGGTTACCTTTGACTTAAGGTGTATGATTTTATTGAGAATTTTATTTAGCATATATTGTTTATAAATTTTATTAGGTTTCCTTTTCCTTATTTTTGATACCTGTTGTACCATACTGGCTATGGGCTCCTTGTGAAAAAACTGGTAACTATCCATTAGTCTTCTCTGGTTTGGTTGTACCTCTTTTCTTTCCTTTGGTTGATTATTTAATAATTACAAGCTATACTGTATACTAATCTGATTCTAGTTAATGTGAAAATTAAGTTCAAATATTTTAATAATTGATCTCTGTAACCATTTTTGCTGTTTTGCTAATTATTCTTCTGATTAAAATGACATATCTCCTCCCTTTTACATAATCTTAAACACATCTTTTAAAGCCTGTCTTTAATTTTTGTGACTTCCGAGAGGCTGTTTCTTCAGCCAACATTGTTAACATATTATTTTATTCTATCTTTAACATATGTATTTCACATCTTTTTAAAAGAAGTTTGCTTATATATTTAAATTCAGTTTGTAATAGTTACAGTATCAACATTATGCTTTAACAAATTTTAAAAGGTTCCTCTTTTTTAATGAAGCAAAGAGGGTTAACAAATAGTAAATTGCAAATGTATATGTAAATTTGTTATTTTCAAGAGCACAAACTTAAAATAAAATGTGATATCTCCTTAATGACTTTTTTTTTAAGATTTTATTTATTTATTTGAGAGAGAGCACTGGTAGGCAGAGAGGCAGGCAGGGAGAGGGAGGAAGCAGGCTCTCTGCCAAGCAGAGAGCCCAATGTGGGGCTTGATCCCAGGACCTTGAGATCATGACCTGAGCCGAAGGCAGAGGCTTTAACCCGCTGAGCCACCCAGGCACCCCTCCTTAATGACATTCTTGTTATGCACCTAGTTACTTGACCAAGTTCTCAGAAGTCTAATGCTCAAGAAATAGTGATAGCTTAGAATAAATAATTGGCAAATAAAGTCATGAAGCTTTTCATTTTGTTGTTTGCTGGCTATTAATGACCTGAACTTTTTAAAAAATTCAAAGAACCTTAAAATTTTATTTCATCCTTTTGAAATTTTATGTATAGGTTAGTAAAACTGGAGCTGAAGGTGCTGTGCTGGATGAAGCGAAGAATATCAACAAGTCCCTTTCTGCTCTTGGCAATGTCATTTCTGCTTTGGCTGAGGGAAGTGTAAGTATACACATCTTCTCTTTTCCTGTTATCTTATGGGATTCAGTGTATGTAGATGCATGGATGTTTGAGTGAAAGATTTGGTGTTTGAATCAGTATGTGTGAATTAGTTGTCTTATAGAAATTTATAGTATTAGTATGTAGATTTTAGTTCCCATTTTAATATTAATCCATTAAAATAACCAAATCCCTTTGTAACTTACTTAAAATGTAACATATTTCTAGAACAAATTTTATTCTGTAGAAACCCATTGGTCTTCTATGTTTTTTTTTGTTCATAGACATATGTTCCATATCGAGATAGTAAAATGACAAGAATCCTTCAAGACTCATTAGGTGGCAACTGTAGAACCACTATTGTAATTTGCTGCTCTCCATCATCATACAATGAATCTGAAACAAAATCTACACTCCTGTTTGGTCAAAGGTTTGTTGTTAAAATACAAAGTCTAAATGACAGGTCTTTTGTTTATTAAGTCTAGGAAAATGTAGGTAGATACTATTCAAATCAGTGCATTTTGTTAATACGCTAGATACAACTTTTTAATTGAGAGATAATGGAAGCAAGGTCCATTTTTAAAGCTGCTTGGATTTGAATTAAGCTTTAGTACATGCAAAGTCAAATGTTAACTTCAGTCAAATTCATATATGAGAAGCTTTAATTCAGCATTTAAAAAATATTTAAATCAGATAATAAATAAAAGCTTGACAAATATAATCCTATATTAGACTGTTGACATATGTGACAGGTTCACATAATGAGATAACCAAATAAGAATTGCTTAACCGAGGAAAGGGATGATTTTATCTTTGACCTTCAACAGTGATATTTTTTTTATTTATTTATCCTTGCAAATGAATTGGGAAAATATGGGCCCTTGTTTTTTATCCTCATCAGGTTTTTTTTTTCAAGCTATTCATAAATTTGGAAACTGACACAAATTTATTTAGCTTATGAATAAGCACTATAGTAATTACGGCTCTTTGTATTTAATTATAAAGATAATTGAACAAGAATAAATTGCATAACCAAAAATTATACACACACACGCCTTCATATGTACGTAACATCTATAGATACCAATTGAAAATATTTAATTCTAGTTATTTTTTTTTCCCTGCAATTACTTCTCTTAGGGCTAAAACAATTAAGAATACAGTTTGTGTAAATGTAGAATTAACTGCAGAGCAGTGGAAAAAGAAATATGAAAGAGAAAAGGAAAAAAACAAGACCCTGCGGAACACCATTCAGTGGCTTGAAAATGAACTCAACCGATGGCGTAATGGTAATAATTTATGAATATGTCATTTTCAGTTTGTTGAATATGAATGTCAAGCTATTTTATAAATTTGAGACTAATGTGAATATAAATAAAAATAACAAACTATATCCATTTTTACTTTTTAAGCATTAGGGATCATCAGTTAAAAATGAATGAAAATCTTTTAAATCGTAATTTTATCTGAAATAATAAATAGAGGCACAGAGGCCATCTTGGAAGCTATAGTAGTCACAGATGTCAAGGTTCCTGCAGGAGGGTGGAAGTAATAAAATTTACAAGATTTGGTGACAGGATTTAGAAGATGGGGTGAGTCAAAAAGTAATTGCAGCTGCACAGATCTCAGACTGAGCAGATAGGAGAGTTGGTGAGAGCTGCTGAAATTGAATAAAGTTGTAACTTATTTTAGACAGGTGGATGTTTATCAACTATGCTTTGTCTTATTTTAGGAGAGACAGTTCCTATTGATGAACAGTTTGACAAAGAGAAAGCCAACTTGGAAGCTTTTGCAGTGGATAAGGATATTACTATTACCAATGATAAACCAGCAGCTACAATTGGAGTTACTGGAAACTTTACTGATGCTGAAAGAAGAAAGTGTGAAGAAGAAATTGCTAAATTGTACAAACAACTTGATGACAAGGTAGGTATTGTTTATGTTCTATTTTATATTTTTAATTTTTTTTTTCTATTTTGTTTAGAATGTTATGGCATAGGTGTTTTTATTTTTAATTTTAATGCTGTAGGTCAGGGGACCTATATACATCTTCTTTGGTTTCGGTTAACCTTTTGAAAAACATTGTAAAGTTGACCCTCAGATAACAGTGATTTGAACTGCATGGGTCCACTTAGATGTGGATTTTTACAATAAATATAATACAATAATACACATATATTTTCCTGATGATTTTAATAATCTTTTCTCTAGCTTACTATATTATAAAAATACTGTATACAATACATTAATAAAAATATGTATTAGTTGTTCATTGGTAAGCCTTCCATTCAACAGCAGGCTAGTAAGAGTTAAGTTTTTGGGAAGTCAGAAGTTATATGTGGATCTTTAACTCTCTTAGGGGGAGAGGGGGCCAGGATCACTAACCTTTACATTATTCAAGGGTCATCTGTATTAATAAAAAATAACAAAATCATAATTTCTGTTTTTGTGCAGAAACTGTGAGACAATTATTTTTCCCTTTAAAAGAGTTTTAAAAAAAAGAAATTGAGCATTGGGTCACTGGAGAGCCTTAATGAAATAATTTCTTAGAATCAGGGATCTAAGGACTCAATCAGTAATTGATGGAGGAGATTAGAGAAGGAACAAAATAAAGTGGAAATAGTGTTTTCCTGCTTTGATTGTGTCAGTCAGTAGTGTGAAAAATTATGAACTAGATAGAGAAGGGGAAAACGAGCAGTAAAGAGACTAGAAGTAAATAGTTCTGGTTTTGGTTTTAGGTGATACTTTATATGTATTTCAAACAGGTAGAGCAGGTTTGGAGTAGCTGCATGGCCATAATTTTCAAAAATAGATTTAAACGTTTATTGTTTTGCATTTTAACTATTTAAGGAATAGCTTTATAAACGTAAGCCTTTTTAAATTGGGTGATGTTACAATTATTAATTGAAAGAAATTCCATCTTATTCAACTTTTTTCTAGAAGATTGAAATAAGGTATATTGAACTTGGAGAAACAGTTTTGAAATATTTTGGTCAGAGGAATAGTAATCTTAAAATTTGTGTTAGAAAATAGAATCAGGTTGTGTGCTTCTTTGTTGACTTACTACTTTAAAATTCTAGGATGAAGAAATTAATCAACAGAGCCAATTGGTAGAGAAACTGAAGACACAAATGTTGGATCAAGAAGAAGTAAGTTGAATACTTTACATACTGCTTTCAGAAAAGCTTTATAGTTTGTCACTATTATTTAAACATCAAAGATGAACTTGCAGTGCTCAGAATATACTGGAGTAGATTTACAAGATTTTTTAATATGCCTGTGCTTTACTGTGGATATGATACACCATTGGATTGAAGTAAAGATTGACTTCCTCTTAAGGTTTTTCTTTTTTTTCAGTTTGAGTTCTATCTAACTGGAGAGGAGAGGAAACTTTTTTCAATATTTATTCTTTAATATAGTTCTACTGGAGTTTTTAACTCTTGTCTTCTACTTTCCTTGCTTGAAGTACGGTGCTGTTTTATATCCTTATTCTCCCCAAAACATGTTTTACTAATTTTTGAGAAAGACTTATTACATTGGGCTAGGATAACTTTAGACTGTCCCTCCCTTTATGGAAAGTATTGCCACATGTAAATGAAGGAAAAAATATTAAAAACACAATGTTGTATTGTCACTCCTTCACTTAAACACACAGATACAGGTTTAAAGGGATAAATAAATAAAGAAAACAACTTCTTTCTTTCTTTCTTTTTTTTAACGATTTTATTTATTTGACAGAGAGAGAGAGAGATATCACAAGTAGGCAGAGAGAAGGGGGGAAGCAGGCTCCCCGCTGAGCAGAGAGCCCGATGTGGGGCTCGATCCCAGGACCCTGAGATCATGACCGGGGCCAAAGGCAGAGGCTTTAACCCACTGAGCCACCCAGGCACCCCAATAACTGTTTTCTGAATTGCTTGGACCTGTCTTTAATAATTGTATAATTTGAGGTATGACTTACTATGGGATTGAGAACATCAGTGAATGAAACTTTTTTTACTGCTCTCTCACTGTATCAAACCTGTTCATTTTTGCCTTCTTTACTCTGATAATAGTTCTTTCAAGTTTCTCTTCTCCAGTTTGTCACCTAGTTCGGACCCTCAGTTTATCTTATCTGGCAGAGCAGGGGGATAATTAAAAAATGGGACTTCAGGGGCACCTGGGTGGCTCTGGTTTAAAGTCTCTGCCTTCAGCTCAGGTCATGATCTCAGGGTCCTGGGATCGAGCCCCACATCGGGCTCTGCTCCGCGGGGAGACTGCTTCCTCCTGCCTCTCTACCTGCTTGTGATCTCTTTCTCTCTGTCAAATAAATAAATAAAATCTTCTTTTTAAAATGATACTTCATTCAAGGTTTGTTTTGGAGGTGTGGGCAAAGATTATACAGCTTCAGTAAAGAAGAGATAGCCGCCACCAGTCAACTTAGTCCTGGTCACATCGTCTTTGTACTTCAATTATAGCATGTTTTCTCAGAAAGGTCACTAGTAAATGTCTACACAATTCTTCACTACAATATTCTGTGCTGTGTGTTATAGGACATTTAGCATGCATGACCCCTACTTCTAAGTGCCTTTAGCATTCTGCCCCATTAGAAATACTCCTACAAATTTCCAGATGCCTCTCCCTACTTAAAAGCCACTCACCCTAGATGATTGCAGTATTCTCCTAACTAGTCTTTTGGGGCTTCTCTGCAGTTCAAATTTTATATATTGATGTTAAGTTTTCCTGAGGCATAGCTCAGCTGCCACCCCTTTTTGACCAAAGAATATCTAAACTTTTAAGCATGTCTTCTAAACATCTAATTTCTTTACCTGTGCTCGTTATTCATGAACCTAGTATGCCTTTTCCTTTCCATTAAATTAATTTGCACATGACTAAAATTGGCCAATTCTAGCCACCTTCTTCATGAACAACCTATAGAAATACCGTCTGTTTTAAATACTACCAAGCAAATAAATACTTACATACATACATACTACCAACCACCTTGTCGTGTCCTCTCCCTCCTTTATGGCTCTTAGTTAACATCTTTTATTGCATCTATTTATGTACCTTTGTTTCTTCTACTGGATTCCTCAAAGACAGTCTTTTTTTTTTTAATTTTTTTGCTATCTCCCACAGTGTCCAGCATAGTGCCTACATATAGGAGTCAGTAAATCTGTTGAATAAATAAGTGTTCACACAATTAATAGCATCCACATTTTATTCCCTTTGTGTTTAGCAAATGGTGAAGCAAATAGATTCTTTTAAACTTGTATACCTTTTAAAAACCTGTATACTTTTACTCTTTCATGTAGCTTTTGGCATCTACAAGAAGGGATCAAGATAATATGCAGGCTGAACTGAATCGCCTGCAAGCAGAAAATGATGCCTCTAAAGAAGAAGTAAAGGAAGTTTTGCAAGCCTTAGAGGAACTTGCTGTCAATTATGATCAGAAGTCTCAGGAAGTTGAAGATAAAACTAAGGAATATGAATTGCTTAGTGATGAACTAAATCAGAAATCGGTAAGATATAATTCTGTTTTCTTAATATTTTAGTATAAATATTAATTGAAATTAAGTAACTTCTTTCTAGTAAGCTTAATACTGATAGTATCCATTCTTAAGGAATTCCAAGCCTCAACCTCAGTTCCTCCTTTATATAAAACCTTAGAGGTGAAGGAAGAGAGTTCTCTTTTAGTTCCTAAAGATCTGTTAAAAGGTAATAAAAATGCCATTTGAAGACTTGCTAGTTATTCCTAATAGTCTAATGTTAAAGGAAAAAGTAAGTTAACTTATAGTTGTTCAATAATGTTATTAGATGATTGTAAAGTAAGAAATATGCACATAAAAATAAGAGAAGGAGATACCATCTCCTATAACTTGGGTTTTGTTTACTGTTACATTCCCAGCCCCTGGAGCAGAGCGTACCTAGCACAATGCAGGAGGCTCTTCCTTGTGATTCTGCAATAAATAAGATCTTTATTTGTTATCATTGCTATAAAACAAGATTTGCACTCTCCTAGAGTGATGCCAAAGATAGTATATAACTGTGATTGCTACTGCTATACTTGCAGCATCATCACAGAAGAGCTCTCTTATTAACATTTTATAACTGTCAATACCAACTTCTTGTCCAGAAACCACACCTAGAGTTGGATTCAGGGTCAGTGTTCACTACTTATTTCTCTATCCATGTTCACCTATCTAAAGAAAAGCAGTCAGTACGATTTTTAAAGGTTTCATGCCGCTGAGGAGAAATTCATTTTCCCGTTAGTCTCCGAAGTTACAATTTAATAGCATGGAGGTCAAGATGCCTTTATAACTCTGACTGAGTTTGCATTATTAGCAAATCTAATTACAGTTTGGAAGAACAACAGGAATTTATTACAACCCTAAGCTGTAAGTTGGTCTTCAGTCACCGTTTCAGTCTTTACTACAGTTGTGTCTATGTCCCAGTTATGAAGCTGAATCTGTCAGCACTATATTGGTAATAGAAGTTAGAAACTTTATAGTGTTCTGTATCTTTTTATATGCATACAATATTGCTACTCAGTTGTTAGAGAAAATACCTGATGATTTAGACACTAAAGCATGCTACCTTATGAGACTTGAAAGGTACACCTGTTATTTTAGATTAAACTGGGTGAACACACTACTGATACTCAGAAACTAAGGGAAATGTCCAGAAGAAACAACAAACCATAATAATGGCATCTTTACTAAAAGCCGACTGGAATTTTTAATGCGGCTTACTTATTTTTAGTCAGTATCTGACCTGTGGTATAATGATTAGTTTTAATGTGGCCAAATTGGGTTGGACTTTGACTTTGTTGCTGGTAAATCAGCTATTATTTTAAACTTAATTAAACTCAGTAACGCTACTTCATTACTGTCTTCTAGATAATTGCTTATATCATAGTGCCGAAGGAGCAATAATTATCAAGTGGACTATTGCCAATGACCATATAGAAAATAGATAAAAGAAAACATACAAACCATCTCTAAAGTTCAGTTCTATTCTAACATTATTTTGCTCAGACTCTGTTTCCAAAGATAAGCCATACTGTGGTAATAAAAGAAAATTCAATCTAATTGTTTTGGAAGTTTCTCACTTCTAGGCAGAAAACAACCCAGTCTCAAACATTAGTGAATGAGGGGATGCTTGGGTGGCTCTGTTGGTTGGGCAGCTGCCTTTGGCTCTGGGATGGAGCCCCATGTTGGGTTCCTCCCTCTCTTTCTGCTGCTCCCCCACCTCCTGCTCTCCTGCTCTCTCTCAAATAAATAAATAAAATCTTTAAAAAAAAATAGTGAAATGGTACAAACTATCTGGTTTTCAAAGAGCATAATATGACTACTTTACAGAGTCTGTTAGGTATAAAATATTTTCTAAGTTTGAACTGGAACTCAGTATCTATCTGGTAGATACTGATCTACCAGAACTCAGTAGATCGGTTAGTTCAAAAAACTGAAAGTAGAAAATAATGCTTTTGTGAGTCCTGAGTGAACTGAAATACCTGTAAATAATCTTTCATTTACTAGATTTAACTATGTCTTTTGTTTTGGGTTCTGTTAGGCAACCTTAGCAAGTATAGATGCTGAACTTCAGAAACTTAAGGAAATGACCAACCACCAGAAGAAACGAGCCGCTGAGATGATGGCATCTTTACTGAAAGACCTTGCAGAAATCGGAATTGCTGTAGGAAATAATGACGTAAAGGTAAGTATAATAACCAAATATTAAGTATAATTATCAGTAGACAACTCATACTTCTGTTTACTACTTTTTACAAAGTTCTTTTCATACCCATTATCTCATTCAAAACAGCAATGTGTAGTAGATGATAGGAATTAACTTCATTTTAAATAGGTGAGGAAAGAAGAAGAGAATAAGAGGTGCTCAAAAGCCATATTCAGTAAGTATCACTTATTTGGATCCCATGTTTGGTTCTTTTCTCTACCATGTAAAGATTTGGCATTAGAGAATATGTTAATAAATTATTATACATGAAAGTATGTAACTGGGACAACAGTGAAAATTAGCTCAAGGAGTAAATTCATAAATGAATTGGCCTGTGGTTGCTTTTAAATATTTGAAAAGATAAAAGATAAGCACTACTAATTTTAAAGTTTTATTATGAAAAACTTCAGACATGTAACAGTAGAGAGAATAATATCATCAACTTCAGAGTTACCAGTAATCAAAATGTTCCAATACCTATTTCAACTAAGCCTTTTATTCTTTTCTTTTTTTAAAGATTTTATTTATTTATTTGACACAGAGAGATCACAAGTAGGCAGAGAGGCAGGCAGAGAGGTGGGGGTGGGGGGAAACAGGCTCCTGCTGAGCAGAGAGCCCGATGAGCGCCCAGGACCCTGAGATCATGACCTGAGCCAAAGGCAGAGGCTTTAACCCACTGAGCCGCCCAGGCGCCCCTGGACTTTCTCTTCTTGATTAAAGCTTAATTATGTAAGGAAGAGAACAAACTTATTCTAAATGAGTTTATCGTGACAGCCTACTAAGAATAAGAAGCTCAATTTAACAAGATGTGAAAATGAAATAAAAGTTTTCAATATGGAGTACACATTCCTTCGGTCAGTTGTTATTCAAAGCTGCTATGTGTTGATGGAGGCAAGGATTCATCTCCTCATACATCCTTTCTTAATGTTGGCTTATGCCATTGAGACAAAAGAAAAATGTTAAATACTGGGTGACTTGACTTACTCTCTCTTTTCAGAAATTTCCCGTCTGAACATTGAGGGTGAACTTTGTGATAGAGTGTGATAGAGCTTTATGGGAATGTTTTGGGATGGAAAAGTAAATTTACTTCGTATCACTAAACACTAGATAGGTGTTCAAAATTTGTTTTACTGATTTGCGGCTTTTTATTTTTTTTAAAGATCTTATTTCATTTGAAGGAGAGAGAGAATGAGTAGGGCGAGAAGCAGAGGGCAAGGGAGAAGCAGGCTCCCCACTGAGCCAGGAGCCTGATATGGGGCTCAACCTGAACCAAAGGCAGATGTTTAACCATCTGAACGACCCACACGCCCCACAGCTGCTTTTTAGAAGTCTTTCCATTTTATGTACAACTAAGTCTTAATATAAGTGAAAAAGTGGTAAAGAGAGGGAAAAGAGTAGAAATGGCTTATTTTCAGTGCAGTGCCAGTGATAAAATACAGGTGCCTTGACTCTTGGATTGTTTTTTTCACTATACTGGTACAGCATTTTGAAACAAGTCAGCCTCACAAATATGTTCTTAAAAAAAAAAAGCTATGGAATTTCAGTATTTTTGTCATTTGTATGTAATTCTTTTCCTCTTATCATCATTAAGCACTGCTTGTTTATTAACTTTGTGTTTTTTACATTATGGATTTGACAGATGCATATACAGAACCACCATTATAGTATAGTTATTTATGTAGAACAGTTTCACCTCCCTTACAGATCCCTTGTGCTTTTTACTCTATTAATCCCTCTCCCCTGAATAGCCAGTGATCTTTTCAGGTATAGTTTTGCTTTTTTTAAAATACCATATAGTTGGAATCATACAGTATTTGTTCTTTTCAAACTGACTTTTCTTAGCAACATGCATTTAAGTCATTTCATGACTTGATAGCTCATTTCTTTTATCACCAAATACTCCGCTGTGTAGATAACACCAGTTTATCCATTCATCTATCAAGGGCCATCTTGGTTACTTCCAGTCTTTGGAAATTACACATAAAGCTGCTATAAACATTTGCAAATTTTCCTGTGGACGTAACTTTTCAATTCAGTTGGGTAAAAATACCTAGGAGCATAATTGCTAGATCATATGTTAAGCATTGGCTTTATAAGAAACCCCCAAAGTGGCTGTAGCATTTTGTATTCCAGCTAGCAGTGAATGTTACTCTTGTTACTTCGCATTTTCACATCAAATGATCTCATTTGATGTCATCAGTTTTTTGGTTTGAGATGTGCAGTGTAATCTCACTGTTTTAATTTGCAATAGGATTGTTTGTGTTCTTGAGTTTTAAAGAGATCTCTGTATGTTTTGGGTAACATTCCTTTACAGTTAAGTGTTTTGCACATATTTCTCCCAGTCTTTGGCTTACCTTTTCATTCTCTTAACAGTGCCTTTTACAGAGCAGAAGTTAATTTTAATTTTTAATTAAGAAGTTAATTTTTAATTTTAATAAAGTTCAGCTTACAAATTTTTTCTTTCAGGATTGAGTTTTTGGTGTTGTATCTAAAACTCATGTCCAAACCCAAGGTCACCTAGATGTTCTCCTGTGTTTTGGAGGTTTTTGGTTTTATATAATTTACATTTAGGTTTATGATTCATTTGGAGGTTTTTTTTTTTTTCTGTAGGGTATAAGGTTTATCAAGCTTCATTATTTTACATCTGAATTGATAGTTTCTGTATTACAGCTCATTGAAAAAACTGTCCTTTTCCACTGAATTGCCTTTGCCCCTTTGTCAGAAATCAAATGACTATATTTGTATCTATTCCTGGACTCTATTCTGTTCCACTTACCATCTGTTCTTTTGCCAAATCCTACACCATCTTGATTACTTTAGCTTTATAATAAGTCTTGAAAGTTGAGTAGTGTCAATCCTCTGGCTTTGTTGTTCTTTAGTAGTGTTTGGCTATTCAAGGTTTTTTTGCCTTTCCCTTTTTAACTTTAGTATCTGTTGATAAACTTGCAGGGATTATAATTAAGATTATGTTAAGTCCATGGATCAAGTTGGGAAGAACTGACATCTTAATATTGAGTCTTTGCATCCATGAATATGGAATATCTCCCATTTTATTTAAATCTTCATTGATTTCGTCATACTGATTTTATACTTACTGTATTACATTTATGCCTAAGTATTTTTTCTTTTCATTCTAATGTCTGTGCCACTGCGTTTTTAATTTCACATTCCTTTGTTCATTGCTGGTATAGGAATGTGACTTTCATATGTTAATCTTATATTCTGCAATATTCACTGTTATGGCTAGTTAGTTCTAGACTTTTTTTTAAAAATCCTAGAGATTTAAACAAAGAGAATCTTATTTCTTCTCAAGCTTCACTTAATATTGACACTGAATACTATACTGGGATTTTGTAATAAAACCCATGAAACTTATGGAATGTACAGTCACCACGGTTCTTTGTTGAGCTTAAAAGTCATCTCTTTTTTTTCTCTGCCCCAAACATCATTAAGTTTTAAATTGGGCTTACATATGATTAGCAATGAAGAGGAAATCTAAAAATTGAAAGAGGCAGATGTCTTCAGTTTGTTTTTAGGTTGCATTTGTTTTCCCTTGTAAGCATGTATTAACATTAAGTTTTAGAAAACAAGGAAGGCAAAAATTAAGCTAAGTTTTATTTGTCCTTTATTAAGAACAATATTTAATGAAAGAAAACTCCATACTTTTTATGAATATTGGGTAATACTTATTTTGTTAAAAGATTTTGGAGTCTATTAGGGTAACCACAAACTGGACATTTTTGTTTTTAATTTTTTATGTTATTTTTGTCTTACAGCAACCTGAGGGAACAGGCATGATAGATGAAGAGTTCACTGTTGCAAGGCTCTACATTAGCAAAATGAAGTCAGAGGTAAAAACAATGGTAAAACGCTGCAAACAGTTAGAAAGCACGCAAACTGAGAGCAACAAAAAAATGGAAGAAAATGAAAAGGAGTTAGCAGCATGCCAGCTTCGTATCTCTCAAGTATGTATAACAGTTTCTTCACTTTTTGAACAGCCATGTATACATTTATTGATTATAAAAATTTTAAGGAAAATGATCTAATGTGATGATCATTAGGAAAATGACCTTTTTGAATTAAAAAGGTTAATTCAATTAGTTTTCCTACATTCGCTGCAATATGATATGAGTGAATTTAACTGGGTTATATTTAGTGACATGTATATGTTATATATAGAAATTTGCTAGGAAGATGTGGCTGATTTGGCTATTGAAAAATCTAGAAGAATTCTGGGGTAGACAACTGTAGAACCAGTTTTCTGGCTTTGGCAACTGAATGGATGAGGCCATTCACCAAGATAGGAGTTGGAGAGGGAAAAAGAGTAATGTTGTTGGAGATACTAGTAAGAATATCTCATAGTTCAGCTTTCAGTACCATAGCTTGCAAGTGTTATAAGCTATACAGGGAATTGTTTCATTAATTAAATTATTTATCATTATAATATTACATGTTTAGATATACAGAGAAAACTGCTAACTTTCAAGTTATCCTTAAGAACAAAATGTGTGCATGAGATTTTTTTTTTTTGTACTTCATATCAGTATCTTTTTCCCAAAAGCATGAAGCCAAAATCAAATCGTTGACTGAATACCTTCAAAATGTGGAGCAAAAGAAAAGACAGCTAGAGGAATCGGTTGATTCCCTCAGTGAAGAACTAGTCCAGCTTCGAGCACAAGGTATTAAGTTTTGATTTTTTTTCACAAGGTGTTAACTTTTGATTTTTTTATGAGTTCCGCCTATCTTAATTCTTTCTTTAGCGTAATTGTAGTAAACTTCTATTTGCATTGAAGAGAATAGTGGGAATGTGGATAACATAGAACATAAATAATGTGTTTTAAAATGGTTTTGAAACCTGTATTTGAAACTGTGCTTGAATATGGAAGTAGCCAATCTAGGAATTTCCCATAAAGTTATGAGGGTGTGTGTATGTGTATAAATCTTAATATAGGGGATAGATAAAGCTATCTCAGTCCCTACCATGTCCTAACCCATCTGTTCCAGGATTAGGCAAAGAAAATAAAGGAAACTATAATATCAATACAAAGGATATAACTATATTATTAGTAAACATGTTCTGAACTGGGAGAGCAAGATTTACTATGTAGTATTTAGATAATTTAAAGTTCAATACTGCTAAGTTACAAGCAGATCCTTCATAAAAACCTATTTGCTCCTTGGTTTATAGGAAGAACTTTAAGGCTTATTCCTTCCCCATTTTCTCTTTCTACCCAAACAGAGAAAGTACATGAGATGGAAAAGGAGCACTTAAATAAGGTTCAGACTGCAAATGAAGTTAAGGCAAGTTTGCTGTAACATTGAATTCTAATGACTTTAATCCATTATTCTTAATCTTGATTAACCTGATTTAAATCCTTTTCCCCAATAACTTTAGCAAGCAGTTGAACAGCAGATCCAAAGCCACAGAGAAACACATCAAAAACAGATTAGTAGTTTGAGAGATGAAGTTGAGGCAAAGGAAAAACTCATCACTGATCTTCAAGAGTAAGTATATTTTTCTTCCCTGAGACATTAGAAGCTAACTCAGATCAACTATTTAGCAAAAGGAAATAATAGATTACTGATGGACAGTGTATATCCTTTCAGAAATCTGCATTTTTCATTGAAATTATCCTTTTGACTTGAAGGTAAAGAATTTTTTCACTTAAGAGCATAACTTCTAAGGTCCAGATGAAATTTTTAAAAATTGGGCACCTGGGTGGCTCAGTTGATTGAACCATTGACTCAGGTCATGATCTCAGGGTCCTGGAATTGAGCCCCATGTCAGGGCTCCCTGTTTCTCCCTCTCATTCTTCCTCTCTCAAATAAATAAAATCTTAAAAAAGATTTTTAAAAATTAACTTCGTTTTTGAAAATTCCCTAGCGGAAAAACTTTTGGAAGGTTGGGTTTTTGTTTTGTTTTGTTTTTTTAAGTTTTTATTTTATTTTAATTTGAGAATTTTTTTTTTTTAATAATTCTTGGTTTTTCTAGAAGACGTTTTCTCTCTTTCCATACCCACATGCATACATAGCCTAGAATTTCTAGAAATTGGAGGTCTGCAACTAAATCATGATTTGAATAGGAACCAGAGGAGAGTAACAAAAAAATGAAGACAAAT
>CM053611.1:113427396-113442578 GCA_028646535.1 Procyon lotor
AAATGTGGATCTTAATGCCTTTAATGATAAATACAGAATGAGATTTCATGGTTTCAAACCAAAATAAGAAAAATATTTCATGACTGAAAGTAGCCAGGTCCTCTTCCTTGCTTTTCTTCCCCTTTGGGTATAGGATAACAGATGGTCTTGAGTATTTCAGTAGTGAAATTATGGAATTTAAGAATTTGAAAAAAATTTAATGGTTCCATTCAGAAAATTGATAGTTTTTTTGATACTGATATTGTGTTATGTTTTTTCTTTTATCAGCCAAAACCAGAAAATGATGTTGGAGCAGGAACGTCTAAGAGTAGAGCATGAGAAGTTGAAAGCTACAGATCAGGAAAAGAGCAGAAAACTACATGAACTTACGTGAGTAAATGTTTCAGTTCAAGTTTAAAAATTAACAAGTAGGGGTGTGTGATTGGCTCAGTCAGTTAAGAATCTGTCTTCATCTTAAGTCATTCCTGGGCTCAAGCCCTGCCGTCAGGCTCCCTGGTCAGCCAGGAGTCTGCTCTTTCCTCTGCCTGCTGCTCCCCCTGCTTGTGTGCGTGTGCATGCTCTCTTTCTCTCTCACTATCTCTCTCAAATAAAAAAATAAAATCTAAAAAAAATTAAAAGTAAATGAGGATTGCAGGCATTGCTCTTGGATGTATCCAGTGGACACATTTTTTAAATTTGTATAGGCTAAAGGACATTTTTCTTAAACCTTCAGAGTTAAATATATACCTTAAAATTTGCAAGATCCTATATTCTTCACTGATGGTAGGTTCAGATTTCTGTCAAGATTTGATTATAAAAATATACATTAAGTGACATTAAGTCATTTAGAAGATTTCAGGATCTGCCACAAAAACTGTGAAATTTGATCTTGGGTGAAAGTACATTATTGTTCCAGCCTTGTCTTTTTTTTTTTTTTTTTAAGATTTTATTTTTTTATTTGAGAGAGAGCATGAGAGAGGGGTCAGAAGGAGAAGCAGACTCACCACTAAGCAGGTAGTGGGGCTTGATCCCAGGACCCTGGGATCATGACCTGAGTCAAAGGCAGACGCTTAATGACTGAGCCTCACAAGTGCCCTACCAGCCTTGTCTTTTAAAAAGAAGTTTTCACCATTTGCTTTTTCTGATGTACTGAGAGTATACTCAGTACTCAGTTGTTTAGAATCTCAGCATATAGAAAACTCATGACTGTAACTTCTCACTTTTTGAATTTATGAGAGATGATTTATAAATGGAACTGCTCTTACTAGGATGGTCACACGTCAGGACCAGCTCAGAGTTGGTCTTATACAAACTCTGCCATATCTCAACCATAGTTCTGTTTAGAATAATTTTAATATAAAAAACATAAAATGTTTTATTTTAATCTTCAATAATTTATAATTCCTGGGTGCCTGGGTGGCTCCGTGGTTAAAGCCTCTGCCTTCAGCTCAGGTTATGATCTCAGGGTCCTGTGATCGAGGCCTGTATCAGGCTTTCTGCTCAGCAGGGAGCCTGCTTCCCCCTCTCTCTCTGCCTGCCTTTCTTCCTACTTGTGATCTCTCTGTGTGTGTCAAATAAATAAATAAAATCTTTTTTAAAAAATAATAATTTATAATTCTCAGTTAATCAGAATTATTTTGGATATATAGTAATGTGTTCTATGTCGCATATTCTAAAATATAAGAACAACTCCTTCCTAATTCTTTGAATTCTGCTACATTTTATTTCATCTCTTCACTGCTGTAGTAGGAGTTTTTTTTCTAACAAGCTATAGATTTAGAAAGGGATTATAAGGCACATAAAATTTATTTGAAAATAAAACTAACTTCATGGAATCAGAGTTGAAAATATGTATATTCTGCTGTTTAGAGTCATGCAAGATAGACGAGAACAAGCAAGACAAGACTTGAAGGGTTTGGAAGAGACAGTGGTAAGAAAAACTCAAAAATAAGATGGTGGGATGTTTAATGGGTTTCCCCTTGTTATACTGAATATTTAAAGACCAAATTCCAAAAACATTGTTTTTCTTAATTCAAGGCAAAAGAACTTCAGACTTTACACAACCTGCGGAAGCTCTTTGTTCAGGACCTGGCCACCAGAGTTAAAAAGGTAATAAGATAATACTGAGGTGGGTATTTATATAAATGGTGCTTACTATGTAATTATTTATATTTGTAAGTGAAGTAATTTTACATTGTCATAACAATTTTAATATAGTTAAGGTTAGAATTTTTTAACTTTCAACGTTTTCATAGTATTCATTAACCTTCTTCTCTTAAGAGTGCCGAAATTGATTCTGATGACACTGGAGGCAGTGCTGCTCAAAAGCAAAAGATCTCCTTTCTTGAAAATAATCTTGAACAACTCACTAAAGTGCACAAACAGGTAACAAAGAATCTATTTTATAGTAGCTACAACATTATAAGAAAAAAAAATTGAAGAGTGGCAGGTGTTTGAATATTTCAGAGGCCTAAGTAAGGAATTTCCATACCCTGAGCTGTTTCATTGTTTTATCTAGCAATTATATAAATAAATCACTAGCAATTTTTAGAGGAGTTAATGTTTTTGACAACCCTATTATCAAGAGGCCAATGAAAATGGGTATTATTATTATTTTCTAGGATTTCGGGTCTGTCAGTTTTTCTCACTTATTATTAATGATAATTTTTAAATCTTTAGTAAATTGGACTCTGCAGTTAAAATATAATCTAATCTTTTTTGTCTGTCATTTAATGCCCTAGACTATGAACTATATAAAATAATGAGGCAGTTCATTTTTTTAAAAATTTGTGCTTACTCTGTGGGTCTTTGTTTTTGTTGTTGTTTTGCTTTTTTGTGGCTTGATATGTGATTTAATTATTTTTAAAGTTTCTTACCATGCTGAATTGTACTTCTTTGTTAGTGTAAGTGTGATACTTGTACTAAAGTAAAGAGAATTTTAGCCGTTTTTGCTTTCCACACTTATTTTACCACTTAAAATGGTATTTACCAGAGTGGTACCTTAACGAAGAGACCTAACACCATGTTACAGCTTATTATCATTGCCTAGTGAGGAGACAGAATAATCTTCCCTTTGGCCCCCCAAAATTGAATGAAATTACATCTTTGTGAGAAATACATACATAGGTAATATGTATGGATGTACGTATTCTTTGTGTGTTGGCTGCCTAAGTTAAATTAGCTAAATGGAAAATGTTAATATAAAATGTAGTTTTACTTTTTTTCTAAAGAGAAATTATGAAATGTTCATATTTTCTCAATCTTATTAAAGCTAAACTCCTTATTTATGTACATTTAGTTGGTACGTGATAATGCAGATCTTCGCTGTGAACTTCCTAAGTTAGAAAAGCGACTTAGAGCTACAGCCGAAAGAGTGAAAGCTTTGGAGTCAGCACTGAAAGAAGCCAAAGAAAATGCATCTCGTGATCGCAAACGCTATCAGCAAGAAGTAGATCGTATAAAGGAAGCAGTCAGATCAAAGAATATGGCCAGAAGAGGACATTCTGCACAAATTGGTTAGTAGAACTCTTTAAACCTTTTAAACTTTGTTTGGTTTGAATGTTTTTATTTACTTGAAAACATAATCTGATTGGTTATGTGTTGTCATGGTGGTATTTGTATTTCTAATTTACCAGAGTGGCATTTTTGGGATTGAAGAGCAAATTGAGGAATAGCCACATTGACAGGACAAGAAGATAAGTAAGAACTAGACAGTCATGCAAGGAAGAAGTGAAACTACATAGAGAGCATTCTTAAGGAGAGTCTTGTAAGAAAATAAATTGTCAGCAGTAATATTACATGCTTTATAATAATCGGTCATACAGGAATAAGGGTTATTTTTAGGAATAAGGTTTTTAAGAGGCTAGGGATTATACAGGCCCTGGTGAAAAGGATGTAACGAAAAAGAAAAATTTTCTGAGGAACTGAATGGCACAGAAAAACCACATTTGGGAATTGTGAATAAAGAGAAGAGACCTAAACTATCACTACAGTCATGTGTTAAGATTTATTCTAAAGTCAGTTCTTGTTCTTCATATTAGCTAAACCTATTCGTCCTGGGCAACATCCAGCAGCTTCTCCAACTCATCCAAGTGCAATTCGTGGAGGAGGTGCATTTGTTCAGAACAGCCAGCCAGTAGCAGTTCGAGGTGGAGGAGGCAAACAGGTGTAATCTTTACACATTACCAGAGGTGTGTAGTTTATATCTGGCTTTTCAATCATAGCTCTACGTGGAAATGTGCAGCCATTGGTTGTTAAATACTTTTTTTTTTGGGTTTTCATATTCGTTAGGTGTTTCTTTAATGTATATGAATATTAAAAATAACTTGGCATAATTTCTTCTGTTCAGATCATACTGTGTTTTCAAGTTTGTGTTCTTAATGTTTTTAGCCTAACATACTGGATTATTTTTAAAAGCTCTTATATTCTGTCTAATGGATATACCATGGTTAATGACTATTCCCTTTTATTGGACATTTAATTAAATTGATTTTTTTCTATAATAAAATGTCACATTTCAAATTTCATATATGGAAATTTCAATTTGGAAAATTTCAAATGTGAAATACCTTTTTGTGTCCCCTCACCTTTTAGATTATTTTCAGAAGATTTCCAGAAGTGGAATTATAAGAAAGTGTGAACATTTTTAAGGCTCTCTATAACATTTTAATAAACTGCTCTCTAGAAAGATTAGGCCAAATTACATCTTAGCCAAGGATACTGTCCATTTTGTTGCAACTTTGCCAGCATTGAATATTTAAATAGTTTTTAAGCTTCTGTTTTAATAGTCCAAAATAAGCATCTCGTTGATTTATTAAGAACTTGGATTTTTTTTCATTTATTTATTGGTTCATTTATATTTTCTTTTTTTGAGTTATTTCTGTGTCCTTTTCCATTTACCCGTTGCAAATAATTTTCCTAACAGATTTATGTTTTATCTGTTTCTAATCATATAAGCGATTGTCTGTTCTTATAGGAAGATAAAGACACAAAGTAGAAGATATATATCATCCAGAGATACTACCCAATACACTGTGTGTATCTTTCTGGTGCTTTATTTGCATATTAGAATCTTTAAATTAATTTTAAGGGGACCTAGGTGGCTCAGTCAGTTAAGCATCTGCCTTTGGCTCAGGTCATGATCCCAGGGTTCTGGGATCAAGCCCCACCCACATCAGGCTCCTTGTTTGGTGGGGAGCCTGCTTCTCCTTCTCCCCGTGCCTGCTCCTCCCCCTGCTTATGCACTCTATCTCTCTCTCCTTCTCTGACAAATAAATAAATGAGATCTTTTAAAAATTAATTCATTTTAAACTGTTGATGAATACTCTTATACTACTCCTAGTACATGTGTTTCTTTGTAGCCTGTTTAAATTATTTATTTTTTTAAAGATTTTATTTATTTGACAGAGAGAGACACAGAGAGAAAGGAAACATAGCAAGTGGAGTGGGAGAGGGAGAAGCAGGCTCCCTACTGAGCAGGGAGCCTGATATGGGGATCTATCCCAGGACCCTGGGATCATGACCTGAGCTGAAGGCAGACACTTGACGACTGAGCCATCCAGGCACCCCTGCTTTTTAAACTTAGTAATATGTTTTGAACATTTTCTTGTACAACACGACTAGTTAATAAGCTGCCTAGTATTCCATCATGTAGCAGAAACTCCGATTTTTTGTTGTTTAGAAAAGTCCTAGTTGTATTTATGCATTTGGATACTAAAACTACTAAATAATTAGAATAGTTATCTGTTTCTGACTAATACTAAAGCAAGATACAAATAAACTGACTTGTTTTTACTTTGACATATTGAATAAGATTGGCTGTCAATTTGAGTAGACAATTAAGCAGTATTCTGAAGGAATCACATTTCCCGACAATCTCATGAAATTTTTTGTTGATACAGTACAGGATTTAAAAGAGAGTGTGACATTGTGAAAGGAGTACAGACATTGGAATTCTATCTAAGTTTGAATCCCAGCTTTTCTACTTTCATGAACTTCAGCATGTTACTTTTTATAGTATTTAATTTTTCTTGTTTTTTTACTCCTTTTAAATTTCATAAGCATGAAAATAAATTATGTATTTATGGTGTAAAAGTAATGTACCTATAAAACAACATTTTTTCGATAACCACAGTAACATTACACCTAACAAAATATTTTTAATATTATCTAATACCAATCCATATTCAAATTTCTTTGTTTTTTTCCCCCCAAAGGCCTTTCTAGCTGGTTTATATAAACCACAGTATAATCCATGACCACTGTTTACATTCATTTGGACCTCCTAGGTCTCTTAATCTAGAAAAATCCCCCCATTTAATGACATTGACTCACTGAAGAGACTAGGCCAGTTATCTTGAGCATATGCCTCCTCTGAGTGTGTTTCTATGTGTGATAGTCTTTTTCCTCTATTTCCCTATTTAATGAAAGCATTTATTAGGTGAGGCATAAGCATCTTTAACAAGACTACCAAGTAGGGGCGCCTGGGTGGCTCAGTGGGTTAAAGCCTCTGCCTTCGGCTCGGGTCATGATCTCAGGGTCCTGGGATCAAGCCCCACATCGGGCTCTCTGCTCGGCAGGGAGCCTGCTTCCCCCTCTCTCTCTGCCTGCCTCTGCCTACTTGTAATCTCTCTCTCTCAAAATAAATAAATAAAATCTTTAAAAAAAAAAAAAAAAACTACTAACTAAAGTAATCCGTGTTTAATATTGTGTCTCATCTGTAGACATACAGTAGATTGCTTTCCTGCCAATTAGAGATGGCCTCTGTTTTACCCCATTTGGAGTAATGACTTGTTGAGCCCCTTTGTTAGTGACATGAAAGTCACTCTTGAGAATTATGCAAGTTAAAACGTTACCTAGTATAGAGCAGGTATTCAGTAATAGGCAAGCTGCCTTTTCTGGAAGTATAAGGTGGGCAAAGGGATTTTCACAGCGTAGAGATAACAGATAAAAGACATTGGGGAGGGTATGTGCTGTTAAGTGCTGTGAAATGTGTAAGCCTGACGATTCACAGACATGTACCCTGGGGCAAATAATACATTATATGTTAATAAAAGTTAATTAAAAGAAAAAGTTAATTCCTTTTGGCTATTGTCCTCACATTAGAATTCATGTGTAAACTTCGAACTCCTATCTCATTTGTAGAGAGGATAGACCAGGGCCTTTGTTAAATATATCTTAAGTTTTTAGCTTGAAAATAGACTCCTGATCCCAGTGTAATGACTGCAGTTTAGCACTTGAGGGAGATAGCTAACCTAGCCAGACAAGGTTTTTAAGACTTGAAGTAATAACTATAGAAGTATAGTTGATTACAGGATTGTTTCATTGCTGGTCCAAAGGATAGTGGTTTTTATTTTTTAAAGCCTTAGAGCATTCAATCTTAAACCATGATTGTGGAGTATATGAGCTTCATAAGTGATAAACTGTTGAAAAGTTAAATACTATGTAGAGAAAATTTTAAATTATTTTTTAATTATTAAGCAAAATGTTTCAAAACACTGGGTTTATTTCTGTGGACGATGACAATGTGTTAATAATACCAATTCTGTTAGAACCCAGGTTTACATGTCTGGTCTTCTTTCTTGCAAAATACTTTAAACAAGTTGAGTTTTCCTAAACACATAGGTAAATGAGTGGTTTAATACAAGAATGCCTCCAGGTAACAACAGCTGGAATTGTTTATTTCACTGCTTCTTTTCCTACTGTATGTATCTCTTGTTTATACCTTTCCCTCTCCCTCACCCACACTTGTTGGTTTTTTACAGCTACCATGAATATAACATTACTTAGTTCATGGTCTTTGGCTTAAGCATGTCACTGACACTATCCACTGACTTCCATTTTATTAACCATCTTTTGCTTTTTTAAAAATGTAATTCCTACTACGCTCACTCATAACTCTCTTGGGGAGATAAAAAAACAAAGAGCTTCTTCTAAGCAGAAGCTAAATAAAAAGAAGGAATCAAAATCATTTAATATTGCTATCTTTTTAATTTGGGGGAAGTGGTCTAAGCTATTGGCTAAAATATTTTTAGATATATTGGTATGATTTTTTTACTTTTCATAATTATTTTAAAATAGTTTTGTATAAATAATTTTTTCTCATCTATTTTCAGGTGTTAAAAGTAATTGAAGAATGAAGAGGACATAATATCAAGCAAAGTCATTCAATGACTATAACCTCTACCCCCTGGGAATTGTAGAATTATAACCTTTTTTTAATGTATGAATTATACCTGGCCTGTACAGCCGTTTCCTACCCACTTTTCTTGTAAACTCTGCTGCTTCCCAACACAACTAGAGTGCAATTTTGGCGTCTTAGGAGGGGAAAAGATGACAGTTTACAACTGTGGTCCTATTTATTACACAGTTTGTCTTTTGTGTCTTAAATTTAGTCTTCACTGTGCCAAGCTAACTGTACCATATAGGATTGTGCTTTTTTACTTGTTTTTTGTTTGTTTGTTTGTTTGTGTTCATTTTTTAATCTCAGTTTAAGTTACCTAGCTGCTACTGCTTCTTATTATTCTTTTCTTAGTAAATGTCTTCCTTACTTTAGGGAAAATGGAACATTTAGATTAAATGTCTTTAATTTCACCACCTAAAGCACTACATGCCCACAAAAATATATCAGGTCAGTACTGTACTTTAAAATCCCTTGAAATGATTTCAGAGTTAAAATTATTTGTATTGTGTCTGAAGTTTGCTTCTGAAAACTACTGTTTGAGCACTGAAACCTTAAAACTGCATAACGAGGCATTTGAGACTGAGCACAGCTAATTGTCTTTATGAAATGCCTGTTGCTGAATTATCTTGAATAGAAATATTTTATAATATCAAAATCAAATCTCCGTTTAAGAAAGAGGATTTGGAGAAGGAATTCTATTTCTCTTTCTAGTTCTATAATCAACATGGCGTGATGGAATGAAAACACTCTGCTTCATTCTGGTGAGCCTGCTAATTAATATAAGAATTGGACAGATATTGTCATCTTAATATAGTGAAATGAATTAAGATACTACAGGATTAAACAGCATTTATATTGTTAAGTACTTTATTGGTTGATCTAAATTTATAGCCAGTGGAAATGGAGAAAAATTGTGGAAGAACTTAATGGTGAGCTTATAAATCTGTCGATGAATTTTGGTCTGAAATCCCTGAGGTGTTTTTAACCTGCTACACTAAGTCATATACTATAATTTATTTCTTATTTAGTTAGTCTAGAAATAGCAAAATGCAAGTCACTAATAATCCTCAAAGACATTTTGTTGGCTATAGCCCATAATTTTATAATTTGTACTAAGTGTATCCGTTTTTGCCACTTCTTCCTCAGCTGATTAAACGACGTCAAAAGTTTATTTTCCAAAGTTCTAAATGTAGTAGGGAGAGAGAGTTCAATATTTGCTTCATCAATGTATGGGATGACTGCACCTATATTAGCAGAAATTTGCAGAGAATGACAATTTAAGGTGATTCAGTCAATAAAGAAAGTTGGAAAATTCTGTGTTAGGATCTGGCTGGCAGAATTAACTTTTTGAAAAAGTTTTATACACAGATATTTGTATTAAATTTGGAGCCATAGTCAGAAGACTCAGATCATAATTGGCTTATTTTTCTATTTAACTATTGTAATTTCCACTTTTATAATAGTTTTGATTTAAAAGATAAATTTATTTATTTATTTTTTTAACAGTCAAAAGTCCTTGCTGTTATTGTCTGCAACCTTCAAAATGATTGTGTTGCTTTTCAGATTGGTCAAAAGAAACACTCCAGAAATTGAAATGAAAACTTGGTGTGCAGCAAGATTGAAGTAATACAGTTAATGAAAAAAAAAGTGCTATAGCCTATTTATGGTGATAGTTTTCTAAATAGAGAAATATTGGGCTGCATTCACATAGACATTGGTATTTTGTTTCAAAAAAAAGCTTGCTGCTTTGGCAGTATTCTTAAATGAAGCAGAATTTTTTTTCTCTTTTATCTGAACATTATGGTAGTTTCATTCTTGTAAGATGTATCACGGGTATTGGTGCTGTGTAACAAACAATTGTAATTAGCATGTGGTTCAGAATACACAATGTTAGGGTTTTTTTAAATATTGAAATGGTTCTTTTCTATTTATAATTTCAGACTTTCACAAAGTGTACAAAGAATTTCATAAATTAGTTTTCAGTGAACTCTTTGCTATGGTAGGTCATTAAACATTAAACACAGCATTTACTCTTATGAAATTTCTGATCATCTAGAACATTGACGCTTATTTCAATTTGCGGTGTCTTTTTTTTTTTTTTTTGACTGACTATTAATGTTCCTCTGAATGGTATTGATAAATGGTTCAGAAGAGAAATTCAGTGAAATAAAAGAATAATATTTATTCATGGTGATCAATTAAATTATTTGTCTAATTTAAGCAAGCTACTGTTCATAATTTCCAATTTGACATAAGGTGACAGATACCTGTGGAATATGTTGGTTTATTTTCAGTGCTTGAAGATACACTCAAAGATAATTGGTTTGGGAAGACGCCATATAATCTTTAAGTTTTAAGTTAACCTGCATGCTGTAAATGTGTTTTATGTTTAAATAAAGAGGAAAATTTTTTCAAATGTAATAACTTTCTTAAAACTTATTTGGTGAAGTATTAGGTTGACTTTATATGACTAAGTGGCCTTTTGTCTTGCAGATGGTGACTAAAATGTTATATTCGTGTAATTTTGTTTCCTAATGTATACTCTTTGGACAGTAGGTATTAAATATGTAGGCTGAAAAATTAAGAACCAGAAATGAATACTCAATCTCACCTGTTATTTTAGTGTAGCCTTCCTACATGGTTCTGTTCATCTGAGCCCAATTGTTAACCTGTATAAGAAGTGTCTTTTTCAATACTTACTCAGTGGTCCTTAATGGTCATTCAGGCCTAGCTGGAGAAAACTAAAGAAGGACTATTCATCAATTCTAGTGGTGATTTGGCTTTTTGTTGGGGGTAGGGTAATATTCCTAATTCTTTATTATAGAAATGTTTAATCACATATAAAAGCATATAGTAAATAATGAAGATCCAAGTACCTGTCACTCAGTTTCAGCAGTTAATTTTAGCTCATGGCTAATCTTGTTCCACCCATAACCCCACTTGTGTGTCCCCTCCCCCCTATTTTGAAGCAATCCCAAATGTCATATGCATTTATTGATAAGTATTTCAGCATATATATTAAAATATGTACTCCTTAAAACACACAAAAAATAATTTCCTAAACAAAATTTCAATGTTTGGGTCTCCCAATTAAAATCCATGTATTACAGTAGTGTCTCCTCCATTTTTTTCTCATTTTTTCCCCCTTGTAATTAGTTTATGAGGAAAACAGGTTATTTGTCCTGTGGAAATTCCCAGATTTTGCTGATTGCATTCCTTTGGTACTAACTCCTCTGTCCTTTGTATTTCCTGGAAAGTACATTTATTCTGGATCCAGAGACTTGAGGTTCAGATTCTTGTTTTTGTTGGAAGTGGGGGGCAACATTATTTCATAGGTGGTGGTATTCTTCCATCAAGTGGCACATAATGTCTAGTCTCTTACTGGATTATTAATTGCCATTGACAATCACTTCATCAATTTATTAGGGGTTACAGAACAGCAATATTCTAATTTGATAATTCCTTTACTTGTTAGTTGTGATAGAGCACTTTGTCTTCATCTACTATTTGGTTAACCAGTGCTATGGTTTGTATAGGAAAAATGAGATAAATGATTGATTCTTTTCCTTCACCTGAAAGTTTCAAAATTATCGTTTCATTATCATCCTCCAGTGGTGACCAGTTGTGCCTTTATTCCTTGTTTTTGTATGTTATTTGGTTATTATCTTTTAAGAGTGCTCTAGGAGCCTCAAGTCATTTTTCCCTTTCATGGAGAGATTTAAATGGAAACAGATTTTTAATAAGGTTTATCTCACACACTGGGCGCTGATGCCGTCTGTCTTATCTATCTCATCCAGCTCAATAAGCTTAACAGTGCCGATGTGATGTTCTGTGGAATGGCCAGATACACAGATCGCTTCAAACTTAGGACAGAGGCAGGAGAGTTAACATGGCCTTGGAGCAAAATTGTACACGTATGTCATCCACTACATGTGAATGTAAACTGCTTTTGGTCCTCTTGTAATCTGAAAGGAGCACATTTCATACTGATGTGGCTGGTAGGTGTGGGAAAGGAGGGCACAGAAGTTTCAGAGGCTTCTGTTTGGCTTCTGGCATAGCCAGTATCCCTCAGGCCAAAGTTGCATGTGGGGAGTCCTGCCACTTACTGATATGTTAGTTCTAGTTACACTTAGACAGGGAAATGACCCAAGAGGTGAGTCTGCAGAGCATATGCATTTATTTTTTAAACTATTCTATACATTACTATACTGTCACGTGATAAGTGTACTGTTTAATCCCCATCACCTCTTTCGTTCACCTCCCCTCTGGTAACCATCAATTTGTTTTCTGTAGTTAAGAGTTTGTGACTTAGTTTGTCTCACTCTTCTATTTCCTTGTTTCATTAGTTTTCTTAAGTTCCACATAAGAGTGAAATCATATTGTATTTCTCTTGACTGCATTTAGCATACTCTCTAGATCCATGCATGGTGCAAATGGCAGAATTTCATTCTTTTTTATGGATAGGTAATACTCTATTATATACATATATACACATGATACCTTTATTCATTTTGTCATTGGACATTGGCTGTTTTCATACTTTGGCCATTGTAAATAGTGCTGCAATAAATAGTAGGGGTAGGGGTGCATGTATCATGTTGAAATAATATTTTTGTAATTCGGGGATAAAACCCATCAGTACAATTACTGGATCATAGGGTAGTACTATTAACATTTTGAGGAACCTCCATACTGTCTTCTACCTAACTGCACCAATTTGCATTCCTACCTTCAGTGCAAGAACATTCATTTTTCTCCACATCCTTACCAATAACTATTTTCTTCTGTCGTTGAATTTAGCCATTCTGATTGGTGTGAGGTGACCCCTCATTGTGGTTTTGATTTGTATTTCCCTGATGATAAGTGATGTTGAGCTTCTTTTCATGGGTCTGTTGGCCATCTGGATGTCTTCTTTGGAGAAATGTCTTCTGCGTGTTTTTAAATTGGACTTTTTAAGGGTTGTATCAGGTTTTTGGGGTTTTTTTTAAGATTTATTTTTAGAACAAGCTAGTGGGGGAAGGGACAGAGGGAAAGAATCTCAAGCAGACACGCCACTGAGCACAGAGCCCAGTGCAGTGCACGATCTCAAGATCCTAAGATCATGACTGGAGCAGAAAGACACTTAACTGGGACGCCTGGGTGGCTCAGTGGGTTAAAGCCTCTGCCTTCAGCTCAGGTCATGATCTCAGGGTCCTGGGATCAAGCCCCACATCAGGCTCTTTGCTTGTCAGGGAGCCTGCTTCCTCCTCTATCTCTGCATGCCTCTCTGCCTAATTGTGATCTCTCTGTCAAATAAATAAATAAACTGGAAAAAAAAAAAAAAGACTAACTGAACCACGCAGGTTCCCTGTATCAGTTCTTTATATATTTTGGATGCTAACCCTTTATCAGATAGGTGATTTGCAAATACCTTTTCCCATTCAGTGTACTGTCTTTTAGTTCTGTTGACTGTTTGCTTTCCTGTGCAGCTTTTTATTTTGATGTAGTGCCAAAAGTTTGGTTTTGGTGTTTTTTTTTTTTAATGATTTTATTTATTTGACAGAGAGTGAGAGGGCACAAGTAGAGGCTGGCAGAAAGAGAGGGGGAAGCAGGCTCCCCGCTGAGCAGAGAGCCCAATGTGGAGCTCAATCCCAGGACCCTGAGATCACAGCCTGAGCCGAAGGCAGAGGCTTTAACCCACTGAGCCACCCAGGCGCCCCCAAGAGTTTATTTTTGCTTTTATTTCTCTTGCCTTAGGAGACTTAACTAGAAAAATGTTATGGCCAGTGTCAAAGAAATTACTGCCTGTGCTCTCTAGTAGGATTTTTATGATGTCATGTCTCACATTTAGATCTTTAATCCATTTTTTTTCTTTTTGTTCCTTTTTTTATTAATTAACATACAATGTATTACTTGTTTCAGGGGTACAGGTCTGTGAATCATCAGTCTTACACAATTCACAGCACTCACCATAGCACATACCCTCTCCAGTGTCCACCCAGCCACCTTATCCCTCCCACCTACCTCCCCTCCAGCAACCCTCGGTTAATTTCCTGAGATTAAGAGTCTCTTATGGTTTGTCTCCCTCCCTGGTCCCATCTTGTTTCATTACTCTCCCCCTCATGACCCCTACCCTGCTTCTTAAATTCCTCATATCAGAGATATCATGTGATTGTTCTCTTTCTCTGATTGACTTATTTCACTTAGAATAATACTCTCTAGTTCCATCCATGTCATTGCAAATGGCAAGGTTTCCGTGGGGTTTTTTTGATGGGTGCATAGTATTCCATTGTATGTATGGTTTCATCTGTTGATAGACATCTAGGCTCTTTCCATGGTTTGGCTATTGTGCACATCACTGCTATAAACATTCGGGTGCACGTGCCCCTTTGGATCACTACATTTGTATCTTTGAGGTAAATATCCAGTAGTACGATTGCTGGGTCATAAGCTAGCTCTATTTTCAACTTTTTTTTTTTTTTTTTTTTTTTTTAGCACATTTTTATTTTTATTTTTATTTTTTTTAAGTCAATGTTTTTATTTATTTATTTTTTTAAATTTTATTTATTTTATTTTTTTAATTAATTTTTATTAACATATAATGTATTATTTGCCCCGGGGTACATGTCTGTGAATCATCAGGCTTACACATTTCACAGCACTTAACAGCACATACCCTCCCCAATGTCCACAGCCCAACCACCCCATCCCTACCCCCCCCACCTCCCAGCCACCCTCAGTTCGTTTCGTGAGTCTAGCAGTCTCATGGTTTGTCTCCCTCCCCATCCCTTCCTGTTTCATTTCTCTCCCCCACCCCGCAAACTCCCTCCTTGCCTCTCAAATTCTTCATATCAGAGAGATCATGTGATAATTGTCTTTCTCTGACTGACTTATTTCGCTTAGCATAATACCCTCCAGTTCCATCCACGTCGTTGCAAACGGCCAGATTTTGTTTCTCTTGATGGCTGCATAGTATTCCATTGCATATATATCATGTGTCTGTTGGCCATTTGGATGTCCTCTTTGCAGAAATGTCTGTTCA
>CM053611.1:113443078-113475704 GCA_028646535.1 Procyon lotor
CCCTCAGCGGAGCCGACTAGAAGTTCCGGATTTTGTGCTCCGCGGCTCTGCGGCTGCTGGGAGCCGGCCCCTCCCCCCGGGGTCTCTCTTCCCGTCGCTTTAAATTCACTTTTTCCACTCCTACCTTTCTGAAAGTGGTTGATTTTCTGCTCCTAGAATTGCTGTTCTTATTCTCTTCTCTCTGCTGTTGTGTTTGCCAGCTTTTAGAGTGGTTTTCAGCCTCTTTCTGGATCCCAGTGCTCTCGGTGCCTCCTACACCTCCGCCATCTTGTCTTGGTCCTCTCTATTTTCAACTTTTTGAGGAACCTCCATACTGCTTTCCAAAGTGGCTGAACCAGCTTGCATTCCCACCAACAGGGTTCCCCTTTCTCCACATCCTTGCCAACACCTGTCATTTCCTGACTGGTTAATTTTAGCCATTCTGACTGGTGTGAGGGTATCTCACAGTGGTTTTGATTTGTATCTCCCTGATGCCGAATGATATTGAGCACTTTTTTCATGGCCATTTGGATGTCGTCTTTGCAGAAATGTCCATGTCTTCTGCCCATTTCTTGATTGAATTATTTGTCTTTGGGTGTTGAGTTTGATAAGTTCTTTATAGATCTTAGATACCTATCCCTTTATCTGATATGTCATTTGCATATATTTTCTCCCATTCTGTCAGTTGTCTTTTGGTTTTGCTGACTGTTCACTTTTCACATTAAGTCATTAAGAAGTTTTCTATTTGGTGAAGTGCCAAAAGTTCATTTTTGCCCTTGCTTCCCTTGCCTTTGGAGATGATTCTAGGAAGAAATTGCTGCGGCTGAAGTCAAAGAGGTTGCTGCCTGTGTTCTCCAGGATTTTGATGGAATCCTGTCTCACATTGAGGTCTTTGATCCATTTTGAGTCTATTTTTGTGTGTGGTGTTAAGGAAATGGTCCAGTTTCATTCTTCTGCATGTGGCTGTCCAGTTTTCCCAAAACCATTTGTTGAAGAGACTGTCCTTTTTCCACTGGATATTCTTTCCTGCCTTGTCGAAGATTAGTTGGCCATAGAGTTGGGGGTCCATTTCTGGGCTCTCTCTTCTGTTCCATTGATCTATGTGTCTATTTTTGTGCCAGTACAATACTGTCTTGATGATTATAGCTTTGCAATAGAGCTTGAAGTCTGGAATTGTGATGCCACTGACTGGTTTTCAACATTCCTCTGGCTATTCGTGGTCTTTTCTGGTTCCATGTAAATTTTAGGATTATTTGTTCCATTTCTTTGAAATAAATTGATGGTATTTTGATAGAGATTGCATTAAATGTGTAGATTGCCTTAGGTAGAATAGACATTTTCACAATATTTGTTCTTCCAATCCATGAGCATGGAACATTTTTCCATTTCTTTGTGTCTTCCTCAATTTCTTTCATGAGCACTTTCTTTAGTTTTCTGAGTACAGATTCTTTGCCTCTTTGGTTAGGTTTATTCCTAGGTATCTTACGGTTTTGGGGGCAATTGTAAATGGGATCGACTCCTTAATTTCTTTCTTCTGTCTTGTCGGTGTATAGAAACGCAACTGATTTCTGTGCATTGATTTTATATCCTGACACTTGACTGAATTCCTGGATGAGTTCTAGCAGTCTTGGAGTGGAGTCTTTTGGGTTTTCCACATAAAGTATTCTATCATCTGCAAAGACTGAGAGTTTGACTTCCTCCTTGCCAATTCAGATGCCTTTGATTTCTTTCAAAGAAAAATCAGTGTTGTCTGATTGCTAAGGCTAAGATTTCCAGTACTATGTTGAATAGCAGTGGTGATAGTGGATAGCCCTCTTGAATTCGTGATGTTAGGGGAGAAGTTCTCAGTTTTTCCCCATTGAGAATGATATTCGCTGTGGGTTTTTCATAGATAGCTTTTATGATACTGAGATATGTACCTTCTATCCCTACACTGTAAAGAGTTTTGATCAAGAAAGGATACTGTACTTTGTCAAATGCTTTTTCAGCATCTTTTGGGAGTATCCTATGGTTCTTGTTCTTTTATTAATGTATCACATTGATTGATTTGCAGATGTCAAACCAACCTTGCAGCGGGGATTTATTCCTCTTAATATACTGTTGGATCCTATTGGCTAGTATTTTGATGAGAATTTTTGCATCCGTGTTCATCAAGGATATTGGTCTGTAATTCTTTTTGTTGGGGTCTTTGGTTTTGGGATCAAAGTAATGCTGGCCTCATAAAATGAATTTGGAAGTTTTCCTTACATTTCTATTTTTTGGAACATTTTCAGGAGAATAGGTATTAATTCTTCTTTAAATGTTTGGTAGAATTCCCCTGGGAAGCCATCTGGCCCTGGGCTCTTGTTGGCTGGGAGATTTTTGGTGATTTGAAGATTTTGCTTCAGTCTCCTTACTGGTTATGGGTCTGTCTGTTCAGGTTTTCTATTTCACTTTGGTTCAGTTTTGGTAGTTTATTTGTCTCTAGGAATGCATCCATTTCTTCCAGATTGTCAAATTGGCTGGTGTATAGTTGCTTATAATATGTTCTTATAATTGTTTGTATTTCTTTGGTGTTGGTTTTGATCTCCTTTCAATCATGATTTTATTAATTTGGGTCCTTTCTCTTTTCTTTTGGTAAGTCTGGCCAGGGGGTTATTAATCTTATTAATTCTTTCAAAGAACCAGCTCCTAGTTTCGTTGATTTGTTCTACTGTTGTTTTGGTTTCTATTTCATTGATTTGTGCTCTGATCTTTATTATTTCTCTTCTCCTGCTGGGTTTAGGCTTTATTTGCTGTTTGTTCTCCAGCTCCTTTAGGTTGTATACTTGAGACCTTTCTTGTTTCTTTAGAAAGACTTGTATTGCTACATTCTTTCCTCTTAGGACCGCCTTTGCTGTATCCCAAAAATTTGGGGGGGGCACCTGGGTGACTCAGTCATTAAGCTTCTGCCTTCAGCTCAAGTCATGATCCCAGGGTCCTGGGATCAAGTCCTGCATCGGGCTCCCTGCTCAGCGGGAAGCTTGCTTCTTCCTCTTCCGCTCCCCCTGCTTGTATTCCCTTTCTTGCCATCTCTCTCTCTCTTTGTCAAACAAAATCTTAAAAAGAAAACAAAACACTTAAAAAAAGATTTTGATCTTTTACTTTTTTAATTTCCTTTTTTACTTTTATACTTTCCTCTCAGGACTGCCTTTGCTGCATCCCAAAGATTTTGAACATTTGTGTTTTCATTTTCATTTGTTTCCATGAAATTTTTAAAATTCTTATTTAATTTCCTGGTTGACCCATTCATTCTTTAGTAGGATGCTTTTTAGTCTCCATGTATTTGACTTCTTTCCAACTTTCCTCTTGTACTTAAGCTCTAGTTTCAAAGCATTGTGGTCTGAGAATATACAGGGAATGATCCCAATCTTTTGGTTGAGACCTGATTTTGGTTGAGACTTGATCTCAATATTGAGTTGAGACCTGATTTGTGGCAGGAATGTTCCATGTGCACTAATGAAGAATGTATATTCTGTTGCTTTGGGATGGAATGCTCTGAATATATCTATGATGTCCATCTGGTCCAGTGTGTCATTTAAAGTCTTTATTTCCTTGTTGATCTTTGCTTAGATGATCTGTCCATTTCAGTCAGGGGGGTGTTAAAGTCCCTACTATTAATGTGTTGATCTGTTTCTTCGATTTTGTTATTAATTGGTTTATATAATTGGCTGCTCCCATGTTAGGGGCATAGATATTTAAAACTGTTAGATCTTCTTTTTGGATAGACCCTTTAAGTATAATACAGTGTCCTTCCTTATCTCTTATAGTCTTTGGCTTAAAATCTAATTTATCTAATATAAGGATTGCCATCCCAACTTCCTTTTGATATCCCTTAGCATGGTAAATTGTTTCCCACCCCCTCAGTTCTCCAGACATCTGGAGGTGTCTTTGGGTCTAAAATGAGTTTCTTGGAGACAGCATGTCAATGGGTCTTTTTTTTTTTTATCCATTCTGATACCCTGTGTCTTTTGATTGGGGCAGTTAGCCCATTTACATTCAGGGTTAACTATTGAAAGATATGAATTTAGTGCCGTTGTATTGCCCATAAGGTGACTATTAGTGTATGTGGTCTCTGTTCCTTTCTGGTCTTTTACTTTTAGCCTTTCTCTTCACTCGGAGGACCCCTTTCAATATTTCCTGTAGGGCTGCTTTGGTGTTTGCAAATTCGTTTAGTTTTTGTTTGTCCTGGAAGCTTTTTATCTCTCCATCTATTTTCAGTGACAGCCTAGCTGGATATAGTATTCTTGGCTGCATATTTTTCTCATTTGGTGCTCTGAATATATTATGCCAGTCTTTTCTGGCCTGCCAAGTCTCTGTGGGTGGGTCTGCCGCCAATCTAATATTTCTACCATTGTATGTTTCAGACCTCTTGTCCCAAGCTGCTTTCAGGATTTTTGCTTTGTCACTGAGACTTGTTAGTTTTACTATTAGATGATGGGGTGTGGACCTATTTTTATTGATTTTTGAGGGGGTTTCTCTGTGCCTCCTGGATTTTGATGCTTGATCCCTTCCCCAAATTAGGGAACTTCCCTAATAATTTGCTCTAATATACCTTCCACCCCCCTTTCTCTTCTTCTTCTTCTGGGATCCCAATTATTCTAATATTGTTTTGTCTTATGGTATCACTTATCTCTTGAATTCTCCCCTCGTGGTCCAGTAGTTGTTTATTTCTTTTTGTCTCAGCTTCGTTATTCTCCATCATTTGGTCTTCCATATCACTAATTCTTCTGCTTCATTTATCCTAGCAGTAAGCCTCCAGCTTTGATTGCACCTCATTAATAGCTTTTGTGATTTCAACTTGGTTAGATTTTAGTTCTTTTATTTCTTCAGAAAGGGATTTTATTTCTCTAGAAAGGGATTCTCTATTTTCTATGGTTTTTTCAAGCCCAGCTAGCATCTTTATAATAGTCATTCTGATGTCCATATTAATTAGGTCCCTAGCTGTCGGTACTGCCTCTTGTTCTTTTGTTTTTGGAAGTGAGTTTTTCCACCTTGTCATTTTATTCAGAGAAGAATAGATGAATGAGAGAATAAAATACTAAAAGGGTAGCAACAACCCCTGAAAAATAATACACTAACCAAATCAGAAGAGACCCGAAACTGGGGGGAGAAGAAAGAGGGGGAAATAAATAAATAAAAATATATATTCATATGTATATATGTATATATGAATATATATATTTTTAGACTGGTGAATTGGATAGGACCACACACTTGATTTTGGGTGTATTTTGGTCTGTTCAAAGAAACTGCCTCCCAAATTTTTAAAGAAAGAAAAACACAAAAACTAGGCTAAACACGATGGAGGGATGAAATATGACTGTAAAGATGAAAATTTAAAAGTTTTTTAAAAAGGAATTGATAAGTTGGTTGAAAATAGGGGGAAAAAAAGAGAATGTGATCAGGCTAAAGACTAGAACAAAGCCATATGCTAGATTTAGGGTATATTTTGATCTGTTAGAAGAAGCTGTATCCCAAAATTTTAAAGAAAGAAAAACTTATATGTATACAAAGAAGAAGGTTAAATACAATGATGGGTTAGAATATAACTATAACAATGAAAATTTAAAAATTTTTTTTAAAGATTTTATTTATTTGACAGAGAGATCACAAGTAGGCAGAGAGAGAGGAGGAAGCAGCCTCCCTGCTGAGCAGAGAGCCAGATGGGGGGCTTAATCCCAAGACCCTGGGATCATGACCTGAGCGGAAGGCAGAGGTTTTAACCCAATGAGCCATCCAGGTGCCCCTAAAAAAGAACTTTAAAAAGGTATTGATAAAATAAAATAGTTAAGGTTAAAATAGGAAGGAGGAAAAATTTTTAAAATAAAATAAGAAAAAAAAAATTTAAATTTAACTTTGAAAGACTAAAGAATAATGGAGGGAAAAGCCATAAATTCTATGTGCTGTATTCCCTTAGCTCTGAAATTTTGCAGTTCTCATTGGTTGGTGAACTTGGTCATGGTTGGATGTTCTTGTTGATCTAATGGGGAAGGGGCCTGTTACAGTGATTCTCAAATGTCTTTGCCTGAGGTGGAATTGCACCACCCCGGCTGGGGACAAGGCTAGGTAATCTGCTTGGGTTTGCTCTTGGAAGCTTTTGTTCTGAACGGATTTCCATATAGCTTTGGAGGACAGGAATGAAGATGGCGGCCTCCCAGTCTCTGGCCCATAGAAGCCGAGAGCTTGGGGTCCCACTCCTCAGTGAGTCCTCAGAGAAAAGCAGGCAGTCCCTCCCGTCTCCCTGGTCTCTGGCTGCACTCCATGCTTACCCAGCCTGTGACCGAGCATTTCTATCTCTGGTGCACAGGCCGGTCCGGAGTCTCCAAACCCAGCAGATTCCTACAGTGTGCTCCTGTGCTGCTTCTCCCAGGAAAGGAAGGTGAGTTCCCCCAGATAAGCCAGTTGTGGGGTCCCTGCTCAAAGAGTAGTGGCGTAGCTGCTGGGGATCACGGTTTATGGCAACCCCGAGCTGAGAGCCCACTCCTTGGCTCCATCTTTGCAGCCAGCTTCCCTGATCTGATACCTGGGAGCTCTCTCACACTTAGGAACCCCCTAGTCTTTCTGGGACCCCAAGAGTCCTGAGACCACACTGTCCCCACGAAGGCTCCATCCCCCACTTAGCCTCTGTTGCAACATCCCTCCGTGGAGCAGATTTCTAAAAGTTCCGAATTTGTGCTCTGCTGCTCTACCGCTTGCTGGAAGCTGGCCCTTCCCCACGCAGTCTCTCTTCCCGTATATCGCCTCAGGTTCACTTCTCTGCACGTCCTACCTTCCAGAAAGTGGTTGCTTTTCTGCTCCTAGAATTGCTGCTCTTCTCTTTGATCTCCTGCTGAATTTTTAGGTGTTCAGAATGGTTTAATAACCACCTAGCTGAATTCCTGGGACCCCAATAATTTAGGTCTCCTACTCCTCTGCCATCTTGCTCCTCCCTTAATCCATTTTTTAGTTTATTTTTTGTGTGGTGAAAGAAAGTGTCCAGTTTTCCTAACACTGTTTGTTAAAGAGACAGTCTTTTTCCAGTTGCATATTCTTTCCTCTGTTGAAGATTAGTTGACCATATAATTATGGATTTATTCCTGGGTTTGCTGTTCTGTTCCATTGATCTGTGTATCTATGTTAGTGCCATACTGTTTTGATCACTACAGCTATGTGATATAATTTGAAGTCTGGAATTGTGATGTCTCCAGTTTCATTCTTCTTTTTCTTTCTTTTTTTTTCTTAAAGATTTTATTTATTTGACAAAGAGAAACACAGCGAGAGAGGGAACACAAGCAGAGGGAATGGTAGCGGGAGAAGCAGGCTTCCTGCCCAGCAGGGAGCCCAATACGAGGCTCAATCCCAGGACCCTGGGATCATGACCAGAGCCAAAGGCAGAGGCTTAACGACTGAGCCACTCAGGCGCCCCTTGTTTTTCTTTTTCAATATTGCTTTGGCTATTCAAGGTCTTTCTTGAATTATAGAATTATACAAATTATAGAATTGTTCTAGCTCTGAAAAATGCTTTGGTATTTTGATAGGGGTTGTGTTACATCTGTAGAGTGCTTTGGGTAGCTAGACATTTTAACAATGTTCTTCCAATCCATAAGCTTATGCAGTTATAATACGAGCACATATATATACATTTATAACTTGGCCAACACTTCTGTTATTATTACTGTGCCTATATATGAACCCCTCCCTGCCACCATGATGATGATTCAGATTTCTGAGTGTCAATTTCAACTCCGACCTGTGTCCGATAGCCCTCCCTCAAAATATGTGGGTATCCCCCATTTTCCATGTACAGTTCTGAATACATAGCCTTAATTCTTTTGGAGGCCAGATAGGCAATTGTTTTAGTCTGTGCCTGCTGTGTTGTTGCCAGGTCCCTCCTGCTGGGTTCTCAACTTCTTACTTGTGTGTTCTGAGTTGGAAAACTGGCTTGGCTAACTGGGGAAGGGATGGTGACTTTATTAGGGCAACTAATCAGCTTCCCTGTCGTCTCCCATCATTAATATTCTGATGGTAAAAACTGCCCATATATGTTGCCCCTACATTCTGTGTTCTATTAGTCATATCTATAATTCTCTGTTAGTCCAGTCCCCTTGGCTGCCAGGCCAGCCCCCTATTGCCCAATATGATAATTGTATCCATCTGTCTTCTGTTAGGCATCACCACCTGGCCTTTATATTGGAGAGGGTGGGGAGAATTTCATCCTCGCCATCGCTACCAGTGAATCTAGTTCTCTGACAGCCCTATTTACCATCAGGCATCAGTCCTACCTTACAGAAGAGAGCCACTATTGAACTTTTTACCTTAACCAAGTGATTGCCAATGATACATGTGGGTCTCTTGTGCCCCTCATATGTGAGGAGGGCACTTCACCAGTGTTATTCTCCCCCAAAACTCCTAACCCCAGTCTAATTGTGAGCAGACCAGACAAACCATTTAGAGGATCGTTCTACAAAATACTAACCAGTACTCTTCCAAAGTGTCATGGTCATGAAAAACAAGGAAAAACAAACTCACAATCACAGAAACAAAACAAAATCACAGGAGACTGAAGAGACTTGACAACTAAAAGCAGTGTGGTATCCTAAAATTGGATTCTGGAACAAAAAGACATCAGTGGAAAACCTGGTGAATTAGCAACGTGCCAGATAATTTCTTAGTTTTGATGCAGTGCTGATGTAAGATTTAACTTATATCACCTGAGTAAAGGGTATAAGGGAATTCCCTCTATTACCCTTACAACTTCGTAAATCTAAAATTATTCGGAGAGAAAAGCTTTGTTTGATAATTTATAAAGCCATGAGAAATGGAGATGACAGCAATAACATGCTGGAAGCTGGAAAGCAAAACTTAGCAGATTCCAGAAATGTGACTCCTAAGCCAACAGTGGGGAATGCCAAGAAACAACCCAATATCCCTCCATGGAATTCCCAAATGTTCATGAATATAATATCAGGTACCAGCAGAAGGAGCCTGAATATAGGATTAGTTAAAAGTACTTAGGACTTAGAGTTTGATCCCCAGATGGGGTCTTCAGTACCACACAGCTTGGCAGCTGCCTCTCCAACATCCCTGCATAAGCCTGTGTGTTTATTTAGGAAGGTTTTGTAAAACGGAGGTTCTCTATATTCGGAAACACCAGGAAGAGTCGAGGGTAAAGTGACCTACTGAGGAGTAAGGAGCATGCCAGGTATCAATTTATTGCCTCATCCCCAAATTTACCTTTAATTGCTATTAGGGGTTGAATTGTGCCCCCACCCCTTCAATTCCTATGTTAAAGTCCCAACCCCTAGGACCTTAGAATGTGACCTTGGATAATGGGGTCTTTTCAGAGGTAATCAAGTTAAAGGTCACCAGAGTGCCTCTAATCCAATATGCCTGGGTCCTTGTAAAAGATTTGGCACAGAGGGGAGATGGTGTGAGGAGGCACAGGAAGAACACAGCCATCTGCAACCCAAGGAGAGGCCTGGCACAGATCCTTCCCTCAGCCCTCAGAAGGAATCAACTCTGTTAACACCCTGATTTTAGGGCACCTGGGTGGCTCAGTTGGTTGGGCGACTGCCTTCAGCTCAGGCCATGATCCCGGGGTCCCAGGATCAAGTCCCACATCGGGCTCCCGGCTCTACGGGGAGTCTGCTTCTCCCTCTGACTCTCCCCTCTCATGCTCTTGCTCTCTCTCTCAAATAAATAAAAACAAAATCTTAAAAAAAAAGAAGAAACTTACTTATTAAAAAAAAAAACCAAACCTGATTTTGAACTTCCAGCCTCCTCAGTTGTGAGACCATGAATTTCCGTTAGGTCAGTCAGGCTGTGGTACCTTTATTACGGCAGCCATAGCAAACTAACACAACTGGCTACGCTACAATATTGAGCTGGACCCTCTCAGCGCTTCTCCTTTTCTCCTTTCTTAGCAGGTGTGCTTTAGCTTGCTTTTCCTTGTTAATACCATCCAGTTGTTAGTGGTGTGTTTGTTGTGGTTTTGGGTGGAGACATCCAGTGGCTCTTAGCCCCAGGGTACACAGTCTCTAAGTGAGCTTGCAGCCCTGGCCCTGTGAAGAGATTTCCAAAGCCCTGACTCCCTCTGTGACCCTGCCCTTCAGCCTTATGGAGAGGCACTGCCTACTCACCTATCCTCTGGAGGAGGGGTGTGCTAGGCTTACCCCTCTTGTATCCCAGTGATACATGGTTCTTCTCAGTCCCAGTCATGGTTCCCTGCTTGCCAGCCCTGTCCTGACTGCAATCCAGAGGGATGGTTCCTGCTTGCCTGGGGAGCCTAGCAAACCTCACCATCCAGTGGGCTGCCATCACGCCTTTGCCCATGAGATCTGAATCCCAGACGCGGGGGGACGGGGGAGCTCTTCAAAGTGTGTTTCTTGGAACGCCTGGGTGGCTCAGTCAGTTAAGCGTCTGTCTTCGGCTCAGGTCATGATCCCAGAGTCCTGGGATAAAGTCCCACATCAGGCTCCTTGCTCAGCAGGGAGCCTGCTTCTCCCACCTGACACTCCCCCTGCTTATGCTCTCTCTCTCTCTCTCTCTCTCTCTCTGACAAATAAATAAATAAAATCCTTTAAAAAAATTTTATAACAAAAAAACAAAAAAAAACAAAAGTGTGTTTCTTGGGTACTCTCTTTTAGCTGAGTGTTCTTTAAAGTTGTTTGTACCCATTTATACTTAATCCCTTTAGACCATGACTGATACAGAAAGTAATAGGAAAATGTGTAATCAGAATATTTAGAACTGGGCGCCTGAGTGGCTCAGTCATTAAGCGTCTGCCATCTGCTCAGGTCATGATCTCAGGGTCCTGGGATAGAGCCCCACATCAGGCTTCCTGCTTGGAGAGCCGGCTTCTCCCTCTGCCACTGCTGGCTGTTCCTTCTGCTGTGCTCTCTCTCCTCTCTGTCAAATAAATAAGTAAAATCTTCCAAAAAAGAATATTTAGAACTTCAGCCCTTTTCCTCTCACTTGGCTACCTGGCAGCTGGGCATCCAGAAGATAAGATTCTTCCGTGAAAAATTTGACAGCTGATACTGGGGGTACCCAAGGAAGCAGTTTCAGAAATGTCGGTCAACAAATCCTACTTATATGAAACAATTGCTTCCATTCAGCTTCGTTGTGTCCCCATCTTAAATATGTACAGACAACAATGGATCATCAGGCATTTGAGGAAAGCCTTTAAAGTGAAAGGATCAAAATGAATTTTAAAAATAATAGGGAGAAAAGTGGGTCTATGAAGGGAGAAGAGAACATTTTAAAGAGCTACCACTAATATTCTCGGGTTTTGAAATAGTAAAAAAGTTTGTCTCCACTAAAAACTGAACAAAAAAAACCAAGGGACCATAAGAAAGAAATATTCAGAAAACAAAAAGTCTTACCTTACTAAGAGGAAGTGTGTGTGTGTGTGTGTGTGTGTGTGTGTGTGTGTCTAGGGTGATGAAGAGGGTTCGTGCCTCATCTTCCATAGTGACAACTGATAATGCTTAACCATGAATTGAATTATCAAGAAGCAGGGATTTGGAGATGAAAAAAATGAAAGTGCCTACTTCTGGAGAGTGGGAAACAGGTAAAGTGGGGCAGGGGACGGCTTTTTTGTTTTGTTTTATTTTGATTTGGGCATGGGGGAACCACTGCTTTTTGAAACAAGTTTTCTAGAGCATGTTTGACTTTTCAGGGCTCAGCTTGGTATTCTGTCTTCAGTGGCTGTCCTTTGAAGAGGGCTTTGGGTGCTAGTACCAGGTTCTTGACCTAACAGAATTTAACTTGCTCATTTGTAGAATGATGAGCTGTCATTTGAAAACCTCAAGGTGACTTTTCCATCTCTTGTTGCTCTATCATTCTTTGATGGCAAGTAACCTTTTCTAGACTTATGAATATAACATCTGGTACCTGCTTCAGTAGCACATATACTAAAAATTGGAACGATACACAGAAGATTAGCATGACCCCCTGCGCAGAGATTAGATGCAAATTCATGAAGCATTCCATATTTTTAAGTAAAATGTTTCTCTGAGTTCAAATATATACAAATATAAATAGATATATCCATATCTCACATGTGAAGGGTTTATCTTAAATTAAGTCTTCATAATCACTGACTATATATGAAAACCACAAGTTCTCTCAAACGGAAGTAAACATTTATTAAAAGTACTTCCTTATTAAATAAATGCTTCCAAATTTTGAAAATTTACAAGTTTTTTTATTGTGGTAAAACACACAAAATAAATTTACCATTTTAATCATTTTTAGGTGTACAATTCAGTAGTGTTGGAAGAGAAGGGCTTTTTACAGAAAATGTGTATAGGGGCGCCTGGGTGGCTCAGTGGGTTAAAGCCTCTGCCTTTGGCTCAGGTCATGATCTCAGGGTCCTGGGATCCAGCCCCATATCAGGCTCTCTGCTCAGCGGGGAGCCTGCTTCCCCCTCTCTCTCTGCCTGCCTCTCTGCCTACTTGTGATCTCTCTCTGTGTGTCAAGTAAATAAATAAAATCTTTAAAAAAAAATAAAAAATAAAGAAAATGTATGTAGAAATTAGCTCAGGATTGGAATTGTGTCATGTTCTACACCAAAATATTTATTTAATGTTCCCCATTTAATATTAGCTTGATAAAATAATGTCAACCATTATAAACTTTCAAATGTTTCCATTGTAGGTAAGATTAGATGACAACTATTTAAAGTATTCAAGAAATTAAGTCATTTTTTTCACCCGCTTAACAGTTGGGAGCCATTTGGAAAAAAAAAAAAAAAGTAGTGTAACTAAATCTAAGCAATCCCAAATAAATGCCCATTGTTTCTTGAGAGATAGACAAGACATCACCAGTATGAGCTACAGAAAACACCCACATTAACATCTTGGATATATTATTTTCTCGCTGAATAAAAAGTTAGGCACACAGCTTTTCTATACAATAACTGGAATTGTGCACAGTCCCCCTCCACGCTGCTCTGAAAATGAACTTTTGTTTTATGCAGATGTAGGCGAATTAGAATGAACAAAAGGCACACATTTGAAGACTGAGAACATTCAACTGAAAAGGAAAAACAGATTTTTTTTCCATGAGACAGGAGAGCAGATGTAACTGGTTTACAGACTGTTTAGCAGCAGGCAGGTTAGAAGTTTCCAGCTGGACCCTTCTTTGAAAGTGGCAGCCCACCAGCAAGTATTTTCTAACTGCTCCTGCTGCCAAGGTTGCTGACAAGGCCTATCTGAAAGAATAAACAGGAAGAAGTGAAACCTCCTTCTGGTCTCCTCTGGCCCAGTATTGGTGTCAGGGACCAACTTCTTCCCACACCCACTATTGCAATAGCTTGCTTGTGTGGGGCCCACAGGGAGCTGATGGGGCTGGGAAAGTGCTGCAGACCCTTTCACAGAACTTCATGGGAGAGGAAGCCTGCAGAACCCTTCTTAAGAAGACTGATGGAAAGTTGCTGGATTGCTAGGAATGTTGAGGCCAGATCCCTGAGTCTGGACGCAGCGGCAACCATTAGCCCTTCCTGCCCCATCCCCTACACACGTGCTCCAAAAGGCTAAGGTCACTCTGACACCCAACAGCAACTCCACTGAGACTATGAAGCCAGGAAACTGCACTGTCTTCCAGGGTCACTGTTGTTGGTCACATTCCAGAATGATCACACCTCTGCTCTGTACAGTTCCTACCTGCTTCTCCACGCCTCTTCATTCAGCCCTTAAACTTGGGTACCCCCGTTGCTTTTCTGGTAAAGCGAGGTTTCTGACATGTGCTCTCATGATTCTAATGTAATCATCATCTATATGCTGATAAATCCAACATCTCCTTCTCTAACCCTAATCTTGCCTTTTTTATTTGGCTATCTTTTAATTTTAACTCATATATCCAACAGCATGCTGCAGGCCTTATCCAGCGGAAGACCTCCCAGGCACTAAAAAACCCTCAAACATTATGTGTATAAATAAACTCCCCAATCTCTTAACTTGAAATCCTTAGGGACAACTGTTTCATGGAATTTTGAGTTTTTCCAAGCTTAGAAAAGGTAATACATAGTATATAAATACCGCCACCAGTGGGGGCTAGGCCCGTGCCTTAGAATCAGTTTTCTTCAGCAAAATGTACCACTATTCACATTAAGTGGACTATACAAAGGCTAAAAATAGTCTTATGTCAGCTGAGGTCACATTTTGTTATCAAATGAGTTTGCATCAAATTGACAAGAAACTTAAGAGCTTCTGAGATGTTGGAATTGTGAATGAGTGGTTATTGAACTTTATGTGTCACACATATGACGTTAAAAGGCAATTATCCCTAATATACACAGAGCTCTTAGAAATTGATAAGAAAAATAAAGATGAAACCCGGAAGGAAACTGGACCAAGGACATGAATAGACCATTTAAAGATAACATTTTTTAAAATGTTCAACCATACTAACTGCAAGTTGCAAAGATATGCAACTTGAAATTGTAAGATATTTTTTGCTTCTCAGATAAGGAGGAATAAATAATAATTTAGCAAAAATATGGAGAAATAGGCATTTGCCTATACTGTTAGTGAGTTAATATTTGTAAAGACCTTAGAACAGTTGCCTAGCACATAGAAAACTTCACGTAAGTGCTTGTTAATCAATATTGGTAGATGTTTTTATTAGTAAGAACTCAGGGGAAGACAACTTACCAATAATCAATATTAAAATTTGAAATGTGTATATTCTGATGATATCCAGCACCTCCAATTCTACTAATTTATTCCACCAAAATACTCAAACAAAGATATATTATGTAGGAAGATGTTTGTTGAACTACTGTAATCATGAAATTTGGAAACATCGCCGCCATCTTTGGTGGTGTGTTTCTCCTCAAGCTGGTAGGAAGGTGGCCACGGCAGTCCTGGGCATCACCTCCAGACCCATCAACATCCAGGGGAATGGCTTCCTGGGACTTACTTCTAGGACTAGAAAAACTTTTCCCAGAAGCTTCCTGGTAGACTTCCTCTCTGTTCTCATTGGACATTTCTGGGGTCCGTGAAACCTTCCCACACCAATCCCCAGCAAAGGGAATGACATTGTTCCAGTCCAGTGGCTCTCAAACATTTCTTATCTTGGGACCAATTCAGGTGCTTAAAAATTAAAGATTTCAAAGGGCTTTTGTTAACATGGGTTATGTCTATTACTAAAATTTCTAAACATTAATTCAAAAACAACAATAAACCCATTAAATGTTAACATAAGTTACCATAGCTATATTCTCCAAAACAAAAGCATTTTTAAGATGAAAAGTGTATGTATTTAAGGTGTACAACATAATGATTTGATATACATACAAGTGCTTACTATAATCAGGCTCATTAACATACTTGTCCTCACATAGGTACCGTGTGCGTGATGAGAGCACCTGAAATCTGTTTTCTTAACAAATTTCCAGTATTCAATACAGTATTATTATCTGCTGTAGTCACGTTGTATGTTAGTTCTAGACTTACTCATCCTACCTAATTGTAACTTTGTACCCTTTGGCCAACATCTCCCCATTTCCCCCACTCTAGCCCCTGGAAACCACCTTTCTACTCTCTGCTTCTATGTATTTGACTTTTTTTAGAGTCAACATAGAAGTGAGATCATACAGTTTTTTTTTCTTTCAGTGTCTGACTTATTTCACTTGGCATAATGTGCTCCAGGTTCATCCATGTTGTCACAAATGGCAAAGTTTCCTTCTTTTTTAAGCCTGGAGAATCTTCCATTGAACATATGTACCATAATTTCTTTATCAATTCATACATTGACAAAAACTTAGGTTGTTTCCATGTCTTGGCTCTTGTGAATAATGCTGCAATGAACATGGGAGTGCACATATCTCTTCAAGATATTTATTTCATTTTGGGGGGTGTTATACCCAGAAGAAGGATTGCTGGAAGTTCTTTTGTTGACCATAGCAAAAGCAATGAATGAGAACAGTGGCCTTGCTTTCCATTTTTGCAAGCCCCTTAATATTTGGCTTTAGTGCAAGACAGCTGGACTCTTATACATGCTTTTGCATTTACTCAATCTGTTGGAATCTGTTGGTAGAAGTAAGTATTAAAAAAAAAAAAATCCAGCCTCATTCAGACATGTAGCCAGAAAAGGAAGAAACTCACAGACCCCCGAAAAGGGTCTCAGAAACCCCAGGGGCTCTGGCTACATCTTAGGAACCTCTGCCTTATGCACGGAGGCCCACCCCTGAAGGAGGGGCTGGGTCATTCTCTCCTAGAGCTTCCAGCTGTTAGGAAAGGGAGTGGAAATGTGAACTAAGTCGCAATCTGCTGGGAAGGAGAGAGGAGAAAACAGATATTGTCAGGAAGAAGCAAGAGTACTGACGGGACAACCAGCCATGCCCCTCGACAAACTTTTCTTGACAACACAACTAGAATCGTGGTAAATTACGCCTAACATAAAAATTTCCCATTTTAGCCATTTTTAAGTGTATGGGTCAGTGGCCTCCAGTACACTCACATGTTGTACAACACTTACCATCCCCAGAACTCTTCATCTTGCAAGACTGAAACTCCATCCCCATTCTGCAACCCTCCTTCCCCATTTCACTTGCCTACCGGCCGCTGGTAGCCACCACTCTACTTCCTGTCTCTAAAACTTTGATGACTCTACGTACCTCACAGAAGTAGAATCACACAGCATTTGTCCATTTGTAACTGGCTTATTTCAGGTTCATCCATGTTGTGGCTACAGAGCCAGAATTTCCTTCCTTTTCCAACCTTTTCCATTTACGTGCATACAACATTGGGTTAATCCATCCTGATGATGGACGTTTGGGATGTTTTCACCTTTTGGCCATTGTAAGTAATGCTCTTATGAACATGGGCATAAAAATAGCTGTTCAAGTCCCTGCTTTCAATTCTTTTGGGGACACATCCAAGAGTGGAACTGCTGGACCCTATTATAATTCTATTTTTAATTTTTTGAGGAACTGTCATATTGTGTTCCATGGTGTCTGCACCACTTTACATTCCCACCAACAGTGCACAAGAGTCTCAATTTCTCCACATTTTCACCAACACTTTTCACAGTCAATATATAAATATAAACGTATTTGACAATAACCATCCTGGGAAGTATGAACTGGTCAGAGGAAGCTTCTTTTATTTTTAAAGATTTTATTTATTTATTTGACACACAGAGAGAGATCACAAGTGGGCAGAGAGGCAGGCAGAGAGAGAGGGGGAAGCAGGCTCCCCTGCTGAACAGAGAGCCTGATGCGGGGCTCGATCCGAGGACCCCAAAATCATGACCTGAGCCAAAGGAAGAGGCTTTAACCCACTGAGCCACCCAGGCGCCCCAGAGGAAGCTTTTAAAGACATAAATCAGGTCATGTCATTTTCCCGGTGAAACTACAGTGTTTTTCAGCTGCCTTATAAACTTGAAGCTCTTTATTCTGAGGGCTACCAAGGCCATGACGATCTGGGCCCACCCTCTTCTCCAGCCTCATCTCCGGCACTCATCCCTCGCTCACAACCCTCCCGCACATGAACCTTTCTGTTTTTTAAATGTGCCAAGAGGTTTCCATCTCTCAGCCTTTGTGCAGCCTCTTCCCTCTGCCTGAAAGCCCCTGAAAACCCCCACCCTTCCCAAGGCTGGCTCTCTCCCCTCACTCAGGTCCCAGTTTAAATGCAGGGGCTTCCTGGGTGCTGCTCCCAATCACTATCATATCTTGTTCCAAACTTTTCACAAATACTTCTTGAGTACCTACTATCTGACAGGCCCTATTCTAACTGCTGGGGATAGAGTGGTGAACAAAACACACTAAAATCCTTACTCCTGGAGCGCCTGGGTGGCGCAGTCAGTTAAGTGTCCAACTCTTGGTTTCAGCTCAGGTCATGATCTCAGGGTCCTGAGATCGAGCCCCGTGTCAGGCTCTGCATTCGGTGGTGAGTCTGCTTGAGATTCTTTCTCCCTCCCCCTCTGCCGCTCCTCCTGCTCACATGCTCTCTCTCTCTCTCTCAAATAAAATCTTTTAAAAAGTCCTTACTCCTATGAAGCTTATAGTCTCGTGACTGTTTACAAAGCGCTAATCACCACTGCAATTATCTTGTTCATTTTTTCAACGTTTATTTCATCGGCTGGTCATTTCAGCATCATTTGTAGAGCAAAAGTTGGGAACAACCCGAACGCCTGACAATGGAACTGGTTTAAAAAGTTATTGTGCATCCTTATAATATAAAGCCGTATGTCTGGTTTGAAGAATGAGTAGGCCTATATGTACTGCCATGAAAAGATGACCAAGATGTACTTGGACCAGACATACCAATATATGCCTTCCCAGCTACCTAGGCTCCAGCCACCTGTCAGACCCTCAGCTTCTTGTTCCACCTCAGTGTGTGCTTCTACCGTTGGGGCCCAACCTAGCCCTGCCCCTAGCACAGCGAGGCTTTCTCCTCTTGCTGCCACTCCATGAGCAGGCAAATCACATGCCCGGTGTTTCCACCTGCTCCCGCTCCTTCTGGGCTCAGAGGAGGCCACATGGCGGAGTGTGGGTTCTGACATCCCAAATGGCCACACACAAGGACAGGCGATGCACCTTGGAAGCGTGAATGTTAACACCCCATGGGAAATGTTTGCCCCTACTGAGTATTTCTAAAAGCTTTTCTTGACGTCGCTTACATCCATCCATATTTACCAGGTTCGAAATTAAAAATGAGAAAACTTCAAAGTATTTGTCAATTGATTTTAGACAGCAATAAGAACTCAATATATGCAAACACAAATAGCATATTTTATATGAAAGCAAATATATTTTCTGGACAAAAAAATTAAGCAAGAAGAGTGGTATTGCTTTACACATTTGCAGGTCTTTAAAACCTGGCTTAACAGAAAGCTCAATTCTCCCAGCCGCTTCTGCATTCAATTTATTGCGGTATCTTGTTTTGGTTTAAGTTTAGGAAGCTAATCTGGCTTCACACTGAGTGTAATTGGAAAAAGGAGACATAGCATTTTCAGATAACTGGATGTTCTTTGATACTACACAAAAATTTGACAAGTATTAGTTTCTGAAAGATTAGCTGCAGTGTGGCATTTGAAACCATATCAATGAACTCTTTGTCCTTTGTTATGTTAAAATCCATTGTTCATTTATACTTTGGATGGATATTTCACTCATGTGTAATATCTATCTTGCAGATACCTGAAAAGATCTCAGCGATTCTCAAAAGTCCATGGACCATACTTTTGGGAGTGATGACTTATTTATTCATTTGTTTCTAGTTTGCTCCTCCCAAGCCTCCCCTCCAGAAAGTAAGCTTCATAGGAGCAGGAACGTTGTTCATCTTGTATCCCTTGCAACTGGAACAGTGTCTAGCTCATTGAAGGTACTCAATAATCATTAGTTCAATGAATGTCCCTCAGTGATTCGTAAGAGAGGCATCCCATAAAGTTATCTTATCACTTCGTGGAAGTGGTTCATGGATCTATACGACCTTGAGACTATATTAAATTATTTTCCCAGGATTTAAAAACTTGATCTCTTAAAGATAAATTAACTTAAAGTTAACTAGCATTGTTTTCAAGTTTTTATTTAAATTCTAGTTAGTTAACATATACTGTAATATTGGCTTCAGGAGTAGAATTTCATGATTCACCACATACATAGAACACCCAGTGCTCACCACAATAAGAGCCCCCCTTAATACCCATCACCCATTTAGCCCATCACCTACCCACCTCCGTCCATCAACCCTCAGTTTGTTCTCTATCATTAAGAGTCTCTTATGGTTTGCTTCCCTCTTTTTTTCTCTTCTCATATATTCATCTGTTTTGTTTCGAAAATTCCATGTATTTTACATGAGTAAAATCATATGGTATTTGTCATTCTCTGACTGACTTATTTCGCTTAGCATAGTACATTCTAACTCCATCTATATTGTTGCAAATGGCAAGATTTTATTCTTTTTGATTGCTGAATAATATCCCATTCTGTGTGTGTGTGTGTGTGTGTGTGTGTGTACTGCATCTTCTTTATCCATTCATCAGTCAATGGACATTTGGATTCTTTCTATAATTTGGCTATAGTTGATAATGTTGCTATAAATATCAGGATTCATGTGGCCCTTCAAATCAGTATTTTCGTATCCTTTCAGTAAATACCTAGTAGTGCAATTGCTGTATCATGGGGTGGTTCTATTTTTAACTTTTTGAGGAACCATACTGCTTTCCACAGTGGCCTCACTGGTTTGCATTCCCACCAACAGTGTAAGAGAGTTCCCCTTTCTCCTCATGCTTGCCAACATCTGTTGTTTCCTGTGTAAAACTAATTAGCTTTAAAATTCACAAATTTTGCCCTTAAGATTGTGACTTTCAATAATAAATATTTATCTCCATACACATTAAATAAAATATACTATAATACAATGCCAACTATCCCTTATGAAATATATGGTACAAAATTCTACATGTGAGGGATAGGTCTACTTAACCAAAGTTTTATGAAGCAATTCTTCCTTTTTTAAGGGTATTATGGGGAAAGAAGAGTAAATGAGATTAGGCTAAAATGTTGTAAGAAAAAAAGATGAAACCAAAATAATAATAAGGAAAAATTGCGTGTTATTTTTCAAGAATATCCAAAATATTCATGTATGCTTGTATGTGTTTTCTGTCTACTTCTAAAACAGTCCAAAGAACCTACATAATAAAGTTTGGCTTCATGAAGTGGTTTAGACACTTGCTACTTGAAGCATGGGCTTGTTTCAGCAGCTCTGGTATTTCCTGGAAGTTAAAAATGAAGAGTCTCCAGCCCCACCAGACCTACAGCACAGATGATATTTTCCAAATATAGCTTCTACAATATGTTCCATTCCACATTTTGTGAAGTTGACCCTTCTCCCATCGAATGGTGGACAATATCTCTTCCCCTTAAAATTGGGAAGACCTTTATGATTGCCTCAACCAATAGATTATGGTAGAAGTGACACTATGTGACTTCTGAGGCGATGTCATAAAAATGCCATGCATTTTCACCTTGTCTTGTAGGAACACTTGGTGAAGCCCAGCCACCATGCTGTAAGGAAGCCAAGCATTCACTTGGAAGGGATACATACAAACTTTCTGGTCAAGAGCCCCATCTAGGATCTCAGTCAACAGCCAGCATCAACTACCAGACTGTGAGTAAACTTTCAGATGATTTCAGCTCCCAGCTGTTAAGTTATCCTCAGAATCTAACTATGTAAGTATGTATGGGGACAAGCCATCCTTACCAGACCTTGCTCGAATTGCAGGTTTGTAGGCAAAATAAATGAGTAATCATTTAATGGCTAGTTTAAGCCACTAAGTTGAGGATGATCTGCTGTACAAGAGATAACCCACCGAATCATTTTAAACAACACCCCTCAATAATTCATATGCATATTGAGGTGCCTTGGTGGCTCAGTCGGCTAAGCTTATCTGACTCTTGGTTTCAGCTCAGGTCATGATCTCGTGGGTCGAGATCAAGCCCTGCATCAGGATCTGCACTCAGCATGGAGTTTGCTTGAGGATGCTCTTCCTCTGCCCCTCCCCAACTTGCACAAAAATTGTGTAACATGTAATTTTCCTACTGCCTTTAACAACACTGATTGCAAATTATGAAGAACTGCATACTGAGTTAAAATTGTGTTTAGAGTAATGGTTCCGAGAAAGCTAGATAATTGTTCTCTGTTAAATGTGCCATGTTCTCTAGGTGTTAGAACTTGTCCAAATCGTGGGTCTGACTCACACTTTCTCAACAAGAGACAGAGAAGCGGACTGAATAATTGAGGCCGTCAAAGGATTTTATTTTTTTTTTAAGATTTTATTTATTTATTCAAATAATTTTTGAGAGAGAGAGAGAGAGATCACAAATAGGCAGAGAGGCAGGCAGAGAGTGAAGGGGAAGCAGGCTCCCTGCTGAGCAGAGAGCCCGATGCGGGGCTGGATCCCAGGACCCTGAGATCATGACCTGACCTGAAGGCAGAGGTTTTAACCCACTGAGCCACCCAGGTGCCTCAAGTCAAAGGATTTTAGAAGCCAACACTCCAGAAATGTAAAGATGAGGACTGAGGAAATGTGACTAATACCTACCAAACTTACTCATGTCAAGGGCAGTAATCATTTTAATAGCATATGACATAAGGAAAACTTTTGAAAACAGATGGTGTCATGCTACCAGAATTAAATGTAGATGAACATATGCAGATGTTTGCTATTATTAAAGTATAACAACAAAGCTGTAATTCATAGCATTCTCCTGGGGTCAGGTTTTAAAAGTGTATTAGCTAAAGGTCCGTGGTTTCCTAATGCAATCAACATATAGGGTAGCTTTCATTCCCATTCGTCCATGTGGTCAATTATCAGCTTGCTTAAGGTCTTTGTTCAGTGAAGTTTATCATTTCATTCATTCATAGGGTTCTAAATTTTAAGTCAGTGCAAATCACAAAGATCAGTGAATAATAATCATCAGTTGTCACATGATGTCAAACAATTAGATATTTGGGAATATCTAGATTTTTAGATTCATTTTTCCAGTTTCTAACCAGATATGTGGCATCCTGTGGCCAGAGCCAGGTCATTTAGCATTTCCTCCTAACCCTATCAAACTCACCTGTGTTTAGACTACTCCTGCAAAGAACAGCCCTTTGCTTTAAGTGCAGCTTGCTTGATTCACTTTCCAGTTATTAAAAAACAACTTATTAGTAAGAGTTCTTGATTGCAAGTGACAGAAACATATTCCGGCTAATATAAGCAAAAAAGGATTTATTATTTTTTTTTTTAAAGATTTCATTTATGTATTTGACAGAGAGAGAGATCTCAAGTAGTCAGAGAGACAGGGGGAAGCAGGCTCCCCGATGCAGGGCTTAATCCTAGGATACGGAGATCATGACCTGAGCCAAAGGCAGAGGCTTTTACCTCTGAGCCACCCATGCACCACCAAAAAGGATTTACTAAAAGACTAATAGGAGCTCATGAGCACACTAGGAGGAGGAGTTCCTGGCTTGGGAAGGGGCAGGGGTCAAAGAAGTCCCAGTCCAGCTGCGTCCACACTCTCACAGTGCTACCAGCACACTAAGAATATCCTCCAAAAGATCTCCCATTCCTGTCTCGCTGACTCCTCGGTCAAAGTCCTCCTGGCTTCCGTAAGCGTGAGGTGGGTGTGAGGTGGGCGAGCTAAAACTTGCCCTCCTGTCAGGATTCCTCACTGAGGGAGACTTTTTTCCCATAAGAAAAATAGGATATTATAAGGAAATGGGATGATGCTGGGCATCCAAAATCCTCTATACATGTGCTATAAATATGTAGGGCTTGTTTAAATTATAAAATAATGCATGTTCATTGTGGAAAATACATAGTATTGTCTTTCTAGATTTTTTCTAAAATTGGAATTATTATTGAATGTACTATTTATAACCAACTTTTTTTCTCCCAACATATTGTGATCATTTTCCAATGTCATTAAACTATTCATCTGCTTTTCAGTTTGGGTTTTCTTTTTTTTAATCTGTATTTTTAAAATTTAAATTCATTTAATTAACATATAATGCATTCTTTGTTTCAAGGTTACAGGTCTGTGATTCATCTTCTTATATAATACCCAGTGTTCATTACAACACACACCCTCCCTAATGTCCATCACCCAGTTACCCCATCCCTCCAACCCATCCCCTCTAGCAACCCTCAGTTTGTTTCCCATGATTAAGAATCTTTTAGTTTGTCTTCCTCTCAATTTTGGTTTTCAATGTTGGTATAGTATTTCTTCTCTGTTTATATTTTAATCACTTAGGTAATTTTTTTTTAAAGATTTTATTACTTATTTGTCAGAGAGAGAGAGAGGGCATACAAGCAATGGGAGAAGGAGAAGCAGGCTCCCCTCTTGGCAAGGAACCCCATGCGGGACTCGATCCCAGGACCCCAGGATCATGACCTGAGCCAAAGGCAGATGCTTAGCCAATTGAGCCACTCAGGCATCCCTCACTGAGATGGTTTCTATTTTACCTTTTATCAATGTAAATAATGCTGCCCCGAACATATACTTCTTATTTTTCTCTCTCTTTTTTGCTGAAGTATATTGAAGTCTTACCATGTATCAGGCACGATGCTAAGTGTTTCCTGTGCGTTTTCTCATTTACTCCCCACAGTGTCCTGTGTGGTAAATCCTATTATTATCAGCATTTTACAGATGAGGAATGTGCTGCTTGGAGGCTATAAGAAACTTGCCCAAGATGACACAGCCACAGATAGTCACTAATTAACCTGAGGGTCACAGCCAGCAGCTGGCGGAACCAGCCTGTAAACCTACTGCTCAGCCTCTGAACCTCTTAACTTCCCTCTTATGTAGAAATTGTTGGATAATCCACAAATATTTCCTTAGAATAATAAATCAAGAGAAGTGGAATTGAAGGAGCAAAGGCTTTTGATACATCCTGTCAGCTGCTCTTCTGAGGGCAACAATTCATACAGCCCCCAGAGAGAGATTAAAGGGCCTGTTTTCCCATGCCCTCGGGCCACACCTCCAAGTTTACCTTTATCAGAGGACCTTTGTCAGTCTACCTGGTGAGAAAAGATACCTTGGTTTTTAAATTTTGCATGTATCGTATTACATTATAATGCGAGCTATGTTTTATGATTTTTTACTATGCGTCAGTCAAATGCACGCCCCAAGAGGGTAAAGACAGCTGTCGTCTTGTTTATTGCCTTATCCCTAGCACCAGAGTGCCTGGTACACAGTAGTCACTCAATAGAGATTTTTGGAGTAAACAAATAAATGAGTGATTGTGCCACGCATTGAGTTCAGCCCTTTATGTGGGTTGTCTCATTTAGAGCTCACGACACTCGATGCTTTAGCTAGTATTTATACCAGTAATACTTCTGCTAGTATGTCTGACCCAATAGGCACTGCCAAGGCCTTGCTTTGAACCTCCAGTTCAGGTGCTCTAAAGTAGGACTGCCCAACTCCCTTGGTTTTTCCCCAAATGGATTCCTTTTACGATGCATGAGCTATATTTGAAGTCAAATCACCCAAAATCACTCCAAACTTGTTGAAAATATGCCCATCCATTTTCCATGATGTAGTAAAGGAAGGAACTTAATTTTTGTAGGAGTCTTTTGATTTTTTTATTATTTAGAAAAGGTCCATTTTTGGGGTGCCTAGGTGGCTCGGTTTGTTAAGGGGCTGCCTTCAGCTCAGGTCATGATCCCAGGGTTCTGGGATGGAGCCCTGCATTGGGGCTTCCTGCTCAGCGGGTAGTCTGCTTCTCCCTCTCCCTCTGCTGCTCCCCCTGCTTATTCTCTCTCTCTCTCTCTCTCTCTCTCTGTCAAATAAATAAAATCTTTGAAGAAATATATAGAAAAGGTCCATTTTTAAATATAGCTTTCTGATTCTGTTCTTGTGCCTTCAACATTTTCACAATGATTTTCTGCCCCTCAATAAGAAAAGCATTCTTGATCCTGTCATGGGCACATTTTGCAATCATGGAAGCATCGCAGGCTTGGATGACATGTTTTTTGGTTTTAGACAATCTCATAAGAACTTTGGCTCTCAAGGCACAAACCCCTCGAAGTTGACCTGGGCACCTGCCACAGGTGGATTTTGTACTGTCCCACTCTTCTTGTTATAAAGGTAAACAATTCTAATGCCAGGGGCTCAGGGCAGCCTAGTTTTGTTGGACGCTACTGTATTGTAAGATAGCCTACAGGGTATGTCGAATGCTAGACCATTTGAATTCCTTTAGATTACCCCCCAAATGGAAAAAAATTTGTTTATAGAGGTAGAAAAGAACTCTCCATGTATTAAAAACATTAGCTCTAATCCTTTGTCATATAGTTTGCAAATACCTTCCGTTATTTTTATTTGCCTTTTAGTTTTATTTATGTTTTTTTTTAACTTGTAAATATGTTCCCTTTTTTGTAGCAAAATCTATCAGTCTTTATGTTTTTTGTTTGCTAATATTTATATGTCTTTTCTACTTTAAGTAGGCTAATAATCATATATAATAATCATTTCTTGATAGAATGATCTGGATGTAGAATAAAAATGCTGACTTTCCAACATAAAATCAAGATGGTGGTTCATAGAATCCCTCTATTTCCTTGTAATAGAATTAATTACTGGAATTAACTGGATAAACTTTGCAACTGCTCCAGGGCAATCTAACATACCCAAGGGCCTGGGGTGTCAAAGTTATTGACTCTGGGAGAAAAGATGGGAGCATCAGTTCTGTTTATTCTCCAGTCCTACACACTAATATGCTCTATCATCACAAACACTACTTGGACTCAATAACTTTGGGTGTGTTAAAAAAGAAACATTAGGTTTCCAAAATGGAACCACTTGTGCTAAACTCCACATCAGCAAGCCAAAAAGAGGTAATACCTTACCTAAGTGCAATTTCAGCCCCTCCCAGGATGTAATCTTTTTTTTTTTATTTTAGAGAGAGAGAGAGAGCTACTCGAGTGGAAGGAGGGGCAGAGGGAGAGAGGGAGAGAGAACCTCAAGCAGACTCCCTGCTGAGTGCAGAGCCCAATGTGGGACTTGATCTCACAACCCTGAGATCATGACCTGAGCTGAAATTAAGAGACACTTAACTGACTGAGTTACCAAGGTACACCATCCCCCTACCCATTCCACCCCCCTACACCACCACCAGCCCCCCATCCCCTCCCCCCACCCGCCAAGGATATCATCTTAACCAGTCAGTCTGGAATGTCCTGATCAGCACTAGTGAGGTAATCCACCTGGTGGATCCCTTTTGTCTCCTAAAGGAAAGTGAGTGTGCCTGAAACAATCCACTCTTTTCCCTCTTCTGCTGATAAAAGCCTTCCATTTTGTATAGCTCCTTGGAGGTCCTTTCTATTTGCTAAATGGGATTCATGAATCATTGAATAAAGCCAGTTAGATCATCAGACTTACTCAGTCGAATTTTGTTTTTAGCACCATAGGAATAAGAAGGCATGTCTGTGTGAACATGTGTATATTCATAGTTTTCCTCATAAAGCTTCAAAGGACTAAAAACAACAATAAAACTTAAACAGCTTTAAAATGATTCTCTACAATAATGGGAAGTTATATAAGGAAGAAAAAAACCTCAACCAAATGTAATACATATTAAAACAGAATTTTCTATGCCCGTGATTGAGAATTGCTTAGGATGAGTGAATTTGTACCATTCGATGAGTTAACTGGTAGCAAAGAGTGAATTCCAAGTATCACTGAATTCTAATGAGTTCCAAGTAAAGGGTCCTGCTTCCAATCCCTTGAGAGAAAACCTGGAGCCTGAAGATGGCAGCTGAAGAAAACTCTGAACTTGCCTCTTTCCACAGGCCGCAAATCTACAGCTAAATATGGGATAATTCCCACTGAAAGAGGATGGAAGCCTGGCTGGACAGCTCTCTCCACAACAAGAGATAAAAGGGCCACACTGAGACAGGTTCAGGAGAGGCAGAAACACAGTCTTGCCAAAAACCACAACCCCTGTGCAGTGACCCACAGTAGGGAGGGATCTCACAGGTCTGGAGCCTCTCCCTGAAGAGTGAGAAGTTCATGCCCATATCAAGCACCCCAGTCCTTGGGATCTGCACCAGAGATGAGACGCCCAAAATATCTTACTTTGCAAATCAAAGGGGCTTACAACCGGGGAAACTGGGTTTCTGGGCAGATCTGAGATATTCTTTATGAGAGGTTCACATGCAGACTCACTCATCCCAGGAACGAGCACAAAGATAACATCTTGAGAGTTAACTGGATTACATGGGAAGGACATTCATTTGCTAACCTTAAAGGATCTGCTAGAGGAGCAGGAACGAGTGGGGACATTCACTGGGGATGGAGGCGCTGGCTAGTTTCCATTTTTGCACTCTCCCTCTACCTTTCCAGCACAGGCAGATGTGTGTGGACACAGCCTCACTAAAGCCACGGGACAAGCTCCACGCCCAGTGCTCCCACATCTCCTTAAATCTGTGGACATGCCCTCAGCACTCTCATGCAACCTTCTCAAAGCCAGTGTGTGGGTGTAGTCCAAATAGGGGATGCCCCTTGATCGCCTGGCCCTGGTGGCCTGAGGAATTCTTGTTTCTGGATCCCACAAGATTATACTAATTAGAAAGATGGTTCTGGACAGGCAATAACACCCAGGGCACTGCACAGATAGGAAGCTGAAATGTACTCTCAGTGTGCCTGAGAAAAAGGCCCATCTACTTGTCCTGGAGTTTCATTCAGAGGTATAACCTTCAAGTCTGCCCTCACATTAAAGCCAAAGAGGCACGCTCAGGGAACATAGGCAGGAAAACATCGTTGAGCCTTCCCTTAGTCTCACCACAGCTCTCTGGCACCCCCCCAGGAAGGAACTTACATACTAGTTTGAAACTGATTTTTGCAACCTTTCCTCCCAGGGGGAGCCTCCAGATCTCCTGATCTGGAGATCAGCAGGGTTTATTACTTTGGTTCCACAAGTCTGTATCTATTTGCATACTTTAAAAGTTGCTGCTTGAGGATACGGCTTTGAATCAGACTGAAATTAGGTTCTGACTGAGATCACTTTTTTTGGAAACACTGACAGGTCTTTGTACACCCTCAACAACTGGGACCCATTAAGAGTAAATCAGGAAACTGTGACAACCACAAAGGTTTAAGAGACAACCAAGAGCCAGGCAAGTTTAAATGATAAGTTTCATCTCCTATACGTGGTCACTTTTTCAAGACTGAAAGAAGCAGTCATTTTACTTAATCCATCGAAACAAACACAGAGAGGCAAAATTAGAAAACAGAGAAATATGTTCCAAATGAAAGAACAAGACAAAACTACAGAAGAAGACTTTAATGAAATAAAAATAAGTAGACTTATTTTATAAAGAGTTCAAAGTAATGGTCATAAATAGTGGTGGGTATTGAGGAGGGCATGCATTGCATGGAGCACTGGGTGTCTTGGAGCACTGAAAAAATAAAATAAAAATTAAAAAAAATGCTCCAATCAAAAGAAAAATAAATAAATAAATAGATAAATAAATAAGTAAATTCACTGAACTCAGGAGAAGAAAGGATGAACACAGTGAGATCTTCACAAAGAAACAGAAAATATAAGAAAGTAGTCACAGAACTGAAGAATACAATAACTGAACTGAGATATACGCTAGAGCAGTTAACAGCAGACTAGATGAAGCAGAAGAACAAATTGGTGACCTGGAAGACAAGGTAGCCACACTCACCCAAAGAGAAGAGCAAAAAGAAAAAAGAATGAAAGTGTGAGGATAGCTTAAAGGACCTATAAGGCAACATCAAGCAGAATAAGGTTTGCATTATAAGGGTCCCAGAAAGAGAAGAGAGAAAGGGGTAAAATCTTATTTGAAGAAATTTTTCCTAACCTAGGGAAGGAAACAGACATCCAGCTCTGGGAAGCAAAGACAGTTCCAAGTAAGATGAACCCTAAGAGATACACACAGAGGCACATGATAATTAAAATGTCAAAAATTAAAGAGATAAAAAGAATCTTAAACGCAGCAAGAAAAAAGGCAAGCCTGAGTGGCTCAGTCAGTTAAGCATCTCCCTTCAGCTCAGGCTGTGATCCCAGGGTTCTGGAATCAAGTCCTCCACTGGGCTCCTTGCTCAGTGGGGATCCTGCTTCTCCTCTGCCTGCCACATCCCATGCTTGTGCTCTCTCTCTCTCTCTCTGACAAATAAATAAATATTTTTTTAAAACATCAATAAGAAAAAAAAACTTGTTACATACAAGGGAACCCCAAAAGACTATCAGCTGATTTTTTAGCAGAAACTCTGCAGGCTAGAAGAGAGTGGCATGATAAGTACTCAAAGTGCTGAAAAGAGACTACTTCCAAGCAAAAATACTCTATCTGGCAATATTATCATTCAGAATTGAAGGAGAGATAGATTTTTCCAGACAAACAAAAGCTAGAAGAGTTCATCATCACTAAACTGGCCCTACAAGAAATGTTAAAGAGACTTCTTCCCTTTTTTAAAAAATTAATTTATTTATTTTAGATAGCTAAAGAGAGAGAAAGAGAGAGCATACATAAGTGGAGAGGGGCAGAGGGAGAGGGAGAGAGAGAATCCTCAAGCAGACTCCCTACTGAGTGTGGAGCCCAACACAGGGCTTGATTCTAGGACCTTGAGATCATGACCTGAGCCAAAATCAAGAGTCAGCTGCTTAACTGACTGAAGCCAACCAGGCACTTAAAGGGATTTCTTTAAGCTGAAAAAGCACTAACAAGAAAATACATGGAAGTAAAAATCTCATGGGTAGAGGAGAATATATAATAAAGGTATTGGATTAACTCCATACAAATCTAATATGAAGGTTAAAAGTCAAAAGTAGTAAAATTAACTACAACAACAATTATTAGTTAAGGGATACACAAAACAAAAAGATGTAAATATGACAAAAAATACAAAATGTGTGTTGGGGAAGTAAAAATGTAGAGTTTTCAGAATGCATTTAAATTTAAGATATTATCGGGGTGCCTGGGTGCCTCAGTGGGTTAAAGCATCTACCTTCGACTCAGGTCATGATCTTAGGGTCCTGGGATCCAGCCCCACATAGGGCTCTCTGCTCAGCAGGGAGCCTGCTTCCCCCTCTCTCTGCCTGCCTCTCTGTCTACTTGTGATATCTCTCCTCTCTGTCAAATAAATAAATAAAATATTTTTTAAAATAAATAAATAAATTTAAGATACTATCAATCTAAAATAGAGTGTTATATGTATAGACTGTTGTTTATGAACTTCATGGTAACCATAAAGCAAAAGCCTACAGTAGATACACAGAAGATAAAGAGAAAGGAATCTAAACATAACACTAAAGAAAAGAATCAAACCACAAGAGAGCAAGGAAAGAAGAAAGGACCAGAGAGGAACTACAAAAACAGCCAGAATGAACAAAATAACAATAAGTACAAACCTATCAATATTTATACTTTAAATGTAAATGGGCTAAATTTTTCAATCAAAAGACAAAGTGGAAAAATGGGTAAAATTCAAGACTCATGTATATGTTGCATACAAGAGACTCATTTTAGATCTAAGGGCACACAAACTGAAAATGAAGGTGTAAAAAGATATTTCATGCAAGAAACTTGGTATAGACAAAATATACCTTAAAACAATGCAAAGAAGTTCATAACATAATGATAAAGTAGTCAATTTAGCAAGAGGATATAGCATTTGTAAATAGGTATGTATCTAATATAGGAGCACCTAAATTATATAAAGCAAGTATTAACAGACCTAAAGGGAGAAGCTGACACTGCCATAGTGGTCGATTTCAATACCTCACCTTCATTAATGGGATAGACTATCCAGACATGAAATAAATAAGGAAACATCAGCCTTAAAGGACACATTAGACCAGATCCACTTAATACATGTATACAGAACATTTCATTCAAAAGCAGTAGAACACACATTCTTCTCAAGTGCATATGAAATATTCTTCAAAATAGATCACATGGTAGTCTATAAACCAAGTCTCAATAAATTTAAGATGACTGACATCATATCAAACATCTTTCCTGACCACAATAGTGTAAAACTAAGGATCGATTACAAAGAGAAAACTGGAAAAAAAAATCACAAAATGTGTGTAGAATAAGCAATATGCTACTGGACAATGAGTCAATGAAGAAATCAAAGACGAAATTAAAAAATAGCTTGAGACAAATGGAAATGGAAATACAACACTCCCAAATCTGTGAGATGCTGCAAAAGCAGTTCTAAGAGGAAAGTTCATAGTGATACAGGCCTACCTCAGGAAACAAGAAAAATCTCAAACAATCTACCTATACACTCAAAGAAACTAGAAAAGAAGACAAATGAAGCCCAACATTAGGAGAAGGAAGAAAATAACAAAGATATGAGCAGAAAAAAATGAAATAGAGACTAAAAAAATAGAAAAGATCAATGAAACTCAGAGCTAGTTCTTTGAAAAGATAAACAAAATTGACAAACTTTTAGCTGGATTTGCTAAGAAAAAAGAGAGAAAGCTCAAATAAATAAAATTAGAAATTAAAGAGAAGTAGCAACTAATGCCACAGAAATACAAAGGATTACGAGACTATTATGGACAATTATATGCCTACAAATTCAACAACATATAAGAAATGGATAAATTCCTAGAAACAGACAATTTTCCAAGACTGGGTCATGAAGCAGAAAATATGAATAAACTGGTTACTAGTATGGAGATTGAATCAGTAATCAAAGACCTCCCAACATCCAGAAGTCCAGGACCAGATGGTACACTGGGTGAAATTTATCAAATTATTAAAAGGAGATTTAATACCTGTCTTTCTCAAACTCCACCAAAAATTGAAGAGAAAAGAAGGCTTCCAAACTCATTAAAAGGCCAGCATTACCTTGATACCAAATCCAAACAAGGACACCACCAAAAAAAAAAAAAAAAAAAAAATTACAGTCCACTATCTTTGGTGAGCACAGATGAAAAACTTTCAACAAAGTATTAGCAAACTTAATTCAACAACACATTCTTTTTTTTTTTTAAAGATTTTATTTATTTATTTGACAGAGAGAGAGAGATCACAAGCAGGCAGAGAGAGAGGGGGAAGCAGGCTCCCCGCTGAGCAGAGAGCCCGATGTGGGGCTCGATCCCAGGACCTTGAGATCATGACCTGAGCTGAAGGCAGAGGCTTTAACCCACTGAGCCACCCAGGTGCCCCC
>CM053611.1:113475804-113498140 GCA_028646535.1 Procyon lotor
TTTTTTTTTTTTTAAAGATTTTATTTATTTGACAGCGAGAAACACAGCCAGAGAGGGAACACAAGCAGAGGGAATGGTAGCGGGAGAAGCAGGCTTCCTGCCGAGCAAGGAGCCCGATGCGGGGCTCGATCCCAGGACTCTGGGATCATGACCTGAGCCGAAGGCAGACGCTTAACGACTGAGCCACCCAGGTGCCCCTTAACATCCATTTATGATAAAGATTCTCAACAACGTGGGTATACAGGGAATGTATCTCAACATAATAAAGGCCATATATGACAAGCCCACAACTAACATCATACTCAATGATAAAACACTGAAAGCTTTCCTCTAAGACCAAGAATAAGACAACGATGCTCGCTCTTGCCACTTTTACTTAATACAGTATTAGGAGCCTTAACTATAGCAATTAGGCAAGAAAAAGGGGGAAAAAAGCATCCAAATTGAAAAACAAGAAGTAAAACTATCACTTCATGCATATGACATACTATATATATAGAAAACCCTAAGACTCCAACAAAAAATTGTTAGAATAAATGAATTCAATAGAGTTGCAGGACACAAAATCAGTATGCAAAAATCTGTTGCATTTCTATATGCTAATAACGAACTAGCAGAAGGAGAAATTAAAAAAACAATCCCATCTATAACTGCATCAAAAACGATACCAAGATACCTGGCTGGCTCAGTCAGTGGAGCATGAGACTCTTGATCTTGGGATTATGAGTTTTAGCCCCACACTGGGTGTAGAAATTACTTAATAAGAAAAAAAAGAGTTAATACCTAGGAATAAATTTAATCAAAGAAGTGAAGACTCATATAAGATGAAAAACACTGATGAAAGAAATTGAAGAACACAAATAGTGTAAAGATATCTCATGCTCATGGATTGGAAGAATTAACTGTTAAAATGTCCATACTGCCTAAAGCAACTTATAAATTCTATGAAATTCCAACTAAAATTCCAATAGCATTTTGCACAGAACTGGAATAATTCTAAAATTTGTATGGAACCGCAAATAATCCTGATAGCTAAAGCAATCTTGGGAAAGAAGAAAGCTGGAGGTATCATGCTCCCTGATATCAAACTACACTACAAAGTGTATTGTATTGTATATTATGTATTGTATACATATATACAATATATATGTATATATTGTATACCAAAACAGTATTGTATTGGTATAAAAACAGACACACGGATTAACAGAACAGAATAGAGAGCCAGAAATAAGCCCCCACATAGACGGTAAATTAATTTACTACCAAGGAGCCTAGAATATGTAATGGGGATAAAATAATCAATAAATCATATTTGAGAAATGAGACAGCCACATGCAAAAGAATGCTATGCTGCACACAAAAATTAACTCAAAATGAATCAAAGACTTAAATGCAAGACCTGAAACATAAACTCCTAGACAAAAAAATAGGCAGTAAACTCTGTGACATACTGGTATTGGCATTAACGTTTTGGATTTGACTCCAAAAGCAAAGACAATGAAAGCAAAAATAAACAACGGGAACTACACTAAACTAAAAACTGCACGGCAAAGGAAACCATCAACAAAACGAAAATGTAATCTATTGAATGGGAGAAAATATTTGCAAATCATACATCCAATAAGGGGTTAATATACAAAATATATAAAGAACTCAAATGACTCAATAGCAAAAAACCCAAACAATCCAATTAAAAACTGGGCCGAGGATTTAACTAGACATTTTTCCAAAGAAGATACACAGATGGTCAACAAGAACATAAAAAGATATTCAATATCACTAATCAGGGAAATGCAAACCAAGATCACAATGAGATATCACCTTGAAACTGTTGGAATGCCTATTGTCAAAAAGACAATAAATAACAAATGTCAGCAAAGATGTGGAGAAAAGGGAACCCTTGTACATTCTTGGGAATGTAAACGGGTGCAGCTACTGTGGAAAAGAGTACGGAAAAAAATTAATAATAGAATTACCATATGATCTACTTATTTCACTTCTGAGAATCTGAAGTAAATGAAAACACTAATTTGAGAGATCTAGGCACCCCTAAGTTCATTGCAGCATTATTCGCAATAGCAGATGGAAATAAATGTACGTCCCGTGTTGGGCTCCTCACTCAGCAGGGAGCCTGCCTATCTCTGCCTGCAGCTCTCTTTTGCTTGTGCTCTCCCCCCCCCTCTCTCTCTGGTAAATAAATAAATAAAATATATTTTTTAAATAACTTAAATGTACATTAATGGGTGAATGGGTAAATATTATGAAGCACTAATCCATTGTGTGTGTGTGTGTGTGTGTGTGTGTGTATGTATCTAGTGGACTGCTACCCAATCATAAAAATGAAGGAAATCTTCCCATTTGCAACAACATGGATGGACTTTGAGGGCATTATGTTAAGAGAAATAAGTAAGACAAAGAAAGACATTTCACTTATATGTGGAACCTGGTGGTTATCCAAGAAGAGAGGGGTCAGGGGGTGAGTGAAATGGGTATAGGGGGTCAGTTGTAGAGTGATGGATTGTAACTCAATTTATTGTAGCATTTGCTTTGTCATGCATACAAATATTAAATCATTTTATATTATATTATATTAAATTAAATCATTAAATCACCCAAAACTAACATAATATCATATACCAATTTTACCTCAATTAGAAAAAAAAGATAGGGGCGCCAGGGTGGCTCAATGGATTAAGCCTCTGCCTTCAGCTCAGGTTGTGATCTCAGGGTCCTGGGATCAAGCCCCACATCGGGCTCTCTGCTCAGCGGGGAGCCTGCTTCCTCCTCCCCCGTCTCTGCCTGCCTCTCTGCCTACTTGTGATCTCTCTCTCTCTCTCTCTCTGTCAAATAAATAAATAAGATCTTTAAAAAAAAAAAGATAATGGGTAGCCTATAAGAAGATGGGAGGTATATTTTAGGCTCACTTTGAGACACCGATATTGCAAAATATATAATCAAATCAACCTTGTTTTCTACATGGAGCATCCTAATTATCTGGATACAGTTGTATATTCCAGAAATAATAGCAAAGGTCATGTTGTTCCCTGTGTTATATAATTATCAGAACTTGTTGGAGCCTCCATCTGTCATATTTGAAGAAATGAAGTTACAGCAGCAGTGTGGGGGCTGTGTGATGACAAGGTAGAATGGTAATTAGTTGCTAATTAGAATTTTCTGAAATATTAGGGCAGGAAATATTAGGGCAGGAAAATCCCACTCAACATTACATGTAAGTTAAAAATGCTCGAGGGTAGTTATTAACATCTGAAAATAGTAGCAGGTATAAGTACTTCGACTGGAGGCAATCAACATTTCCATTACCAACTCAGTTTTCAGAGGTTACAACTTGATATTTTTTGTTGGGCTACATCATTCTGGGGTTCATACCCAGGTTTATAGACATATAAACTTTAAAATATCTTTTTTTTATTGTAAAGCTGCTGCTAATGAAAATTGGCTTTAATAAGAATCTTTGTTTTAATTTAAATTTTACTTAGTTAACATACAGTGCAATGTTGGTTTCTGGAGTAGAATTCAGTGATTCATCACTTACATACAACACCCAGTGCTCATCACAAATGCCCTTTTTAATACCCATCACCCATCGAGCCCATCCCCCACACACCACCTTCCATCAACCCTCAGTTTGTTTTTTATCGTTATGGGTTTGTTGCCCTCTCTCCTTTATTTCTTTACCCCCTTCCCTTATGTCCATCTGTTTTCTGTCATAAATTCCACATATGAGTGAGATCATATGGTATTTGTCTTTCTCTGATTGACTTTTTTTTTTTTTAGATTTTATTCATTTATTTGTCAGAGAGAGAGAGAACACAAGCAGGCACAAACAGAGGGTGAAGCCGGCTCCCTGCCGAGCAAGGAGCCCAATACGGGACTCGATCCCAGGACCCTGGGATCATGACCTGAGCCGAAGGCAGCTGCCCAACCAACTGAGCCACCCAGGCGTCCCATCTCTGACTGACTTATTACACTCAGCATAATACACTCTAAATCTGCACATGCTGTTGCAAATGGCAAGATTTCTTTTTTGATGGCTGAGTAATATTCCAGTCCATATGTATCCATTCATCATGGATGGACATGATGGACATTTGGGCTCTCTCCATAGCTTGGCTACTGCTGATGATACTGCTATCAACATTGGGGTTCATGTACCTTTTGAACCTGTATTTTTTATCCTTTGGATAAATACCTAGTAGTGCAATTGTGAGATTGTAGGGTCATTCTATTTTTAACTTTTTGAGGAACCTCCAAACTGAATAAACACCTTTTTGATATTGGACTTAGTCCTCTTTTTCACTTGGAGTTTTTTTTTTTTTTTTAGACTTTTCATCAGGGGAGGTACTTAGGTAACCTACAAACATGAAGACATAAACAGATCTCAAAGACAGTCACATTGACCTTATATGGCCCTTAACTTCGTAGTGATTTATTTCAAATCTTTTAAACAACGAGTCAAAGGAAACTTGGCAAAATGTTTCTTTTTAATCTCAGATTACAATTGAAAACTTCATTTGAAAGACTAAAATTTTAGGAAAGCAGCAAAGAACATAGCCAAATAATGAAGTCTAGACTTTACCTACTTACCGAATGCTATAATTACTGTATCTCTAGTTAAGATTTAAATTTAAATTTAAATTTAGGGGCTCCTGGCTGGCCTGAGAGAGCAATCTCAGAGTCATGAATTTGAGCCCCACATTGGGTGTAGAAATTACTTTAAAAAATAAATTTAGTAAATAAGCTGTAATGCAGTTACTATGTATTCAGTCTGTTCTTGGATACAAATAATCCCTGATAGTTTCTTCCAGGGGCAGAAAGTTAGTTTTCTTCACATTCAACACAGACAATATTCAAACATGACAGCAATCACATTTGACATTTTAATAGATTTTTTTTTGGCCTTATCCTGTATCCTTTATCTATTTTTGGTCATTTGTACGTAAGACTATAAATATTACCTTCTTGTACCAACCCCAGTGTATTTCTTATCTATTGCTGTTTAACAATTACCCCAAAACTTGTGACTTCTAAGAAGAGAAATTTATGAACCCTCCATTTCCGCGGGTCAGGCACCTGGACCCCACTTAGCTGGGTGCCTCTTGCTCTGCGTCTCTCATGAGGCTGCAGTTGAGCTGTCAGCCAGGTCTGTTGTCTCATCTAAAAACTAGACTGGAGAAGGATCCACTTCCAAGCTCATACACCTGCTTATTATCGAGAAAACCTCTCCATAGGACAGACTCACAACATGATAGCTGGTTTCCCCACAGGGTGAGCAATCCAAGAAAAAGCTAGAAAGAGTCAGAAGATCCAAGATGGAACCTGCAGTCTTTTATAACCTAACTCAGAAGTGACATACCATCACTTCGCTTATACTCTTTTCTTTACAAGTGAGTCACTGAATCTAGCCTACATTTGAAAGAGAGGGAATTACAAATGTACATGCATACCAGAAGATAAGGATCGTGGTGGAGGGAGGCTCCTATCATAACTGTAATCAGTCCATGATGATCTTTTAGAGAAGTAGGTAGTTGTCCTTACTTGTTTTTTGTCTTTTTGGGAAACGACGTCTTCTTCATTCTCAGCCTGTGTGGCTCTGAGAGGCTGACCACCCTAACTTTTGTGGGAGGCACTGTGGTGCCCTGGTCTGGCCACTAAGAATACTTCAAATTCTTGGCCACAGTGAGTGGTTCAAGGATGGGCCATTTGGTAGGTCTTTTCAGGAACTGACATGGGTGCTGGGAGAAAAAGGGTTTCCTAAGATCATAGGTGCAGAACATTGAAAACTGGAATTCTTCCATCTCCCATACTTATATACAGGCTACCTTTGCTCCATGTGGAAATATTCTTAGAATGAACCTACACAGAAAAAAACAGAGCTGAGAGGTGGAAAATGAGTGAGCTACACCAAGTTCTTTTTTTTTAATTTTTATTTATTTATTTGACAGACAGAGACAGCAAGAGAGGGAACACAAGCAGGGGGAGTAGGAGAGGGAGAAGCAGCCTTCCGGCTGAGAAGGAAGCCTGATGTGGGGCTCGATCTCAGGACCCTGGGATCATGACCTAGGCCAAAGGCAGACGCTTCATAACTGAGCCACCCAGGAACCCTACACTAAGTTCCCATGACATCTCCTGCCTCTCCATACCCAGCAACCCCTAAAGCCCAGCTTATCTTCTTTTTTTTTTAAGTTAGTTTTGATTTGAATTTTGTCACTTCCAACAAAAATGGCCCTAATACACTAATACACTAATATATCCAGATCTTATGGTTGTAGCTCCAAATATTCTAAGTTACCTTTTTTTTTTTTTTAAAGATTTTATTTATTTGACAGAAAGAAACACAGCGAGAGAGGGAACACAAGCAGAGGGAATGGTAGCGGGAGAAACAGGCTTCCTGCGGAGCAGAGAGCCCAATGCGGGGCTTGATCCCAGGACCCTGGGATCATGACCTGAGCCGAAGGCAGACGCCCAATGACTGAGCCACCCAGGCGCCCCTCAAAGTTACCTTAATAACAACAACACCACTGTGTTGACAGCAGTGCCTTTTATGAAATTATTTAAATATTGAGACTGTTCACATTTTCAACCTTGTCAACTTAACTCTTAGAAACCTAAGCTCCATGTGTTTCCTATTATGTGAACTACTTTCTTTATCCACCTTAAGTTTATTTTCTCAAGATTCAGGAAAAATCTTTTTATTGTATTTAGGTTCTCCAAAAGCAGGGAGAAATGCCTTCTTAATTATTAATTTCCTCCTAAAATTGTGGCATAATACCTGGCCACATAATCGATCCTCAATAACTAATGAATGAATGAGTATATAAATATTCTCAGCACACTTTATTTTGGTCTAAGTTCAATAATTTACTTTTGCCCATTTAAGTCAATATTTTCAGCCTATTCACGTAGCCTCATACTAACTTCAGGTTATCCCCATATGCTTGAGTGTTTCATACTCAGAAGAACTTAGTGTCATTATACCTTCCCTCCTCCAAATAACTAATAGAATTATTAAACAAAGCAAGTTAGAGAGAATGCAATGTTTACACTTCTGCCTCCAAGAAGCGCCCTTTTATCCTAAAGCATTGTTTCTCGTCTCTAAGCAACTTCCCTGTGCATTACACCAGTCTCCATCATACCACGATGACTCAATTTTTAAAATAGCCTTTTGTGTGGAACTTTGTGAAAGGCTTTTTGAAAATCTAAATAGACGCCATTCATGAGCTTTGTCCATATGCATTTGTGCCTCCTAAAAGAACTTTAATAAACTGATGAGGCCTCATTTCCTCTTATGAAAACCATACATTTTCTCCAGCTCCTTCCTTGCCGCTCCCAGTTATATTGCCATACAACTGTCTTTTGGGGGAAAAGCTCTTCTGTTGGTCTGCTCTGATGGAGTCTTTAATCCTTATTAGGTATTGTAGAATAATGTAGGGTTAAGATAGCCCAAATCAAACTATCCCCAAAAACCATAACTATGGTTAAGTTAGCACGTTGAGGTCAGAAAGAGGGAAATATGGACTTTTATGTGGTAAATATGGGCAGAAAAAAGGAAGTAAGCTTAGAAATGTAAGAAGCCAACCAAGGGTCAGGAATGTCTTAGGTCCTTTGGGAAAGTGACAATGTTAACTTATTTCTCTTTTCTTTAGATTCTCCCTTCCTTTGATTTTCTCAACATCAAGCTCTCACCTTAACTTGGTAAACATACTTTCTCAGAGTCTTTCTTTGGATGCTCTTTTTGTCTTTTTAATATGCTTGTTTTCCAGTTTCCATCACTGGTTTTGTATCCCCCTCTACATAGTCTCCATTCTCGATTTCATATAATCCCAAGGATTTAGATAAACTGTTATGGATTTAGGTGCTCTATTTATTCTATAGAGTCAAAATGTAAATTTCGGGCACATGCTTCTCTGCGCTTCAGAAAGTCTATTCACCTACCTCATTGATATTTCACATCAATATTCCATAGACACTCCAAAGATGCACCCACAAATCAAATAATATTTTAACATGTCCAAAATCAATGCATCATCTCCATATATTTTAAGAGCTTTTTTCATTGTATGTGACAAAAGCATATCTCATGGAATCTAAGAAGCAGCTGAAAAAATAGGGATATAACTAGGCTCAGAAACAACTGCACCTAGGACCTGAAAAACTTGATAATTTCTCTCTCCAGATTATACCTCTACTTCCCTCTGTAAGTTTATTTTTTCCCTGTTACAGACTAACTTCTGCTTCTCAGTCTAGCTGGTGAGAAACAATGAAGATTTCTATGTTCTTATTTCAGTTACACAGAATGAGACTAGCTTGATTCTCTTTGGAATTCAAAATTCCAAATTCCAAGGAAGAAAGTCCTTGGTCAAAGTGTCCACCCATAAATCAATCAACATTGGCCTCGGGTAAAAAGTTATAATGTATGCAGCTTGAAGTTGTTCCATAACTCACTGATGCTCTGGCCATTTTGCTTTCAACACTTTTTCTCTGTTTGCTTCATTTTTGATAGTTTCTATTGCTATGTATTCAACTTTACACTTTTCTTCTGTTGTGTCCAATCTGTTACCAATGCCATCCAGTATATTTTTCACCATAGATGTATTTTTCAAGTTCCAGTTTTTTCTTAATACCTTCCATTTCTCTACTCAACATGCTCAATCTTTCCTTTAGATTCTTGTACTTATGGAATAAAATTATAATAACAGCTTTAAGGGCTTTGTCTACTAATTTTATCTTTGTATATTTTGATATTTGCCTCATTTCTGTGTTTGTTTCTGTTGATGATTTCTTTCTCTTATTATTCATTGTATTTTCCTGCTTGTTTGCATGACTAGTCATTTTTCACTGGATACCAGACATTGTGAATTTTACCTAAAAATGTTACCTAAGGTGTTATTTTTTTATCTCTATAAATTTCCTCGAGTTTTATTCTGGGAAGTGGTTAAATCACTTGGAAATAGTTATGGCTTCTTTTAGGATTTTTTAGGCAGGAGGAGCAGCCTTTATTTCAGCTAATTTTGCCACATTACTTGAGGCAATGCTCTTTTGAATACTCTCCCTAATGCCCTGTAAATTACAAGGCTTTTCATTTCCGTGTTATTCCCTCTGCCCCTATCCTTCACTAGTTTCTCCATATGCAGGTGCTGATCAGTACTCAGCTGAAGACTCTTGCGGACCTTCAGTAGGTCTTTGGAACTTTGTCCCTGTGCAACACTCCTCTCCCTGCTACTCTGCCTGAGAACTCAAGGTGACAGAGCCTCCCCGGACACCCATTGCCCACACAGAGTCCCACTCTTTTAATTGCACCCTGGAAACTCTCTCCAGGCAGTAAGCTAGGACAATCACAAGGCTCACCTTTATTTTCCCAGTCTAGGGATCAGTCTGTTGCCTGATACGCAGTGCCTGAGAACAGTTGTTTTCTATATTCTTCCTGTTTTTGAAGTTGTTTCCAGCGCGAAGAAGGTAAATCCACTTCCTTCTCAATCCATCTTGGTCAGAAGTAGAAGTCTGATTCAATCTTTTAGAATGATTAGCAGTTTTTTAGAACCCGGGGCTCTTTTGTGCCCCGCATCCCTCTTCTGGGCTCCATGGCATCATCAGTACCTCACCCAGTTTGGTTCTCCTCATGAAACTCTAAGTCCTGTGTCCACAGATCATCACTTATTCATCTTTGTATCATTTAACTTAGCGTAGCTGAAGCATAGCAGGTGTTCAACATGTGCTTGGCAAAATACATAAAACATTGTATATACAATTACACCAAAACAGACAACGATCCTATTTATTTCAGAGAAGTTATAAGCTGTTACCTGAAAAATGGGCTATAATTTAAACATAGCTATATTCTGAAGTTCTGATGTTACATTTCTTTGAATCAAGTATGCCATTAGCAAAATTGTCAGCCGTTAGACAGATGCTTCTCAACAAAAGTGGTCTAGTTAGAAGTGTGTCTCTTTGTAGCCTTTTTTTGAGGGTTGGGGATTACATTTGGCACATGTCTGTGCATTTGGTTTGCTTGCATATATTGAGCATGAAATCTTTTCAGTGTGTCATAGATTTTGAGAAAGAGTTTGTGTATTTACAGCTCACACTGAGTAGAATGCAACCACAGGCTGCCAACCATACAATCTCGTGATTTGCTTCTCATGTAGCAAGACTTTTCTGACTCCAGCAGTCACACCACAATCTCTAGCTGTGCATTATATGCTTTGTAAGTTCCAAGGACTGCTCCCTGCAAATATATGTAAAATTTTACATTAGATTTGTCAAGAGTTAGATCTCTTAGATTCTGTGATCTACAGATCTACAGGAAAACAAGTATATTAAAAAGGCCCAGGTCCTTCCTGGGCCACACGTGTTCTCTTTTGCTAAAATGTGACACCTCTCCCCACTCCACCCTCCCCAGATCTCCAGAGCATTCTGAGTCTAAACCTATGGGAGGTGCTTTCTTTTTCTGACCTGAAATGTTAACTTTATAAAAAACTGACAAATAGAGCCAGTAACATCTGTAAATGAAACAAAATATTTGTGTATGAGCAAATAAGTAATAAATATCACCTATAATCATGCCAGTCAGGATGTGCTATATATCAAATATTATACATACTGTATGCATACATAAACATTATAAACATTATATATCTTATATTGTACCTACTATGTCATAAATGGTAATCTGCTTTCTATCCCCCCATATCTTTTCAAGTCAATGAATATCTTTTTTAATTCTCCAAAGCAGTAAAATTTAAAATAAGATCTTTTACAAACATTACTTTTGTTACCTTTTCTCTCTTGCTCTCTTTCTTTCTGGAGCATCTGCATTTTAATTAAAAAAAAAACCTCTCTAGGGCATAATGCCTAACATAAAGGTATTACTCTCAAGTGCTGGACTTTCAGACATGATGGGAATAGATATTTTGAATGTTTTTAAGTTACTGTACTCATTTCATTCATGAGTGAATCATTCATAAGGCTAACTCTGCCATATTATGAGTCACAATAACACTGTCACTAAATAGAAACACTAGAGACTGTTTTTAAAATTTCAAATGTAAATGTCCCACTATGTCCTAAGAGACAGCTGCTTTTAGTAACAGCAATGATATTTGTGAAACTTTACTACCTAAAGAAAAAAGAAAAATGAAGGGGCGCCTGGGTGGCTCAGTTGTTGGGCATCTGCCTTCGGCTCAGGTCATGGTTCCGGGGTCCTGGGATTGGGCCTGCATTGGGCTCCCTGCTCATCGGGAAGCCTGCTTCTCCTGCTACCATTCTCTCTGCTCGTGTTCCCTCTCTCGCTGTGTTTCTCTCTGTCAAATAAATAAAATCTTTTAAAAAAAAAAGAAAAATGAGTGGCTTGACATTTCCAACATTTTCCAACAACCTACTAAAGCCAACATTGAGCAGTTTAAATGATTTCATTCTATTTTACTCTTATATCTTGAGCCAATTTTCTTCCCTCTTTGGAGGGGAAAAATATCAATCTTAGAGATAGTGTAATCTAGGAAGATAAAAGCATCAATCTTCAGATCTCAGGGAAGATATACTAAGTTTTATGATGGCAGGAATGATGCCCGTCTCTAGCGTCTACCATGGTTCCTGGCAGAGAACACTCTCCACCAAGCTGTGACAGTCAAAAATGGTGGTGGTATTGAGGAGGGCACGTATGGCATGGGGCACTGGGTGTGGTGCACGGACAATGAATCTTGTAACACTGAAAAAATAAAATAAAAGTATTTGGAGGAAAAAAAGTGTCTCTGGACATTGCCTACTATCCCCTGGATGGGCGGATTGCCTTCACTTGAGAATGACTTTCTCTCTCACTGTCTCTCTCTGTCATACACACACACACACACACACACACACACACACACACATCACACACGTACACACCTGACCATCTATACACTAAGTCAAGATTATTCCGAAACAACTATAAGGACTCTTTAAAAGGACAGATCATTCATTAACATATTACTAGCAACACATCCATTCAAAGGAAAGATTATCAGGGCTTCTGACTGCCTCAGTTGGTGCAGCACGCTGCTCTTGATCTCAGGGTCATGAGTTTCCACCATGTGTTGGGTGTAGAGCTTACTAAATAAGCAAATAAATAATTAAATAAACAGCTTAAAAAATAAATGAGTGCATAAAAATTAAGAGAAAAGGAAAGATTACTTTAAGGAGTATTTATCTCAGTTTGCAAAAAAATGTCAAGTTATCTTGACAATATTAACTGAGTCCTGAAAAATAAAAAAGATACATACTGTGTAAAAAACAGCCCCTTTGAAATAATCAGGCATTAATTTTATGCATCCAGTTATTTATGTACTTGAACTTTAAGAAAAACATCTGAAATCAAATAGGCACCAATATCTTACTGATTCAGCTAGATTATGTTTAAATTCCTTCAAATTCAGATATCTTTTTCCTAATTAATGACATTCTTGTTTTCTTTTTCTTTTTTTTTTTTTTAAAGATTTTATTTATTTATTTGACAGAGAGAGAGATCACAAGTAGGCATAGAGGCAGGCAGAGAGAGAGAAGGGGGAAGCAGGCTCCCTGCTGAGCAGAGAGCCCGATGCGGGGCTTGATCCCAGGACCCTGAGATCATGACCTGAGCAGAAGGCAGAGGCTTTAACCCACTGAGCCACCCAGGGGAATGTGGGGACATTCTTGTTTTCTTGACCATGTAGAAGTTAATTCTTAATGATCCATGCTTGGTTTATTCTGGTTCTGCCAGTGACTTGTATGATCTTGGGCAACAGTTTACACACATCGGGACTCAGTTCCTTCATCTGCAAAATAGAGATAATACTACTATCTACTCCTGATGTGTTGTCGCACCTTAAAGACTAACCACGAGTCCATAGAACAATGATTCTCAGCGAATGCCCAGTGAATGTTAACAATATTATTAACATCTACCAATTGTAACCAGTATTTCATACCATATGATCTATTCTTTCCTTCCTTGCCACACATTATTCTTGGCTAATCCATTTCACTAACTTATATTAAGCAAAGTAAACTGATTTCAAGATTAGCTTATATAGAATGTAATTGGATATATACAGTCATCTCACTATTCTATTTCTACTTATATTCTTTTCTTTAATATAAATTAAAATATTAAGAATTCACAAGCAAAGGGGGACCTGGCTGGCTCAGTGGGTAGAGCATGTGACTCTTGATCTTGGGGTCATGAGTTTAAGTCCCATATTGGGCATAGAGATCACTTTAAAAATAAAACAACTCCTAAAAAAAACATGATTATATTCCTAGAATAAAATGTTATGCCAACACCCTGAAAAAAAATTAAAAAATAAAAGAACTCCTGAGAAAAGAACACAATGGATTTCACAGATTCTCAATTTCTTTCTCCCTAAGTTAAAAAGCAATTTTTAAATTCACTTTTTTAGGTAATATTTTTTATCTGTGTGAATCAAAACATTAACAAGACCGTTAAAAGGATAATTGACCCTTGAATAACATGGGTTTGAAATGCCAAAGTCCAATTATATCTGGATTTTTAAAAAAATAGTACAGTACTATAAATGTATTTCCTCTTTCTTATACTTTTCTTAATAACGTTTTCTTTTTTTAAGATTTTGTTTATTTATTTGACAGCAAGAGATAATGAGAGAGGGAACACATGCAGGGGGAGCAGGAGAGGAAGAAGCAGGCTTCCTGCTGAGCGGGGAGCCCGATGTGGGGCTTGATCCCAGGAGCCAGGGATCATGACCTGAGCGGAAGGCAAGACACCCAATGACTAAGAGCCACCCGGGTGCCCCTCTTAGTAACATTCTTTAGACTACTCTATTATAAGACTATAACATATAACACATATAACACACAAAATGTGTGTTAATTGATTTTCTATGTTATCAACAAGGCTTCTGGTCAATGGTAGGCAATTAGTAGTTAAGTTTTGGGGGAGTCAGGAGTTTTGACTGTGCAGAGGGTTGGCACCCCTAACCCCCACATTGTTCAGGGGTCAGCTAACTGTACTTACATAGCATTTATCCTCTGCCAGGTACTTTTCCAGGCATCAAATTTAATCCTCAACCCTATAAAACAGGTATTTTATTATTATCATTTTATTGATGAGGAAGCTGTGGCAAGAAAGATTTTTTATTTTTTTAAAGATTTTATTTATTCATTTGACACAGAGAGAGAGATCACAAGCAGGCAGAGAGGCAGGCGAGAGAGAGGGGATGCAGAGAGCCTGATGTGGGGCTAGATTCCAGGACCCTGAGATCACGACCCGAGCCGAAGGCAGAGGCCTTAACCCCCTGAGCCACCCAGGCACCCCACGTGCAAGAAAGATTACATGACCTGCTCAAGAATATTCAGCTAAGAAGTGGTAGAGCTTGGGAAAGAGTCTAGGAAATCTGGGGCACCTGGGTAGCTCAAGCAGTTAAACGTCCAACTCTTGATTTTGGCTTAGGTCATGATCTTGGGGTTGGGGATTGAGCCCCATATCAGACTCGGTACTCTGTGTGGTGTCTGCTTGGGATTCTCTGTCTCCCTGTCTCTCTACCCTCCTCTTGCTCGTGTTCATTCTCTCTCTCTCTCAAAAAAGTAAATAAATCTTAAAAAAAAGAAAGAAAAAAGAATCCAGATAGTCCAAGCTGTGCTCACAAGTTTATATGACTGTAAAGCAACAGCAGCAACAAACATAGACATAAAATAAACGCTCTGTTCCCGGGGATTTTTCTTCATATATCTTCTCAAAATAATGATTTCTCATTGTCATTGTGAAGCTGAATGACAATATCACAATTCAATCACTTATTTGCAGTTGAAATGGTTGAGTAAATTTTTGATTGCAGCAGTGAACAAAATTAGCTCTCAGTCCAAAAAAAAGCACATTGTATTATACTTCAAACTAAAGCTCTAAAAATAGGAAAATAGGAAGCCCCAGGCCTTAACAACAATATACAGGTCAGATTGCTTTTTGTCAGACCTCCAGATAGCAAAGTTAAGAGGCTGCAGCACCTGGGCTAATACAAAGCCATGAGAGTCACACTGAAACGTGTAGGAAAGTTTGTTGCATTTTGCCTGTCCTAGCTTCTTCTCTACCCACTCCACCCATCTTAGAGCATGGTGCAATTGGGAGAAAATTCCCAATGCCTAGTCTTTCCTTCAGGAAGGAAAGAGAATATTGGAACATATGTCTGAAGATTTTATAGGGCTCCTTGAGGGAATATTCTGTTTCACTTGACTAAGTGCTGATGTGAACTAGTGGCATATTTGCTTGGCAGATTGGAAGCCACTGAGAAGAAAGGCAAGCATCAAGATGTTGCAGCACTAGGGAGACTGCAAGACCTCAGGAAAATACCAGCAAGAGAAAGAGACTACAGGCTCATGAAAAGAAATAGGAACAAGATTTCTTTTTTTTTTTTTTTTTTTTTAATATTTGATTTATTTGACAGAGCGAGAGAGAGAGAGCGCAAAATTGGGCGAAGGGCAGATGCAGGGCGAGGAGCAGATTCCCCGCCAAGCAGGAAGCCTGTTGTAGGGCTTGATCCTAGGACCCTGAGATCATGACCTGGGCCAAAGGCAGATAGATGCCCAACCGACTGAGCCACCCAGGTGCCCCGGAATAAGACTTCTTAACTGGGCAATAACATGCATAAACTCAAAGAAGACATATCTCTAGAGAAATGTTGAGAGATCCCAGAATCTCCAGCTGGGCTGATTGGTCATGGTCTTTCCCTACATGGAGGCAGTCTCTAAAGACTGGGAGAGGTGACTGTTTTCCAAATACCAAAATCTCGACAAAAGATCACAAGTTATACAAAGAAATAGGGAAACATAGTCCAATCAAAAGACCAAAATAAATCTCCAGAAACTGATCATAAATAACCAGAGTTTAATGCAATACCTGACAAAGAATTCAAAATAACCATCTTTTTTTTAATTTAAAGATTTTATTTATGTATTTGACACAGAGAGAGAGAGAGAGATCACAAGCAGGCAGAGAGTCAGGCAGAGAGAGGCGGGGAAGCAGGCTCCCTGCTGAGCAGAGATCCCGATGCAGGGCTTGATCCCAGGACCCTGCGATCATGACCTGAGCTGAAGGCAGAGGCCTTGACCCACTGAGTCACCCAGGCACCTCTCAAAATAACCATCTTAAAGATGCTTTATAAGGTAAAAGAGAACACATATAACCAACAAAATCAGGAAAATGATGCATAAACAAAGTGAGAATATCAATAAAGAGATAGAAAATATAAGCAAGAACCTAAATAGAAATGCTTAAACTGAAAAATACAATAACCAAATTGAAAAATTCACTAAAGAAGTTTAAAAGCAGACTTCATAAAAGCAGAAGGAAGAATCTATGGACTTGAAGATATTGAAATTATTGAGTGAAAAGAGCAAAAAGAAGAAAAATGAAGAAAAGTAAAGATAGCCTAAGGCACTTACAGGGCACCAATAAAGAGACTAATATATACATTATTGGAGACCTGGAAAGAGAAAAGAGAGAAAGAGACAGAAAGTTTTTCTCAAGAAAAAAATAACCACAAATTTCTCAAATTCGAGGGAAAAAAATGAACATGTAAATTAAAGAAGCTCAAACAATTTCAACTAAGAAAAACCCAAGGATACTTATACTGAGGCACATTATAATAAAACTGTCCAAAGTCCATTGTAAGAGGACCCTAGGTTCATCTCATTCCTTGAACACAACTACATAACGATCAGATCCTTTGGAATACTCAAGAAATCAACCCAAGAACTGACAGAACAAACTGCACAGCTAGAAGAAGAGAGGAGGCCACATCAAGGAAGGTAGTAAGTGCAGAGATGGGCTTTAGGGAAGAAACAGATTGCAGATGCTGTGAAGGGATGGGAACCATGGTTGAGGAGCAAAGCAAGAGAGAATGGAACACACTGGGAAACGCAAAAGGAGAATATTTCCCTAAAGTTATTCACTCGGAAAACAAGAGGGAATGATTTTCATGAGCTTTTGTAACTCTGAGGGCTCGAAACTGAAGTTTTAAAGGTTGGCAGGCTTGGCTGGGATTAGAGCCCCGAGGACACTGCCCTACTCCTGGAGAGAAGGCAAGCAGACAACCCAGGGGACAGATGCGTGGTCTGAGGAATGCTGGCGGCACACGAGTGGGAGACTGTTCTCTCTTCCTGGAGCACATCTGTGAGAGGTGGCATTCACAAAGATGTCTCTCTCGAGACAAAAGAACAGGTAGGAAAAAAAAAAAAAAAAAAGAACAGGTAGGTACCATTTCTTTCCCTTCCCCACCTCTCAGCATAGATGGAGAGCAGTAAACACAGAGACCCCTCTCCAGGGACAAAGAAGCTGGCTGGCTCCATTTCTCTCCCCCACCTCTCAGCATAAACATGGAACCACCTTCAGTAAGCAGCACAGCACTGACACAGGCTGCCTAACATGCTTACACTGGAACTAATTGATAATACAATAATAGTAGGGGACTTTAACAGCCCACTTACATTAATGGACAGATCATCTAAGCAGAAAATCAACAAAGAAACAATGGTTTTACATAACACACCTGACCAGATGGACTTAACAGATATATTCAGAACATTCCATCCTAAAGCAGCAGCATACACATTCTTTTTAAGTCCACATGGGACATTCTCCAGAACAGATTACATACTAGTTCACAAATCAGGCCTCAACAAGTACAAAAAGACTGAGATCATACCATGCGTATTTTCTGACCACAATGCTATGGAACTTGAAGTCAACCACAAGAAAAAATTTGGAAAGACCACAAATATATGGAGATTAAACAATGTGCTGCTAAACAATGAATGGGTCAACCAGGAACTCAAAGAAGAAATTTTTAAAAATACATGGAAACAAAAAACCAAAAAACAAAAAACAAAAAAAACATGGAAACAAATGAAAATGAAATAAAAAAGGTACAAAACCTTTGGGATGCAGCAAAGGTGGTCCTAAAAGGGGGTGTACAGCAATCCAGGCCTACTTCGGGAAGCAGGAAAAATCTCAAATAAACAGCCTAATCTTACACCTCAAGGAGTCAGAAAAAGAACAATAAACAAAGCCTAAAGCCAGCAGAAGAAGATAATAAAGATTAAAGCAGAAATAAATGCCATAGAAACACCAACAACAACAAAAAAAACCCCAGTAGAACAGTTCAGTGAAACCAGGAGCTGGTTCTTTGAAATAAAATAGAATAAAATAAAATAAAATTGATAAGCCCATAGCCAGACTTATCAAAAAGAAAAGAGAAAGGACCCAAATAAACAAAACCACAAGTGAGAGAGGAGAAATAACAACCAACACCAAAGAAATACAAATGATTGTAAGAGAATATTATGAAAAATGATATACCAATAAATTGGACAACCTAGAAGAAATGGATCAATTCCTAGAAACATATAAACAACAAAAACTGAAACAGGAAGAAATAGAAAACTTAAATGGATTGATAATCAGCAAATAAATTGAATTAGTAATCAAAAATCTCCCAAGAGGGGCGCCTGGGTGGCTCAGTGGTTAAGTATCTGTTTTTGGCTCGGGTCATGATCCCAGGTTCTGGGGATCGAGCCCCACATCAGGCTCCCTGCCCAGCAGGGAGCCTGCTTCTCTCTCTCCTACTCCCCCTGCTTGTGTTCCCTCTCTCACTGTGTCTTTCTCTGTCAAATAAAGTCTTAAAAAAAAAAAAAAATCTCCCAACACACAAAAGTCCAAGGCCAGATGGCTTCACAGGGGAATTCTGCCAAACATTTAAAAAAGAGTTAATACCTATTCTTCTCACAAAACTATTCCAAAAAATAGAAGAAGAAGGAAAACTTCCAAATTCATTCTATGAGCCAGCATTACCTTGATACCAAAACTAGATAAAGACTCCACTAAAAAAGAGAACTGAAGGCCAATATCTCTGATGAACATGGATGCAAAAATTCTCAATAAATTACTAGAAAATTGGGGCGCCTGGGTGGCTCAGTCGTTAAGCGTCTGCCTTCAGCCCAGGTCAGATCCCAGGGGCCTGGGATCGAGCCCCGCATCGGGCTCTCTGTTCTGCAGGAAGCCTGCTTCTCCCGCTACCATTCCCTCTGCTTGTGTTCCCTTTCTCGCTGTGTTTCTCTCTGTCAAATAAATAAAAAATCTTAAAAAAATAAAAAAATAAATAAATAAATTACTAGAAAATTGAATCCAACAGCACATTAAAAGAATCATTCATCACAATCAATCACAATCAAATGAGATTTATTTCTGGGCTGCAAGGGAGGTTCAATATTCCCAAATCAATTCACCTATAACACTACATTAACAAAAAAAGGGTAAGAAACACACAATCCTTTCAGTAGATGCAGAAAAAACATTTGACAAAGTACAACATCCATTCATGATAAAAACCCTCAATAAAGTAGGGTTAGAAGGAACATACCTCAACGTAATAAAGGTCACATATGAAAAACCCACATCTAAATCATCCCTAATGGGAAAAACTGAGAGCTTTTCCTCTACAGTCAGGAACAGGACAGGAATGTCCACTCTCACCACCATTTTTTAAGATAGTACTGGAAATCCTAGCCATAGCAATAAGAAAACCCAAAGAAATAAAAGACATCCAAACTGGCAAGGAAGAAATCAAACTTTCACTTTTGCAGATGACATGATATTCTTTATAGAAAACCCAAAAGATTCCACCAAAAAATTACTAGAACTGATACATGAATTCAGTGAAGTCACAGGATACAAAATCAATTTACAGAAATCTGTTGCAGTCCTATACACCAAAAATGAAGGAGCAGAGAGAGAAATCAAGGAACTGATCCCATTTATGATTGCACCAAAAACTGTAAGATACTTAGGGATAAACCCAACCAAAGAGATCTGTACTCCGAAAGCTATGAAACACTGATGAAAGAAATTGAAGATGACACAAAGAAATGGAAAAATATTCCATACTCATGGACTGGAACAACAAATATTGTTAATATGTCTAAACTGCAAAAAGCAGTCTACACATTTAATGTAAACCCTATCAAAAGACCAACAGTATTTTTCACAGAGCTAGAACAAAAAATCTTAAAATTTGTATTTAACCACAGAAGACCCCAAATATCCAAAGCAATCTTGAAAAAAGAAAAGCAAAGCTGGAGGCATCACAATTCTGGGCTTCAAGTTATATTACAAAGCTATAGTGATCACGAGAGTATGGCACTGGCACAAAAATAGATACATAGATTAATAGAACAGAAGAGAAAACCCAGAAATGGAACCATAACTTTATGGTCACCTAATCAACAAAGTAGGCAAGAATATCCCATGGGAAAAAGACAGTCTCTTCAATAAGTGGTATGGATGAAACTGGACAGCAACATGGAAAAGAATGAAACTGGACCACTTTCTTACAACACACACAAAAATAAAATAAAAAGGAATGAAACACCTAAACATGAGACTTGAAACCATTGAAATCCTAGAGGAGAAAACATCAGTGACCTCTTTGACATCAACCACAGCAACTTCTTATTAGATATGTCTCCTGAGGCAAGGGAAACAAAAGCAAAGCAAAACAAAACAAAACGAAACAAACCAACCAAAAAACTGTCGGGATTTCATCAAAATAAAAAGCTTCTCTACAAAAAGGAAACAATCAACAAACCTAAAAGGCAACCTACGGAATGGGAGAAGATATTTGCAAATGACATATTTGATATGGTGTTAGTATCCAAAATATATAAAGAAGACACGCAGATGGCCAATGGACACATGAAAAGATGCTCAATAACAGTCATCCTAAGGGAAACACAATGAAAACTACAATGAGATATCACTCACATCTCTCTGAATGGCTGAAATTAACAACTCAGGAAATAACAGATGTTGGCAAGGATGCAGAGAAAGTGGAAAACTCACACTGTTGGTAGGAATGCAAACTGCAGCAGCCACTGTGGAAAAATAGTATGAAGGTTCCTCCAAAGTTAAAAATAGAACTACCCTACAACCCAGCAATTGCATTATTGGGTTTTTACCTAAAGGATAAAAAAAAATACTGCCTTAAAGGAATACACACACCCCAATGTTTACAGCAGCATAATCAATGATAGCCAAATTATGGAAAGAGCCCAAATATCTATCAACTGATGAATATTTTTTTCACTATGAAAATGCTTTAATGGTGGCGTCTGTGCAGCATGTGACGTCAAGACAGGAAGGAGAGCAAGTGCACACAGAGAACAGGTTGTGAGTGAATAAAGAGTTTACACAGCTTCCTCCTCAAACTTGCCCTCCTCCTTGACTGTGGTGTCCTGGTACTGTTGGTACTCAGACACCAGGTCGTTCATGTTGCTCTCTGCCTTGGTGAACTCTGTCTCATTCATGCCCTCGCCCTTGTACCAGTCAGTGCAGGAAGGCCTTGAGCCAGAACCTGGCCGTGAACTGCTCCGAGATGCACTTGAACAGCTCCTGGATGGCCATGCTGTTGCCAATGAAGGTGGCAGACATTTTTAGCTCCTGGGGTGGGATGTCACATAAAGAGAATGAAGCCACTAAAAAGAATGAGATTTTGCCATTTGCAACAACGTGGATGGAGCTAGAAAGTATTAAGCTAAGTGATATAAGTCAGTCAGAGAAACACAAATACCATATGATTTCACTCATATGTGGAATTTAAGAAACAAAAAGGAACAAAGAAGGGGGAAAAAAGAAAGGAAAGACTGGTGGTAACGGAGAGCTGGTGGGAAAGGGTGCGGGGAGAGTGGGATGAATAGAGAGAGAATAGGGGATTTCTAGGGCAGTGAAACTATTCTTATGATACTATATTGGTGGATACATGTCATTATACACTTGTCAAAACTCAGAACGTGCAAAACCAATAATGAACCCTAATGTAAACTATGGACTTTGGATGATAAAGTATCAATGTAGGTTTACCAATCGTAACGAATGTATCATGGTAATAAAAATTTTTTTAAAAATTGTTGTAGTCTCCTGGTGAATTGACCCTTTTATCACTATATAATGTGCTTTGTCTCTTGAGAGTTTTTTACTTAAATTGTATTTTGTCTAATGTAAGCATGCTATCTCTGCTTTCTTTTGGTTACCATTTGCATGGAATATCTTTTTTCCATTCTTTCACTTTCAGCCTATGTGTCCTTAAATCTAAAGTGAGTTTTGGGGCGCCTGGGTGGCTCAGTCATTAAGCATCTGTCTTCAGCTCAGGTCATGATCCCCGGGTCCTGGGATCGAGCCCCGCATCGGGCTCCCTGCTCAGCAGAGAGTCTGCTTCTCCCGCTACCATTCCCTCTGCTTGTGTTCCCTCTCTCACTGTGTTTCTCTCTGTCAAATAAATAA
>CM053611.1:113498640-113521543 GCA_028646535.1 Procyon lotor
TGCTGCCTGTGTTCTCCTCCAGGATTTTGATGGAATCCTGTCTCACATTGAGGTCTCTGATCCATTTTGAGTCTATTTTTGTGTGCGGTGTAAGGAAATGGTCCAGTTTCATTCTTCTGCATGTGGCTGTCCAGTTTTCCCAACACCATTTGTTGAAGAGACTGTCTTTTATCCACTGGGTATTCTTTCCTGCCTTGTCGAAGATTAGTTGACCATAGAGTTGGGGGTCCATATCTGGGCTCTCTGTTCTGTTCCATTGATCTATGTGTCTGTTTTTGTGCCAGTACCACACTGTCTTGATGATTACAGCTTTGTAATAGAGCTTGAAGTCTGGAATTGTGATGCCTCCGACTTTGGTTTTCTTTTTCAACATTCCTCTGGCTATTCGTGGTCTTTTCTGGTTCCATATAAATTTTAGGATTATTTGTTCCATTCCTTTGATATAGATTGATGGTATTTTGATAGGGATTGCATTAAATGTGTAGGTTGCTTTAGGTAGGGGACTCAATACTTTCACATTTAAATAGTTACTGATAGACAAAGACTTAATATTGCCATTTTATCAATTGTTTTATTTATGTTTGAAGCTATCCCTCTTTTAATGTCTTCCTTTGTGTTTCATTGATTTTTTTTGCAGTGACATGCTTTGTCATTTTTTTTTTTTTTGTATCATGGTGGGGCAAGATGTCATTAGCAGGGACAGTTAGCCTATGTGGGGACAGGAGTAGATAGAGATGCTCTGTACTTTCCACTCAATTTTGCTAGGAACCTAAAATGCTCTAAAAATTAAAGTTTTTTAAAAAATAAAAGCATAACCTAAAAAAAACTCATAAAAATCTAACCCCCTGTACATGTAAATATACACCCAAATTGATTAATACTATGCTTTTTTTTAAAGAGTAAGAAATAGCTACTCCCTTATTTACTATTGCTTGTTCTCTTCATTCCTTTAACATCCAGATTTCCATCTGGTTTCACTTCCCTCTGCCTGAAGGACTTTCACCTATCATGAGGTGTTGGTCAAAGGGTGATGAATTCTTTCAGCATTTATATACCTCCAAATGTCTTTATTTTACCTCAACTGTGAAAGATATTTTTACCAAGTAAATTATTCTAGGTTTGCTGTTTTTTAATTTCATTACTTTAAGGATATCACTTTACTCTTTTCTGGTTTGCATTATTTTCAGTGAGATGCTTGTGTACTAAATGTCATTTCTCTCTGCTTTTAAGATTTTTTTCTCTTTATTAATGGTCTTAAGCAATTTGGTTATAGTCTTATAAATTGCATCATGTTTCTTATTCTTGGGGTTCATTGAGCTACATGTATCTTGTGGATGTATACTTTTCATCAAATATGGAAAATTTTTGGTCATTATTCTTTAAGTAGTCTTTCTACTTCCACTCACCCATTCCACATTCTCTCCCTTTGGAACTCTAATCACACATATATTAGGCTGCTTGATGTTGTCCCATAGCTCATATGTTCATTTTCATATCCAATCCAATCTTTCTTCTGTTTTTCATTTTTGATAGGTTTTATTGCTTTGTCTTCAAATTCGCTGATCTTTTTTTTTTTTTTTTTTTGGTATTTTCCACATTAAGAAGTTTATGTGGGTTATATCTTCCATATAGTTTTTTGCCATGCTTCTGTAACACATGGAGAATATTTATAATTGTGTTTTTAAAAATATTTTTTTAAAAAATGGGGCCTGAACTCATGACCCTGAGATCAAGACCTGAGCTGAGATCAAGAGTCAGACACTCAGTCAACTGAGATTCCCAGGTGCCCCTATAATAACTGTCTTAATGCCTTTGTTTCCCAATTCTATCACATGTCCCTTAGGTGGATCTGCTTCTTTTTTTTTTTTTTTAAAGATTTTATTTATTTATTTGACACAGAGAGAGAGAACACAAGTAGGCAGAGAGGCAGGCAGAGAGAGAGGGGGAAGCAGGCTCCCTGCTGAGCAGAGAGCCCGATGCGGGGCTCGATTCCAGGACCCTGAGATCATGACCTGAGCCGAAGGCAGAGGCTGTAACCCACTGAGCCACCCAGGCGCCCCAGGTGGATCTGCTTCTATTGATTGATTTTTCCTTCCGCTATGGGTTGTATTTCCCTGTTTCCTTTTATGCTATAATTTTGTTTAGATGCCATACTTTGTGAATTTTACATTGTTAGGTGTTGGATTTTTTTTTTTTTAATTCCTATAAATATCTTTTGAGTTTTGCCCTGGGATGCAATCAAGTCATTTGGAAACTGGTCCTGTCAAGGCTTACTTTTATACTTTGGGAGGTAGAACAAAAACAGCCTTTACTCTAAAGCTAATTTGGCCCTTTTCTTGAATTAATGTTTAATAATGTCTATTTAGTGTATAATAATTATGAGGTTTTCATTCTGTCTGGTGAGAACAATAACCATTCCCAGACCTGTTTGATCTTTGAGGATCAATCTGCCTTTTCTCTTCTGGTGGTCCTTCCTCTAGGCTCAAGTAGTTTCCTCGCAGGTATATACTGATCAAAACTCAACTGGAGACTTGAAGAGAACACTCTGCAGTTCCCTGTAGCTCTCTTTCTATACAGTTCTTTCCTCTCCAATACTCCACCCCCCAAATCCTAACCACCTACCCCTCAATTCTGTCACTTCCAACTCTGTTTCCTCAACTTAGGCTCTGCTTGGCTTCTTCCATCTTTGAGCTACAGTCTGGAAACAGTAGACAGTAAGCTGGGACAATGGTAGTGCTCACCTCATTTGTTTTCCTTTTCCCAGGGGGGAAGTTTTCTGTTATCCAGTGTCAGTGAACCAATGTTTCATATGCTTTGTCCAATTTCTTTTTTAAGGCAGGAAGGTAAATCCAATTCCTGTTCTATTACAGTTGGAAGAAATAACCACTTGATGGTTTTGGTTCTATTAAATGACTTTACTCATAGTCTGAGATCTAGTAATAAGAGAAATAGGCCTAATGAGAGTAAAACACTCAGTCAAATATCCACTGTGCATCAGTGACATTTAGTATTAGATGCTGACAAAGAAGCACTCCCCCTCTTCAAGGTTTTTTAAAAGCCTCCTCCTCAGTTTGAGATTTTTTTCTCTCCTCATTTTTGATTTTGAAAAATGTGAAGGCTTTGGAGAATTTGAAAAATATCGAACAATGAAAATCCACAGTCCTTCATCTAAATTGACAAATTAATATTTAACTATATATGCTTTATATATTTTTCAATCAATTGAAATATATATCACCTAAATATATATCCTTCATCTTCCAAGGAAAGGATATTCTCTTACATAACCACAATAGCATCATTCTACCTAAGAAATTTAATACTGGTATAAGAATATTAGCTAATACACCACCCATATTCAAATTTCTTTAATTATCCTTTTCTCTTTTCAGAATTACAATCCAATTGACAATTACTCACTGCATTTGGTAACCGTGTATTATTAATCTCTTTTTCTCTGAAACAATCCCCCTGATATTTTTTATTTATAATGTTGACATTTTTGAGGAGCTCAGGCCTGCTATCTTGTTTAATTTTGATTTTTAAAAATTGTGATAGTGTTAGTAAATTTTATGACAATTTGGGAAAGAGAAACTCCTCATTATTTTAGAATTATATTCATCTTGTCACTTTGAAGACTATGCTAAATTTTGAATATGAATAAATCTCATTTTAAGAACTAATATACTTGAAAATTGCTCAATGACTCAAGTGTGCTGTTATAGAAATTAGAAGTAGAAAACATCTAATACTGCATTCCTCCCTGGCAAAGGGAAAGGCAATTGAGACATTTTAGCTTCATTTTGTCATTTTTGTTTTATAGTACTAGGGTTAAAAATGTGGCCCAACTTTTTCACAAGTACTATTCTGTGATTGTTATAGAAAGTGAGATCTTTCATCTACTCAGCCGATGAACATATTGTATACTCCCCCAAGTGAAATGGAATAGGAAAGTACTTGCTGTTTTCGAACCCCAGAATATGCATGAGAGAAACAAATGCATATTTTCCCCTGATGAAAAAGACTTCACTTTACTTCCGGATATTTCAAAACTACCATCTGGTAGTCCACCCTGTTTTTCCACCAGATGGCAATAATCCATAATGGGTGAGCAGGATGAATGGAATGTACACAAGGGTGTGAGCATTAAAGGCTATGAGCTTGCAGTGTGGTAATGTAGGAAAAATGATGAGTCCCGGGAGAAGAGGATAAATAATGGCTTGCTAAATCTGGCATGCTAAAAGCTAACAACAGCTATCATAAAAAGAATCACATCGTTCATCTTTAATTTATTAGTGTAAAATTTAAGAATACAACAGGCTGTACCATTGTTACTTTTTTTTTTTTTTTAGATTTTATTTATTTATTTGACAGAGAGAGAAATCACAAGTAGGCAGAGAGGCAGGCAGAGAGAGAGGGGGAAGCAGGCTCCCTGCCAGGCAGAGAGCCCGATGCGGGGCTCGATCCCAGGACCTTGGGATCATGACCTGAGCCAAAGGCAGAGGCTTTAACCCACTGAGCCACCCAGGCACCCACCATTGTTACTTTTTTGTTTGTTTTCAGAATCACATAGGCAAGGCAAGCTAATAGAGTGGAGAAGTTACTGATTTTCAAGTAGAGTTTATCAAATTGATCATCAAAAAGACACCGTATATTCCTAACAGAAGTCACAAATGCAGAGATAGCGGGCTGGCTTAGTCCACAGAACACGAGACTCTTGATCTTGGGATGATGAGTTTGAGCTTCACGTTGGGAATAGAGTTTACTTAAAAAAATAAATAAAAAATTACTTTCATTAAAAAAATAGTTATAAATTCAGAGTATTTTAAGAAGGTGGATGGAAGAAAGGAATCTTTAGGAACTGCTCTTGAAAACTGGAGGCCATTTCTCTTCCCTGCCACCATGACTTGAAGAGGAATCCTGCTGACATTCCTTTCTTTCTTTAAGATTTTATTTATTTATTTGTTTGTTTGTTTATTTATTTATTTATTTGACTGAGACAGAGACAGCAAGAGAGGGAACACAGGCAGGGGGAGTGGGAGAGGCAGAAGCAGGCTTCCCACCAAGCAGTGAGCCCAATGTGGGCTGGATCCCAGGACCCAGGACCCACCCAGGTGCCCCTCTTTTTTAAGTTTTTTTATTTAAGCATTTCAGTCTTTCTTTTTTTTAAAAGATTTTATTTATCCATTTGAGAGAGAGAGAGAGAGCGAGCGCACAAGCAGGGGGAGCGGCTGAGCAAGCAGGGGGAGCGGCAGAGGGAGAGGGCGAAGCATGAAAGGAGGCTGGATCCCAGGATCCCGAGATCGTGACCTGACCCAAAGGCAGACATTCAACTGACTGAACTGCCCAGGTGACCAGTTGCTGACATTTCTTCAACGGTCTTTCAAAATCTATTGAACTGTTTAACCTACTTGTTTTTGATTTTAGGTGGTATCATACAAATCCAACCCTTTGCTACACTATCTTGTGCAAATAATTCCCAGTGTGCTATTGTGCAAAATTCCTGTACAGATCTATACCTTGGCAGGTTACATGGGAAAGGATTTTTCCGTCACTGGGTATCTGTCATTTTCTCCTCTTCTGAGTTCTTTTTTCTAAGTACTGAATATTCCTGTGATAAAAGCCAGGCTGTTCTTTTTGAAGACTAGATAGTACTAACTTTTATCATTCTTTTTACCATTTTCCTTTCTTTCGTTTTTAAAAATAACAATATAGCCACCCAAATTTTAAAAAGAAGCTCTAGCTTATGAGATAAAGGTTACAATTTTAAATAGAGTTCAAAGGAAAATGGAAAGAATCTAAATGAAGTTGCTTAGAGCAACTTAGAGCACAATCATACAAAACTTCTAAGGAAATTGCTAGGAACATTTTTTTCTTGTTGTTTTGATAAATAGATCAATTATCTATTTAATGTAGGTAAAGCATAAGGAGGAAAAAAAGACAACAGTGAGAAAAGATGTAATCCAGGGAATTCAATTTTTCCTTTAGACAATGTTTTTATAAAGGGAGCTATAATAAAAAATATTAAGCTTTTATCCTTTTTTAAATACGCTTTTGTCTTCATTATGAGTGATCAATAGAAAAAATTGAAATGCAGAAAAGATTTACCCATCTGAAAACAACTGCTATTAACATTTTAGCATATTTTCTCCCAGTCTTTTTCTAGAAATAAGTTGCCTTTTATCTTTTTTTCCTTTTTTCTTTTGAAAACATTTGTTTTCTTGATTACATGCTTTTTATGACTTGATTTCTTACATTGCGTGATAGCATATGTATTTTCCTATGTGATTAGAAACACTTAATAAAATAATTTCAATTGCTTCATAATGTTTTGGTAAGCAAGAGCAGTACTTTAATTAACCTATTGTTGGACATTTATTTAGTTTCTCCTTTTTGGTTTAACAAATGGCACAGGGATGAACACGTCGGGGTATGCATTTATTCAGACTTTCTTAGAATGGATTCCCAAGAGTGGAATCACTAATTCAAAAAGCATAAAATATTTTAATGCTTTAATTTTGATTTCTATCACCGCCAATTTTCCTTTTAATGGAGCCAACTCGGTTCACACTGCTAATAACAATGTGCAGAATGCAGCTTTCACACTGATGCCATTGCTGGGTATTCTGATAAAAAAACCAGCCACCGAACAGTTTGCTAAATGGCCTCTTCTGGTGCTTTAATTTGCATGTCTTTGATTACTAGTGAGATGGAACCTATTCCTACTGTTTGTTAAACAGTTGAATTTCCTCTCTTATGAATTGTTTACTTATGTCCTTTGTCTGTTCATCTCTTGGGATCTTTGTAATCTCCACTTACAAAGAGAACTACCAAGCCCCGTCCAGAGAAAGGCCTTCTGTATGCAATGCCGTTGAATTCCTCCCCTTTCAAGTCTTGTCAGAGGCAGCCTGGGAATAGCACCGCGAGGGGGAAACCAGGAAGGGCTGGAAAGATGAGTGATATATTTCCCCTCTGCTGTACAAATGAAATAAAAAAGATCACGTTGCCAGGGTGAAACTGCTCTGTTGCTTTGCTGAACCCAGCTCTTACTTGAAAACTGTTCGAATAAGTTCTGACCACTTTTCAAATGTCATGTTCTGTATTACATAACGGCAGAAACGCACGTCAGTATGAGTCACGGTGGGGCCATGGCTGTCCCACACGTGTTGCCATTCCGGGGTCATCTTCTAAAATGATTTAATTAAGGGCGCCTGGGTGACTCAGTGAGTTAAGCCTCTGCCTCCGGCTCAGGTCATGCATGATCTCAGGGTCCTGGGATCGAGCCCCGCATCGGGCTCTCTGCTCAGCAGGGAGCCTGCTTCCCCCTCTCTCTCTGCCTGCTTCTCTTCCTACTTGTGATCTCTCTCTGTCAAATAAATAAAATCTTAAAAAAAAATGAAATAAATAATTTAATTAGCTATAATTTAATTTAACTTAACTTGGAGTGTCATCCTTTATTCTTTAGATACTTCCTGGGAGGCTGGCACTTCCATGTATCATTTTTCTTACACGGATACAACTAGAGCAAGTACAGAAAAGGGCATAAGTGCGGAGTCTGGGCCCTGAAGTGATGCTGAACTATTCTCTGCACAGGTGACTATGCAGACCTGGGCTCAGAGAACATTCCTCCCACAGGCAATGACGGGGCTCAGGATAAACAGGGCTCTAATGCTGATAGGGACTCGAAACTCCCTAAATTCCCAGTATGAAATATGCAGGTAATCATAGTTCCTCCTCTTATCCCATGGATATTTTGAAGATTACATTATAAGAGAAAAATCTTTGAAGTTGAAAGGACTGGCATTAAGTATTATTACATTGCAGTAAATGTTATTTTTATTTGTATTTTATTTATTTATTTTTTAAAGATGTTATTTATTTGACAGAGAGGGAACACAAGCAGGGCGAGTGGGAGAGGGAGACGCAGGCTGAGCCGGGAGCCCAATGTGGGGCTCAATCCCAGGACCCTGGGATCATGATCTGAGCCAAAGGCAGACACTGAATGACTTAGCCATTCAGGTGCCACAATAACTGTTATTTTTAAGCATAAGTCAAGACTCAAAAATGATTTCCTCTGTCAGATATCCTGAGGTCAATAAGGAGAATTAAGGACCGTGCAACCATCAGAGCTAACTCTTTTGTCTGACAGAAGAAACTGAAGCTCTCCAAGTTCTCATCCAAGATGACACTTGTATAAAATGACGCTGCTAATTCCTGTCAGACCTAGCATGCTACTCCTGGGCTCTCTCAAGAAATCTGTCTACTGCTTCCCTCCCCTCATCCAGTGGGTAGAAACTTACTAAGCACCACTGAGTAAAGAATTCTATTTCATTTCCTAATTTTTTTTTTTAAGATTTATTTGACAGAGAGAGAGAGAGAGAGAGAGAGAGAGATATCACAAGTAGGCAGAGAGGCAGGCAGAGAGAGAGGGGGAAGCAGGCTCCCTGCTGAGCAGCCCGATGTGGGGCTCGATCCCAGGACCCTGAGATCATGACCTGAGCTGAAGGCAGAGGGTTTAACCCACTAAGCCACCCAGGCGCTCCTATTTCCTGATCATTAACAGGAACTGTTTCCAGCTCCCTCTTTATTCCGAGAGCCAAATTTCTGTTCACAGTAAAAATAATTATTTTAGGGCCACCTGGCTGGTTCAGTTGGTAGAGCACGCAACTCTGGATCTCAGGGTTGTGAGTTCGAGCCCCATGTTGGGTGGAGAGCCTACTTAAAAGAAAAAATAAGATTACTTCAAGTAGGCTAAAACATGTATGTAAAATTTTCTGACAAAAGAATGTGAGTTTATTTAAACATAAAATAGTGTGTGCCTAAAAGTGTAAGAAATAGGCACCAAATAGCAGGTTTTAATCAAATGGAAACATCTTTTTCAACTGAATACTTACAATACAATACCATCTTCTATCAGCTGGGGCAGAGCTGCAAACACAAGAGGACAAAGGTCATTGAAATGAAGTGGAACCAGTTTGACAGAGAGCCTGCAATCTGGTTTCAAATAGTTTGATTAATATCAGAAGAAACAAATTTGTTACACTAAGGAAGAGGGCTCCGGAATCTTTGTGATTCAACAGTATATGCCCCTCATTTCAGCTAATCAGATAAGGGAATGTGTGAACTGTCTATGGAATTAATGTGGATTGCAATAAGGAAACTGAGTATCAATACATCAGAGAATCCTCTTCATCAAAGATGGGGAAAACAGGCAGCAAGTTGATTTATTTGTGTGAAGCTAAGGGGACTCAATCATATCAGTGGATACTTTCAAATGATCAGGATCAAACATGTAATCATGAGCAGTGATTGTGAAGTCACACACTTAGATGGAGAGGGGAGACACATTGTCAAATCAAGAGAGAATCTCTTTTTTCCCCCCAATTTCTTTTTTCTTTCTTTCTTTCTTTCTTTTTTTTTTTTTTTTAAGATTTTATTTGTTTATTTGACAGAGAGAGATCACAAGTAGGCAGAGAGGCAGGCAGAGAGAGAGGAGGAAGCAGGCTCCCCGCTGAGCAGAGAGTCCGATGCGGGGCTCGATCCCAGGACCCTGAGGTCATGACCTGAGTGGAAGGCAGAGGCTTTAACCCACGGAGCCACCCAGGCACCCCTAATATATATATTTAAATATAAAAGAATCCCTCCTCTTTCATTCTGTGTGTGCACATAAACACACATACATGAAATAGTATGATTTAATCAAACAGAAAAAACCCCCATTAAGTTCTACACGGCAAGAACATTTTTGATGCTTTTTCAAAGTAGCCATATTATTTATCTACTTTTATTCTTACTGCTAAAGTAAATCTTTTACCACTTAGGGACACCTGGGAGGCTCCCAGTCTGTTAAGCGTCTGCCTTCGGCTCAGGTCATGACCCCAAGATCCTGGGATCGAGTGCCATATCGGGCTCCTTGTTCATCAGGGAGTTTGCCTCTCCCTATGCCTGCAGCCTCCCCTGCTTGTGCTCTCTCTCCCTCTCTCTCTGACAAATAAACAAATAAAATCTTAAAAAAAAAAAACCCTCTTTTACCACTTAGCATACTGTGGATACTTGATGTTTCAGATTCACTAAATAGTTCATTCTGATTTCACAGATCTCACAGAATACACAAGGAGGAGCTTGTGTAGGAGCTTTACCACTATTCTGGATTTGAATTCAGTACTCCTGACAATTTGAGATTCTGTGATGGCATGCCAGGAAATGAAGACAAAAACTATCTCATTTTAACCATTTTAACGAAATTCAATCTCCTTTCTCACCTTTTTTTTTTTTTTAAAGATTTATTTATTTATTTTAGAGAGAGGGAGAGATCACACAAGTGGCAGGGGCAGAGGGAGAGAGAATCTCAAGCTGACTCCACACCGAGCATGGAGCCCAATGGGGGGTTTGATCTCACAACCCTGGGTTTACAATGCTGAGATCATGATCTGAGCTGAAACCAAGAGTTGGACACTTAAAAGCACTGTGCCACCCAGGCACCCCTCTTTTCTCACTTTGAAACTAAACCGATAAGGCAGCAAAAAGAACTGTTTTCACTTTCCACTGACCTTGCACCCAAAAGAAAGTGAAGAATATGTTTTGAATTGCCTAAAAACAAAAGGAAGAAAAATAAAGGCTATACATTAGCACAAAGTAAAAATCTGTCTCGAAATCCATGAACATAGACTGTACAAGAATATTTAAGGAAACCAGTACCTTGTGCTTGTGGAAACTGTCACAGATCATGTAGTGGGCTGCATTTTCTATTTCCTATGCTGAGTGAGAACATTGGTATTTTCCTGACTCACAAGGACAGGCGTGTGCTGCCTGCTGAATCACCCTCCTCACTTCCCAGGGTGCCTGAGTGTTCCAAGACACTAATGGAGGATTAAATTGTGGTTACTGTGACGGTTACCTAAATGGTGTCATGATAATATCAACAGATGTAGCACAGTGTTCCCTGAAAGTTGAATTTTTTTCCCCTTCCAAAACTTCAATAATTCTAATCATTGACATTCTTTAATAACTATGCAAAGTTGATCTAAAGAATTAGTAAAATCCTTTTCTTTTTTTAAAAAAATATTTTATTTATTTATTCATCAGAGAGAGAGAGAGTACAAGCAGGGAGAGTGGCATGCAGAGGGAGCAGTAGGCTCTTTTCTTTTTTTTTTTCTTTTAAGATTTTATTTGTTTATTTGACAAAGATCACAAGTAGGTAGAGAGGCAGGCAGAGAGAGAGGAGGAAGCAGGCTCCCTGCTGAGCAGAGAGCCCGTTGCGGGGCTCGATCTCAGGACCCTGAGCGGAAGGCAGAGGTTTTTTTTTTGTTTGTTTTAAAGAAAGAAACATAGCGAGAGAGTACAGCGAGAGAGGGAACACAAGCAGAGGGAATGGTAGTGGGAGAAGCAGGCTTCCCGCAGAGCAGGGAGCCCGATGTGGGGCTCGATCCCAGGACTCTGGGATCATGACCTGAGCTGAAGGCAGGCGCTTAACGACTGAGCCACCCAGGTGCCCTGAAGGCAGAGGTTTTAACCCACTGAGCCACCCAGTGAGCCAACCCACTGAGCAAGGAGCCTGATATGCAACTCAATCCCAGGATCTTGGGATCATGACCTGAGCCAAAGGCAGATGTCCAACTGACTGAGCCACCCAGGCATCCCAGTAAAATCCATTTCTTAACTAGATAGGTTGCTGTATTAAGATACAACTCATCTCTTTACTTAAAATTTATTTTTCCTGGGGCGCCTGGGTGGCTCAACCGGTTAAGCAACTAACTCTTGGTTTCTGTTCAGGTCATGATCTCAAGGTCATGGGATCAAGCCCTCTGTGGGGCTCCATGCTCAGCCTGGAGGGGGTCTGCTTGAGATTCTCTCCCTCTGACTCTCCCCTACGTCCATGCTTGTGCTCTCTCTCTCTCTCAAATAAATAAATAAATCTTTTTAAAAAATGTATTTCTCCTAGTGAATGGTGATTGATAAATGATGTTGCCTATCGTATTTTTAGAAATTGAAATGAATATCAAAGTAGAAATAAAAATAAAGTTTTATCAATTTTCTTAAAGTCTAGGAGCTCAAATTTACAAAAACAAATCTGAGCACCTGAAGCATTAGCCAGCATCTTGTGATAATGGGCTGTTTTTTATGCATGCCAGCATTTTATGTAAATCATATCATGTAAGAACCTGCCTGTGGAGGGTTTGTATTTGCTAGGCAGATGTTCTGTCCTCCTTCCATCCGTTCTAGTGATTAAACCATTAATAAGAACAGAGAAGCAGGAGCAGACATTCCTATTTTTATTTTAAAGATCTTACTTTTTGGGAGGTTCACAATATCTTTTAGGATCGCTGTGAAGCCCCAATTACTAAGAGCATGTAGAGTCATTAAAATGAACATCAGAAAAAGTTCAATGACCTTGAGGGTTCTTGAAATGCCCTTACAAAATGCTTTCAAAACTGGGCTTGAGCATTTGTGGCTACTTTTCATAGAGTGTTTTTCTCCTTTCATTTCACCTGCCCTCAGGGCGTTGTTATTATTATCTTTTTGCCGAGGTGTCCTTGGAATCCTTTGAATTTCAGTGACAGAAAAAATATCACAATTTATCAAAGACTAAGCTGCTCCTGATTAGGAACATGGTCAATCCAATATGTCAGGCAGGGACCAATCAGGAAAAGGTCCATTTAGATAAATTTAGTGGAAGCAAATTTAATGATGGGACTAGTCACAGAGGTGTGGGTAGGGTTAAAGAAGCCAACAAGAGGGTGGGTGGTGAGGCACTCTGAAATGAGTACAGTCAGGAGTCATTCCCACCATCTTGACCTCTAGGAGTGACAGGAAAGACCAGTCAATGTTCCTATGCCCGGAGACAGCAGGAATCATGAGAGGAGAGCCGCCTAAGGGGAACTGCATTCGTGGAGATGAGTAGCTACCTTACCACCAGAACCTTGGCAAGACAGGGAATGGGGGGAGGAAACACCAGACCTTCCTCTCTTTCCACCTTCTATCTTTTGTCAGTGCTTCCCAACCCAGAACCAACAGGACAAGGGAACCTGGTTTGGATACAATTCCAAGGGACTGGCCTCCAGGGTATAAAGCAGGACACAGAAGGGCAGAGAATGAATCTAGGGATGGTGGTTAGTATAGAGAATAACCAGCCCAAATTGAACTCAGAATTTTGAATTGGGTCAGTTTTGTGCATGAATTCTGTTCCATGTACCAGTTCCCCTGTTTTTAAAAAATTTCTTGGTTCTCAGCTATTTGGATAGTCTATATGGCCAGACTTAAGAGTTTTGTAGTCATAGCATCACGTTTGGATTGATCCTGGAAAATGATAGGGTTATACTTTATGTAGCAATAAAGATGAAAATATGCATTTTATTCTATTTCTTTTTTTTTTTTATTCTGTTTCTTTTTAAGATTTTATTTATTTATTTGACAGAGACACAGCGAGAGAGGGAACACAAGAGGGGAAGTGGGAGGGGGAGAAGCAGGCTTCCCGCTGAGCAGGGAGCCTGATGAGGGGCTTGATCCCAGGACTCTGGGATCACGACCCGAGCCCAAGGCAGATGCCTAATGACTGAGCCACCCAGGTGCCCCGACAATATGCATTTTTTTTTTTTTTAAAGATTCCATTTATTTGACAGAGAGAAACACAGCGAGAGAGAGAACACAAGCAGAGGGAATGGTAGCGGGAGAAGCAGGCTTCCTGCCGAGCAAGGAGCCCGATGCGGGGCTCGATCCCAGGACCCTGGGATCATGACCTGAGCCGAAGGCAGACACCCAACGACTGAGCCACCCAGGCGCCCGACAATATGCATTTTTAATGTTCTAATATTTTTAACATAATTCTGGCCACACAAAAACAAATGTTTCTTCCTAACTGTGGAACAGAAAAAATTCTCCGGGATTGACTCTTCAAACCAATATTATACACAATTATTACAGTGACTTGGTAATACATACACTGCAAGCAGTGCAAATTTCACACACTCACCTAAAAGGAGCAAAGGCCCCTGCTATCATGGAGGTGGAGGCTTCATCCAGCATCTTTAGGAAAATGGGATTATGGTGGCTGGTTCCATCTTGCGTTTATCTATAGAAAATCTCACAAACTCAAGTTTGTATTTGAGCTTAGGACTGCTATTAGTTTTATTTGAAAATAGAAGAGAGGTTATTCTCACTCGCTCCCAGAATTGTAGGGTCAACCTCCAACTGCCCACCACAGGCATCCTTTACCAATTGTCCTCTTCCCTATCTCCCTATCTCCCTCACTCCCCCGGTTCCTCCATCACCTCCCACATAAACTTCCTGCGCTTTCATCATTGCCTCAAGGTCAGCTTCTGGAGGAGCCCAGACTAAGAAAGAAATACGTTTTCCTTTTTTTTTTTTTTTAAAGATTTTATTTATTTATTCATTTATTTGAGAGAAAAAGAGAGAGAGTGCAAGTGGAGGAAGGAGGAGAAAGGGAAGGGAGAGGGAAAAAATCCCAATTGGATTCGGTGCTGAGTGTGAAGCCTGATGTGGGGCTTGATCTCATGACACATGAGATCAGGGCCCACGAGAGCATGACCTGAGCTGAAACCAAGAGTCAGGTGCTGAACCGACTGAGCCACCCAGGCACCCCAGAACGAAGTCTATTTTCATCTCTTGCCTGTGTAAACCTGTAAAAGTCTGTCTTCCACTACTTTATAACAAATTAGTCTTTCACAAAGATTTGAAAAACTCCACAGAACTTCAAGTTTATAATTTGCTGACCACCTACCAAATGCCAGGTTTGGGGTAGGTACTTTTATCTTATTTAATCCTCCTGCCCAATCATATGGATGTTAGTAATGTGATTTGTTTGCATGTTTTATCTATTGTATTAAGTTATATAAATGTACATAAAGTTTTATCTACAAATTTACTTATTGCCAGATACTTGGTTGAACCACCAGTACAATGTTGTCTAGGAGTGGTGAAAGCAGACATTTTTGCTTTATTTCCAAAGTTAGGGAAGTATCTTTGATTTTAAATCAAGAAATATTTCTCTCTTAGCTGTGTTTCATGTTGAAACATTGTACTACTTACTGCTTACTTGAGATAAACACCAAAGGTTTTACATGAGTTATTTATGATGAATTATTCAGCATTCATTTTTTATTAATTTTAGGGTCATTTCTTAGTGCCTATATCTGAGTTGTATATAAAGTTTAAATGAGTTCATATTTAAAGGATATAAGCAGGAGAAATTAAAATATATACTGAATTATTGATTGGCTGGTTACATAATTTAAATTGTAAAGCCCATTAGTAATTTTCTGGTACCAGGCACCTCTGCCTATGCAATTTTGGAAAAATTTCCAGGTGGCAATTTGCCCTTATTCCTAATTATTTATGCATGCATTTATCTTTAACAAAAGTGTAAAAACATTGGTCATATAAGTTTATATGGTGAAAACTGAGATTTCACAAGAAAATATTTACAAAGCCCTTAAAATCCTCAAGGAGATGGTGGTATGTCAATTTGAATGCTACTGTAGTCTGTGATTAAAATTCATTTTAAATTTCTGGAAACTAAGCCTAGAAATAAATGAAATGCTGAAATACAGGCAAAAAAATTTCCAGGGCATTTGGGTGACCTGTGGAAAACAGGAAGCAGTTGACATTACAAAGTAGGCGAGTTAATAGATACACACACAAAGAGATGCCTTCAGTATTTTATCCCAAATATATTTTTCTTGACCTTAATTAGGAGATGAACAGAGAGTCCACAAACTAGTTTTATTACTTAAATCAGAGGATCCAAGTCACTAAAATTTGTTCAAGTCAGGCTCTACTTCAAGAAAAATAAAGTACTTTTGAAAATGTACATTAATCTGATATGGTATATACCAAGCTTCAAACTAAGTGTAGGACCTGGATCTTAAATTATTTCAGAAAGGAGTATTTATTGTTCAATCGGAACTTAACAAAAATAACTAAAATTTTAAAACGTTTACCTGATGTACGTACTAGTTTACCTGATTTACTTATTCTGATTAGGTAAACTTTGATAAATAGGTGAAGCCTGGATGTTTTAATAACAAAATAAAGATATCAGAAAAGGGGGCGCCTGGGTGGCTCAGTCTTTAAGCATCTGCCTTCAGCTCAGGTTATGATCCCAGTGTGTTCTCTCTCTCACTGTGTCTCTCTCTGTCAAATAAATAAATAAATAAAATCTTAAAAAAAAAAAAAGATACCAGAAAAGATTTAAATGAAATATTTTATTTAACTTTTTGACTAGATAAAGTACTCTCATGGTTTGAATATCAAAAACTTTAGGGGCGCCTGGGTGGCTCAGTCGTTAAGAGTCTGCCTTCGGCTCAGGTCATGATCCCAGGGTCCTGGGATCGAGCCCCGCATCGGGCTCTCTGCTCGGCAGGAAGCCTGCTTCTCCCGCTGCCATTCCCTCTGCTTGTGTTCCCTCTCTCACTGTGTTTCTCTCTGTCAAATAAATAAAAAAAAAAAATTCTTTAAAAAAAAAAACTTTAAAAAAAAAAAAAAACAACTTTAGATACAAATACAATGAAGGGTCTTTCACATGACTTCCATCCACAGATTTCTTATACCTCAACACTTAAATTTGTCCTAGTTTAATGCATATATAAACCAATACATTATCCTGCACCATTTTCTCACTTAACAAAAAAACTTGGAGATTGTGATATTAAAACATAAAGATCTTTGCTTCTTTCGTTAACAGTCATATTTGAATGTATGTATTTATCATAATTTAACTAGGTGTCCCGAGGATGGATATTTAGATCATTCCCAATCATTTGCTATTCTCAACAATACTATAAGAAATACCTTATCATCTCTCATGTGTGGAAATACATCTGTGGGATAAATCCCTGGAAGTAAATTCGGAATACGTATGCATTTGTAATTCTGAGATATTGCCAAATTCCTTTCCTCTAGAGCCTAGCCAAAGCAGGGATGCCAGATACAATTTTATGCCTTTTCATTTAGAAATACAGTGAAAAGTGGGTTACTTACTAAAGAATTAGAAAGCAGGGCATATCTAGCAATTTACAGAGTACGTTTTCACTCAAAAATACATTCAACAGAAATGTATTGTGTTTTAGGTGTTTTGGAGACACATACACACATTCATACACACAAATCAAACGCAAACCTCTGACTTTGTGGAGCTTACATTTGAATTCTACATTTTGGAACTCTCTGCTTCCTCATTAGAAGCTAGTTAAATGTCAATATCCTGAAAATGATCTGTTGAGATCCTGAGCACAGGCGCCAGACATATGCTACTGGTGTTATTTAAAAACTAACTAGAGGCAGTGTTGCAAATGATTGCATAGTTCTCCATCAGGTCCTTTTCAAACAACACACTTGGGTGAGAGCTCTTTTTATCTGACTCCATCTGCTGTTGGTAGTGATCAGCATACTGTGGGCATTGTGGTATCATCTGAGATTAAGTTGTGAAATAGGAAATAGAGTCACAGACACATCAGCAAGTATATGCAAACTGTTCACTTCTATCTCTTGCTGAAACCACGGGTGCCCTGTTCAGGTTTGGGGAGTAGGGACGATAAAGTTATTAGCATCCCATCAGGGCACAGTTTACTTTTCAGTCGTTCTATGTTTGTTTCTAGAAAGACATCACAAGGGATTTTGTGGCAAATAGTTTCAGAAGCATACAGTAGCAATATCCCATATGCTGAACAAGGACATAGAAAAAGGAACACATAGAAACTGAGGAAGACAGAAAAAAACATCAGTGCCAAGGAAAGGGCAGTAACAAGTGCAATGATAGAGACAGTATGGTCTCTGGCTTTTTTTTTTTTTTTTTTAAACTATCTTTCCTTTCCAAAAGGGAAATATTTAAAACTTTAGCGCTGCCTCCCTTAGATTTAATTTAATTTAATAGGAAGGTGGAAAACTACAACTCTTAAAATCTTGCCAGTATCCCAGTGGGTTCTTTGCAGTCATTAAAAAAACAACAGGAAGTTCAGATTATGAGAACACCAGACACAATGGCAGCTTTAAGTATGAGGTGATGGACAGAAAGGGGCCAATTCCAGAGACTGGCTCCCCAACCATAACCGGCCTTTTTTTTTTAAATCCGGTATCATTAAAATTTCATCTGGCACCATAATAGACACACTCAACAACTGATTACTGAATGACTGGTTTCTTATGATCTAATACTTATGAGTTAGTTTTCCTCACAGTCATTAAATTTGGGGCTAGAAGAAGGAGAAGGCTTTTAGTTCAGTCAACACACTCCATTGACAGCTGAGGTCAAGAAGTGACAAAGGCAGAAGCTAAGTGTCTTTTCCAGATTCCCAGTCCGGTACAACCGCTGGTATAGGTTCACCCCCACATGAAAAACCTTTAATGCCTCTGATTCCTGGATTCTGTGCTGCCAAACTGCAAACGCTGCACACTGTGACGACTTTGGCCAATGACACTGTGGCCCTGGGGCTTACACACAGCAGGCCCCGTGGGCAGCTTAATGAGTGGTTATGCTGCTTTGGAGCAGCCTGATCACCGAGCGGCCGCTCCTGGGTCCCCAGGGCCTCCATCATCCTTGAGTATGCACAGCTGGTGAAGCAATCTGCCTTGGTGGCCCCGGCACGGGACAGCTCTGCATGACCCCAGTACATGTCTCCAGAGTTCCATTTCGTCCCCTTGAAGTGGCGTGTGGCACTTTCCCGAGCCTCCCCGCGGGATTTCCGGGGCAGTGAACGACTGACTGACTTATTCTGGCAGCAGCTCCCAGCAGGCCAGTGGGCCAAGAAAGAGAGCCGGCAGGGCCCACCGCCCCTCTTTCCCTGGTCTCCATTCCTGCCACCCTACTGTTCGGTGCGTTTCCTATTCGCCCTTCCCTCGTTTTCTCCCGAGCGTTTTCTCTCAACGTTTCCCACTTCATGTTTACAAAGTGCTTACGCCCACTTGGCAAGCACCAACCTCGCCAAGCCGAGTCCCTCATCCAGTCCCTCCGCACCCCCCCACCCCCCGCGCTCCCCCCCCTCCTCCCGGATCCACCTCCGCGGATTCACCCCGCGCTCTCCCGGGTCGTCACGTGAGCCCCGCCCCGCCCCCTCCCGTCACGTGAGCCGCCAGCCCCGCCCCGCCCCCGCGCCGGCGCGCTCCGACGTGCCCTGGAACTTACCCTCCCTCGGAGACCAGCCTGCGGGGACGGGCCGGCCGCGGCCGCCGCGGGGTGAGCGTCCTTCAGGTTCGCGTCGGCGTCGCGTAGACCCCGTGCTAAACAAGAGGGAGCTGCCTCCTGCCAGGCCGCCATGCTCTCGGTAAGGTGGCAGGACGCGGGTCCCTGTGGACCGAGGGCAGGTTGGCGAGGTGCTGCACAAAGGCGTCCGCGGTCGGGGCTGTGCCCGCCGAGGGCGGCGGAGTTAGGGGGAGGTGTGTGCGGGAGGCGCGTCGCCGCCGAGGTGCGCGCGAGGTGCGGCGGGGAGCGTCGCTGGAGGGGTGGGGGCGCAGGGTGGGCGCGGGGGGAAGGGGAGCCGTTGCCAGCCCATTGGCTGATGTGGGCGAGAGGGTTTAAATGGCTCGAAGTTGTGGCTCCTCTGCCCCCCGGGTTTCCTGACTTCCTGTGTGAGGGCAGCGCCCGCCCGCCCCGCCCCTAGGAAGGAGGGCGTCGGTGTGTGTGTGTGTGTTTGTGTGTAAGTAAGTGTAAAAGGCAGGCCGGTGCCGCCCTCCTTCCTCGCCTTCTGCAGCTGCGTGTACCCGCTCTCTAACTGCTGTTGAGTGTGCAAACCTCCGCCCACCCAGGGAGTCCACCTGAGGCCTCCCCTCGAGGACTGCTGACCTTAAACTGGTACTTTCGTCTTTGCAGTCTTTAGAAGTGCCCCGCCCCGTTGAATGGACACTTGCTACTCCAGCCCTTCTGGGAGCAATCTCCTCAAAGTCCTTGAATTAAAAAAAAAAAAATACTCTTTACAAGCGTGCTGCCCTCCTCCCATTTCAGCGTAGTTGATTGTCTTCCAAGAATGGCTGTCCTTTACGGGATGTATCTTAAGTTACTGCAGACCCTCCGAGAAGAAGTGTCTGCAGGGTCATCATTACAGAAAAACGCAGAGCCTTCAGTTTCAGAGGCTTTGTGATGTTTTCCTTCTGACTGCAGCAGCGGTTTTCAATGCTTTTGCAAAGGTTAAGGCAAAATGTTTAAAAGCATACCTTTAGGAAAGTTCGGATGTCGTTCCAAGTGAAATGTTTATGATGGGTAAAGGCAGCCAACACTCGAATTGCTTTATGGTTAATTATGACACACGAGGGCAGCTTTTGTTGAATATTTATGCACATATTCCAAAGGGAAGGAAATGTGGAGGAAAGCTCGGCTTCTCGTTCAGATACTGCCACACTTCCTAAGGTGAGACCTCGAAGACGCAGTGTTAGAGTGAAAGGTCGTTAAAAAGTATCTAGCTCCTAGCCGCGTCTGTTTCATACGAAAACTTGGGAAACAGTGATCTAGAGCTGTTCTTTATTTGTCCATATCTAGTGTTCCTTACCTGATCTATAGTGTACCTCTTCTTGTCTGAGTAGACATTCCGGCTGCTGGTGCTAGTAATTTTCTCTTTTGCTCAGTTTTGAAATGCCTTGAAAACGTTTCAGAATAGGGATTTGGGAGCCGGCGCAGTGCCTAAAAGCAGGATCTGAAGACTTAACCTTGAGCTATGCACAGTGAAGAACCAGACAACCTGGACGCATATGTGTGACCCATGGTTGCATGTAGCTTTCTGTTTTCAGTTAGCAGGTGTTTCTTCTTGGGGCAAAAAATTAAATGTAATGAAGCAGATTGTATGTGTATGCCCGGTATCTGTTGATAGGTTTCTGTTCGTACTTTATCAGCCATAAAAGTTGGAAAAGGTTGCTAATTCATTGATTTTTTTTTTTAATTCATTGATTCTTAATATGCCATTGATAAAGATGAGTTATCAGTATATAGTCAATATGTATCTTTAGTTTTTTTTTAAGTTTTTTATTTACTATACCAGTTGTGAGGCACAAGTGAAAACATGTACTATAAATGCTGTAGAAAAGCAGCTTATTATTTGTAGTTAATCATTTGGTTTTCATTTCATTAATTAGAAAGTTTCTGTTTGGTGCTTTTTAAAAATAGGTGGACAGACCATAGGCTTTATAAATTTCCATACTTGAAGTTGTGCAGTTGACATTCCTGAGCATAATAGCGTAATAAAAATTTTAAGTTGACTGAAATAAAACAGTGAATATAGTGATGTGTAAAATCCTTATGTGGCACTACCAGTATTTTGCTTACCTGAGAAAATTGGTACTAACAAAAGATAACTTAAAGTGACTCTGCCCAAAATGGACATTACAGTTCTCTAGTAATGGGAGAGAAAAGTGAAATTGCACTTTAATTTTATCTTATATTTACATTTTTAAATTTTAACTGCTAATATGCATTGTTTGGTGGACATGAATCAGACATGATATGGGATACCATCATACTTTTTCATCATTGCATTTCAAATCATGCTTTTCATATCATCCTCTTTTGAGGAACCCATTGGGTTACTATCTTTGTGGTTTTTCTTTTCTTGAGTTAAGTGGTCTAATTATGCCATATCCTTAGTTGTGGATGGCTTTGCTGTGATTCAGCTATTTCCCTATTGCTTTTATTGACTTAACAAATATCATGCAGTTTCAGTTTGCAGTTGATTAGCTTTTTATTTGAACTAGATTGCCAAATGCTGACGTGTCTAAGTAGTCCTCCCCTGTTGATAATTAATGCTTCTCAAACTTTAATGTGCATGGGAATCACCTGAACTTCTAACAAGCCCCAGGTGATACCCTTGCTGCTCTACTGCCCAGACCACAAACTATTGCAGTTCAATAGAAATATAATGCCAGTCACCTGTGTAACCTTATTTTTATTTTTAAGTAATCTCTATAGCCTACATGGGTCTCGAACTTGACCCAGAGGTCGAGAGTTGCGTGCTCCTTCAACTGAGCCAACCAGGTACCCCTCACCTGTGCAATTTTCAAGCTTTTTGGTACTCACATGATAAATATGGGGGGAAAACCCAAGCGAAATAAATTTTTTTAAATCATCTCATCATGTAATTAACATGATTCTTTTATTCAGACTAAATGTTAAAATCTTCATTGTATTTTACATATACAGGGCATTTCAATTTAGATTAGCCGCACTTAAAATGTTCAGTAGCCGCATTTGCTAGTGGCTACTGTATTGAACCTCACTTCTGGAGTCTAGAATCTAGACCAGAGCTCTTCTCTGTGTGTTTTTAGATTGGCCACATCAGCATCCTTAGGGAACTTGTTAGAAGTGCAAATTTTTGGGTTCCACCTCATAGTGCTCTCATTAGGAATGTCGGGGTTTAAGTAACTTGTGTTTAAAAAACTGCAGGATATGACTACAAAATGTATATGTGTTGTTCTGGATGGGATCCCAGAACAGAAGTCCATTAGGGGAAAACTAAGGAAGTCTGAATAGAGCATGGATGTTATTATGTATCAGTATTGGTTCACTGAATAGGATAGATGTACCATACTAACATAAAATGTTAATAGGAGAAAGTGTATATAGGATATATGGGAATTCTCTGTCCCATCTTTGCAATAATTCTCTAAATCTAGAACTCATCTAAAAAATTGTTTTTTTGGGGGAGCGCCTGGGTGGCTCAGTCGGTTAAAGCCTCTGCCTTCCTCTGCTCAGGTAGTGATCTCAGGGCCCTGCTCTGCTCAGCGGGGAGCCTGCTCCCCCCTCCCCCTCTGCCTACTTGTGATCTCTCTGTCAAATAAATAAATAAATAAATAAAATCTTTAAAAAAAAAAAAGTTTTTTTTAGAGAAGCTCTTCAGGTGATTCTGCTCACTAGAAATTTCAGACCCTCCAACCCTTTCCCAGGATTTCTTTTTTTTTTTTTTTTTTTTTT
>CM053611.1:113521643-113600411 GCA_028646535.1 Procyon lotor
GATGTACAATTAGTTTAGACATTCATTAGTTGATAAGCCTTTCAGTTGATTCCAGTTTCTGGCACTTATGAATAAAGCTGTTATGAATGTTCATATACAGCCTTTGCATGGACTTATGCTTTCATTTTTCTTGGGTAAATACCTAAAGGTATTGAAAAGCAATGGCTAGATCATATGGTAAATGCGTGCTTAATAACTTTATAAGAAACTGCCAAAATGTTTTCCAAAGTGGCTTTACCATTCTGCATTCTCACCAGCAATGAATGAGAATTCCAATTGCTGGTACCCTTACTATATGAAATACTCTTTATATATATTTAAAGCCATTCTAGTGTGTGTGTGGGGAGTGATAGTTGGTGCTTTGAATTTACATCATTAGAATTTTTTAAAAAACAGTGTTATTTAGGTATAATTGCTGTGTGATAAGCTGCATATATTTTAAATGTGTAATTTGAACATATCTGATAACTTCTAACTCACCCCCCAAATTTCCTTGAGCCCAAGGGTAATTTCATCACCTTGTTTTCTGGTCAATATTCAGTTGCTTTCTGGCACTATGGATTTTTTTGCATTTTGTAGAATTGTATATGATGGAACCATATAGTATGCACTTTCTTGTCTGGATTTTTTTTTCTACTCAGCAAAATTATTGTGAGGTTTTTCCAGTTTGTTCTGTGTATTAGTAGTTGCTGAGTGATATCCCATTGTGTGGATATACCACAATTAGTTTATCCATTCACCTCTTGATGATCACATTTGGATTGTTTCTAGTTTAGGGCTATTTTTAATAGAGCTGCTGTGAACATTCACCTACAGGTCTTTGTGTGGATATGTGCTTTCGTTTCTCTTGGATAAATACCTAGGGGTAGATTCCCTGGGTCCTGTGGTACATATATATTAAATTTTTTTTTTTTAAAATATCTGCCTTTTAAAAGTATTTGCAGAAAGCCTGACGTGGGCTTGATCCCAGAACCCTGAGCTGAAGGCAGAGGCTTTTTTTTTTTTTTTTTTTAAAGATTTTATTTATTTACTTGACAGAGAGAGAGAGAGAGATATCACAATAGGCAGAGAGGCAGGCAGAGAGGGGGGGAAGCAGGCTCCCGGCTGAGCAGAGAGCCGGATGTGGGGCTTGATCCCAGGACCCTGAGATCATGACCTGAGCCGAAGCCAGAGGCTTTAACCCACTGAGCCCCTCAGGCACCCCCATATATATTCAAAAGTTTAAGAAGCTGCCAAACTTTTTCCAAAGTGGTTTTACTATTTTGTATGTCCATCAGCAGTATGTGAGAGTTTTGATTGTTGCACATTCTAGAAAATACTGGTGTATGGTCAGTCTTAAATATTAGTCATTCTAGTGGATGTGTAGTATTATTTCTTTGTGACTTTAATTTGCATTTCCCTAATAACCAAAGATGTTGGGCATCTTCTCATGGTCTTATTTACCATCTATAGATCTTTGGATAAGTGTTTATATCTTTCGCCCATTTTTTTTTATTGGGTTGTCTTATTGATTTGTACAGTTCTCTGTATATTTAAATGTGAGTCCTTTGTTGAAGATAAGTTTGTGTCTATATTCATGAGGGATGTAGGTCTTTAGTTTTTCTTATAATGTCTTTGCTTTTGGTATGAGGATAATGCTGAACAGATGGAATGAATTGGGATGTTTTTCCTCTTTTTCAATTTTCTTTAAAAGCTTTGTGTAGAATTGGTATCATCTTCCTTATTTTTTTGGTAAAATTCCTTAGTGAAGCCATCTGGGCCAGGACTTTGTGGGAAAATAATTAATTAAATTTTTAAAAAGTTTTATTTGTTTATTTGAGAGAGAGAGAGAGAGAGAGTGAGAGAGAACATGAGAGGGAAGAAGGTCAGAGAGAGAAGCAGACTCTCCACGGAGCTGGGAGTCTGATGCAGGACTCGTTCCTGGGACTCTGGGATCATGATCTGAGCCGAAGGCAGTCATTTAACCAACAGAGCCACCCAGGCGTCCCTATTATTTATTTTTAAAGATTTTGTTTATTAGAGAGAGAACATGAGAGTGTGTGATTGAGAGCACACAGCCGGGGGAGCAGCAGAGGGAGAGGGAGCAGGGAGCCTGACTCCAGGTGGGGCTTCATCCTAGGACACAGGGGCCATGACCTGAATCGAAGGCAGATGCCCAACCAGCTGAGCCACCCAAGTGCCCTGTGGTGCCTTAAAAGATTTTTAAAGATAGATCAATTTATTTATTAGATATAGGGCCATTCAGCTTATCCATTTCTTCTGAAGTTATGGTAATTTGTCTCTCAGGAAATTTGGTCATCTATGTTGTTGGATTTACTAGCTTAAAGTAGTTTATAATATTCCTTATCTTCCATTTAATGTCTTTAGATCTATAGTTATGTCTCCTGTCTCATTCCTGATATTGGTAATTTGTGTTTTTTTTTTCCCCTTTTATTCTGGATCAGTTTGACTAGAGGTTATCAGTATTATCGATCTTTAAGAACCAACTTCTGATTTCATCTAACATTTTTCTGTTTTTTTTTTTATTTCTTTGATCTTTATCATGTCCTTTCTTCTGGTTACTTGGGGTTTAATATGCTCTTCATCTAGTTTCTTAGAGTGGAAGTGTATGTACATCAATGATTTGAGACCTTTCTTTTCTAATATGGGTATTTGGTGCTATGAATTTTCTTTGAGCACTACTTTAGCTGCAGCCCATAAATTTTGAGATGTCATGTTTTCATTTACATTTCAGTTCAGGTTTCCTGTTTGATTTCTTTTACTTCTGAGTTATTTAGAAGTATGTTGTTTAGATTCCAACAAATTTGTGGGTTTTAATCTATGTTTTGTTAATTTATAACTTAACTCAGTTGTTAGAGACTGTACCTTGGTATCATTTCAGTCCTTTTAAGTTTATTCAGATTTGTCTCATCTCCCAGAAATACAGTCTGCAGAAAACATATGTTTATAGGCGACTACTGAACTGGCTGTCCCGTTTTTAGCATTTCCATTAGCTCCATGTAAGTGTTCCAGTTGTTGGTATGAGCAATTTGTATTGTCTTGTTTCGTAAAAATAACTTCATTGTGGTAGATATGTGATATCTTGTTTTGGTTTAACTTGCATTATTGGATTTTCAGTGTTTTGTAAAATAATTTACGAGACCAGTGCTCTAACCCTTGAGCTATGGATCTGTTGTAAAATAATTTAAATTTGCATAAAAATTAAGAATCATGTTGTGTTTTCTTTTCCAGTAGAGGACAGAATGCTCTGAGGGATTGGTAGAAGTAGTAGTAGTTCATCATTTGTGTGCTACATAAGTGCTCCTTTTCAGTTTTCTAAAAGTTTGAATGTTTGCCTTTTAAAATTTACTTTGAAAAAGGATCTGTAAAAGCTGTGTGAGGATTTTAGTGACTTTTGTGGTTTTTGGGTAGACAGGTATAAGGTAATTTAAATTGTAGTCTGCAATGACTATTTTGGTAATATATAAACAATAGTATTACATGTGTATACCACATTTTGTTTAGGCATTTATCTATTTATGAGCATTTAGTTTGCTTCCAACTTTTGGCTGTTGTGATTAGTGCTGCTATTAACATGGATATACATACATCTTTTCAAATTTCTACTTTCCTTTCTTTTGGATGTGTACTCAAAATGGAATTGCTGGGTGTTTTGAAAAACCACTGTACTGTTTGCCTCCATGGCTGTACCATTTTATATCCTACCAGTAATGCACAAGAATGGCAATTTCTGGGGCACCTGGGTGGCTCAGTTAAGTGTCTGCTTTCAGTTCAGGTCATGATCCCAGGGTCCTGGAATCGAGCCCCACAGAGGGCTCCTTGCTTAGCGGGGAGTCTACTTCTGCCTCTTGTTCTCCTGTACTGTCTCTCACTAATAAGTAAATAAAATCTTTAAAAAAAAAAAAAAAAAAGGGACGGGGTGCCTGGGTGGCTCAGTGGGTTAAAGCCTCTGCCTTCAGCTTGGGTCGAGATCTCAGGGTCCTGGGATCGAGCCCCGCATCGGGCTCTCTGCTCAGCGGGGAGCCTGCTTCCCTCTCTCTCTCTGTCTCTCTGCCTACACATGATCTCTCTGTCAAATAAATAAATAAAATCTTTAAAAAAAATAAAAAATAAAAAAGGGCAATTTCTCCACATCCTCACCAACATTAACTTTGGAGGTTTTTTGGTGGTGGTTGTTTTTGTATTGTTTGTTCTTTACAATAGCCATCCTGATTGGTATGAAGTGGTATCATTGCAGTTTTGATTTGCATTTCCCTAATGATGGTGATGTTGAGCTTCTTTCCCTGTGCTTACTGGCCATTTGTGTATCACCTTTGGAAAAATTTCTATTCAAGTTCTTTGCCTATAGTGGCTCTTTTTTTTTTTTTTTTTTAATATTTTATTTATTTCTTTGACAGAGAGAGAGAAATCACAAGTAGGCAGAGAGAGAGGGGGAAGCAGGCTCCCTGCTGAGCAGAGAGCCCAATTCGAGGCTCTATCGCAGGACCCTGAGATGATGACCTGAGCCGAAGGCAGAGGCTTTAACCCACTGAGCCACCCAGGCGCCCCGCCTATAGTGGCTCTTATCACAGTGTTAATTTGGAGTAGGTTGGCATCATTTAAGCATTAAAAAAAATAGTTTTTTTCTTTTTTTAATTTTAAGTTATTGATGTCTGACTAGAGCTTTGCAGTGGCCAGATGTTAAGAGTCACTACAATTGTGTTTGCCTTTGTTTTGTGGATTATATCTTTTTTAAAGGCAAAGGATTTGGTAAACATTTGAAAGTAATTGAATGTAAATAGTCATTTCAGAGATTTTCTTTAAGGTGGTAATGTGTGTAGTTTTGGAGGAATATCTGAATGGGTTGTGAAGAGAATGAACTTTTTCTTCTAGAGTGAGTTATTAGAGGATTAGAAATCCTATTAAGCTTTATAAAGACCGATGTTATGATTTTATGATTAATGTATGACAACTTGTATAGTGGTATGATCTGAGGTAATGAGTATGGGTGCTTCCCCAAAGGAAAATCAAGGTGTTCTTACTATAAGGTGGGCAGGTGAGATGCCACAGAGGCAAGATCAAATTTATGAACTGTAAAAAAAAGTTAATTTCTTTCTTTGTTTTGTTTTGTTTTTTTCTCAAGATTTTATTTATTTGGTAAAGAGAGAGAGAGAGCACAAGCAGGGGGAACAGCAGGCTGAGGGAGAGGCAGGGTCCCCGCTGAGCAGAGAGCCCCACATGGGGCTTGATCCCAATCATGATCCGAGCTGAAGGCAGTTGCTTAACTGACTTAACTTAATCCACGTGCCACTCTTTTTTATTTTTGATTAAAAATGATTGTTTTTGAAAGTTCTTAGTAAGAAATTTAAAAAATGGGACTCAAGTGTTGAGGGTATAGAAGAATCCATTGATTGGAGTGCTTTTAGAAGAGAGTAAAAAAACTGAGAAATATGGAAGCAGAATTGATCATTAAAGAAGGGTGGTTTTAAAGGTTAACATAGAGCCATTATCAATACAGGTAGCTTATGAAGTAGGAGAATCTGAAGGAAAAGGAAATGAACTTACTGGTTCAAGAAAAACTCTTTGTTCCTTAGACTTTTTACTAGTTCTCTTTGTTTTTACCTTTTAGGCTATCTTCCCGGTATCTTGCACCATTACATTAAAACTCTTAGTGTGTGCCAGTGGATCTGAAGGGATTAAATTCCAGTTTAATCTTTAGTCCTTTTTGGTCTGAAAGGGCTTGATCAGGGTGCCTTACTAAAGTACTGTGTGGAATTTTTCATACAGTAGGCTCCTCACTTTCTGCTGTCATGTATCAGCTAGATGATATTTTAGAATGATTTTGAAGATATAACAGTCACTGATAATGCTACCTCTTAAATAATTGTAATTCATGTTTTGATGAGAAAAACAGGCATGGATTCTCCATAAGTGCAGTGTGTTAAAGTAACTAAAGAAACATGAGTTTATTTAAATTATTCAAACGTATGTCAGCGTAACGTAGGGTATTTTAATATGAATATAAAATACGCATGGTATCACTTTTAATTTTAATTTGGATTTAAATCTTGTCCTTAAAATCCAGAGGGGGAAGGGTTAATGTGGCACTATAAGATGCTCTGGACTCATGTTGTGTATTTTCTGCCACAGTACTTGGATCAGCCATTTCTCCAAAGAGCCTTGGTTCCTTTATTTGGAGAATGGTATTAGAAACCGTATCTGGGTGCTAGGTATACTTGTTGCTGCTAGGCTGTCATTTTTAATGACAGCAAGGAAATATGCACGTGTATATACCAAGCAATATATAGAGGTATATCTGTAATATTTGTTTTGTTGTTGTTTATGTAGAGTTATTCATCATTAGTGTTTGATGTAGTGTTCAGTGATTCATTAGTTACGTGTAACATCCAGTGCTCATCACAACACATGCCCTCCTTAATACCTATCACCCTGTTACCCCCACCTCCACTTCTCTGTAGTAGTATTTCTTTATGAAATCACCTTTATGTAACTTTGTAGTAAGCTAAAAATGAGTTCATATTGATATCTCCAAATCTAATTCGTGGATCATTCTAATCTTTTCCGCAGGATTACAAATTCCCACTCAGACATTGAGAAACCTGGCTCCCATCATCTGAATTCCATTTAATTAATTATTTAAATCTGGTGTACATATATGGTAGTATCAGAGTTTTTGACTTGCACTCCCATGGGAAATGTTTTTATCAGCTTAAAGTAGAGTACTTATGTGTAGTTCTTTTGCCTATATTCTTATAGACCTCACTTATTTCCAAGATAAGTTAGGTCAGCATCCTTCTCCAGAGGTTATTCCTTCTATTTGTCATATCGCAAAACTATCTTGTCTTACCTGCTTGCTTGGGAAATCCTGTGATTTCCTCCAACCAATGATTTTTTAAATTTTGCATACATGAAAGTTCATGCTTTGTGTTATAAAGATTAATGGGTTTTCACAAGTGTACAGTGTCACACATCCACCATTACAGGATCATACAAGATAGTTTTATGGATCTAAAAGAATCTCCTGTGCTTCACCTGTGGAATGCTCCCTCCCGCACTCCCATTCTGGCAATCACTGTTTCTGTGGTTTTGACTTCCCCAGAATGTGATACACTTGAAGTATTTCAGTGTGTAGCATTTTGAGACTGGCCTCTTTCACTTGGGGAAATATATCTAAGATAAATTTGTGTCTTGTCTTAGCTTGATAACTTATTTTTTATCACCTAATAATATTCCATTATCTGGATGTCTCACAGTTTGTTTATCTTTTCTCCTATTGAAGGACATCTTGGTTGCTTCTAGTTTTTGGCAGTTATAAATAAAACAGCTATAAACATTTGCATGCAGGGTCTTTTGTGGACATAAGTTTTCAACTTATTTGGGTAAATACCTTGGAGTGTGATCGCTAGATCAGATGGCAAGACCATGTTTAGCATTGTAAGAAGTTGCTCAACTGTCTTCAAAGTGGCTGAACCATTTTGCATTCCTATGGGCTATGAATGAAAGTTCTCTTCTACATCCTTACTTGCACGTGGTGTTGTCAGTTTTTTGGATTGTAGCCATTATAGTAGGTGTGTGCTGTGTGTCTTGTTTTAATTCGTAATTCCCTAATGACATAATATTGAGCACTTTTTCATGTGCTTATTTGCCATCTGTATGTTTTCTTCCATGATATCTTTTCAGATCCTTTTTGCATTTCCATTGCATCCAGAACCCATTCCATATTGGGTTCTTTTAACCTTTTTGGGTTGGGTTTGGTTTGGGTTCTTTTGACTTTTAAGAATTCTTTGTATATTTGGTATACATGTCCTTAATCAGATAAATGCTTTGGAAGTATTTTACTCCTTGTGTGTGGTCGACATTTTCATTCTCTTAGCAGTGTCTTCCACAAAGCAGAAGTTTTTAATTTTAATAAAGTCCTAATTTTTTTATTTTTAAAATTCTATTTATTTATTTATTTAAAATATTTTATTTATTTATATGGCAGAGAGACGGTGAGAGAGGGAACACAAGCAAGGAGAGTGGGAGAGGAAGAAACAGGCTTCCTGCCGAGCAGGGAGCCTGATGCGGGGCTTGATCCCAGGACCCTGGGGTCATGACCTGGGCCGAAGGCAAATGCCCAACAACTGAGCCACCCAGGGGCCCCAAGTCCTAATTTTTTTATAGATTTTTTAATTTATTCATTTGAGGCAGAGAGGGAGAGAGCCTGCGCGCGCGTCTGAGCAGGGGGAGAGGGAGTGGGAGAAGCAGACTCCCTGCTGAGCCAGGAGCCTAATGGAAGACTTGGTCCCAGGACCCTGGGATCATGACCTGAACTGAAGGCAGATGCTTAACTATCTGAGCCACCCAGGCGCCCCTAACTGTTTTTTTTTTTTTTTTAAATGGAATGTGTATTTGGTGGTTTATTTAAAAAATCACTGTCAAGGGGCGCCTGGGTGGCTCAGTGGGCTAAAGCCTCTGCCTTTGGTTCAGGTCATGGTCTCAGTGTCCTGGGATCAAGCCCCACATCGGGCTCTCTGCTTGGCGGGGAGCCTGCTTCCCCCTTTCTCTCTGCCTGCCTCTCTGCCTACTTGTGATCTCTCTCTCTGTCAAATAAATAAATAGCATCTTAAAAAAAGAAAAGTTTAAAAATAAATAAAATGCACTGTCAAACCCAAGGTCATATTTCTTCTCCTTTAAATAGGAATATTTTCTCCATTCTTGTAAAAACCCCCCAAAAAGTCATTATGTCCTTTCTTATTTCTAAGACTTCATGGCACAAATTGCCTTAAAATACCCCATGCAGATATCATTTTTAGTTAAATATGCTTGCTTCCCCAAATGCTTCTTCTGTTGTTTCCTCATTTTTGTTTCAGATTTAAATCTTGGTTTTGAATTTCCTTTACTAGTTTATGTTTGTGTGTTCTCCTGCTTTCTAGTTACCCAATTATTTCCTGTATCCCTTTGCTGTCCCCATTTTTGCTATTTCCTTATGGCTAGAATAGTTGATAATATCAATCACTGTATTTTTCTTTTTTTCTTTAGACCTAAAGAAGTGTCTTATATTCTGTACTATTTTATTCTTAGAAAATAGGGATCATGCATTATGAAAAGCTAAATGCTCACTAGTGGCCTATGATTTCTTATTGTACAAGTTTACGGTTTACAAAAAATTATTTGGTATAATTTCTTATTCTGAAACTTAATACTGGAATTGTTCTTAACTATTTTTTGTGCTCATTGTTCAATTGATTTCCTTAGTAGAGGCCTATTTAGAGATTCTTCATTTTAAACAAGTACTTGTAAAACTTCTTGGAGAACAAGAATAATGGCTTAAATTGTATTTGTAAGTTGGTTAATATTTATATGTGTGAGGCTATATTAATAATTTGTTGCTCATTGCACTAGAATTGCTAAATTAGTTGTACATCTATGTATTAGGCTTAATGTATAGACTCATTCCAAAAAAATTGTTGACTTACTAATTATGGATGCATTTACTCTATGTTTCTTAAGATTATTTACTTGTTTACTTTTTGGATATACCTAGTAAAGATATCATGCTGAGAGATGTACTTGATTAAAACAGATGTCCTGGGGGAGGAAGATAACATGTGCTGAGCTGTGTAATTTGTGGTAGGAAAGAAAATGAGAAAAAAATGGCAGAAAAAGGAGGAGGACATTAGATTTTAAAATAGCCTGGTAGGAAGTTCTGAATCAGACGTGGGGGAAGAGAAGTAAAAGATGTAAGCAGTTGTGTGTGTTTATCTGTGTATCTGTTCTGTTGAAACATGAGGAAGAAGACTGGTAGGAGGCATGGAAAGCCTTCACGGGTATTTTTGAAACTGCCAAGTAGGGTGGCTCAGTGGGTTTAAGCCTCTGCCTTCAGCTCAGGTCATGATCTCAGGGTCCTGGGATCGAGCCCTGCATCAGGCTCTCTGCTCAGCAGGGAGCCTACTTCCCTCTCTCTGCCTTCGTCTTTGCCTACTTGTGATCTCTCTCTCTCTCTCTGTCAAATCAATAGATAAAATCTTTAAAAAAAAAAAAAAAAAAAGAAAGGAAACTGCCAAGTAAACCAGTGGTTGGTACTGGGCAGTAGATACACAAAAACTTTATATATATATTGGTGGTTGGGTAATTCGTTGTAAGTGTACTCATGATGAATATGGATGGAAGAGTGTGGTGATGAGCGCAGAATATATTTCAACTAGAGGGGAGTTGAGCCTTCAGAGCATTATAGTTGAATCAGTAAGATTCCAACCAAAATACTTGAGAGGGTAAGATAGCAGGATAAATAGTGTTAACCTAGTCTAAAGAGAAGCATCCACAAGTTTGGAAAAATAGAGAAAGAAACAAATGAAAAATTAAAAAGGTAAATTTTTTTAATACAGCTTATATTTTTAAATAAAATTAGGCAACATAACTTAGACATTTGCAGATAATTTTCACTTAGATCTGAGTTTTTAGAGCTACCTCACAATTATTTTAATTTTCTTTGAACCCCTAACTTAATAATAAGGCTTTTTTCTTATTTTATGTAACTTTTCCCAGACCTTGGGTTGTAATACATAATTTCTGCTATGTGACTTTTTTTTTTTTTTTTAAAGATTTTATTTATTTGACAGAGAAACACAGCGAGAGAGGGAACACAAGCAGAGGGAATGGTAGCGGGAGAAGCAGGCCTCCTGCCGAGCAGGGAGCCCCATGCGGGGCTTGATCCCAGGACCCTGGGATCATGACCTGAGCTGAAGGCAGACGCTTAATGACTGAGCCACCCAGGCGCCCCTGCTGTGTGACTTCTTAGAAGTTTATAATTTTAATAGTCTCTCTTGGGGGCTTCCCAGTTTCATTCCCCATCTCACCACCACAGTATGATAACTGGAAGACGATCTTGGCTCCAGTTCTTTCTTACCCCATTGTGTCTATTCTTGTTCATGTTGTTTGCCTTGATACCCAGCTACCTTTTCTATGTAGGAGTTTTTGTCTACATCTCCATCTTCCTTGTCCTTCCAGTCTCATTTTCTTTAAAGCTTTAGATTGTGTGTCTCATGTTGAACATAGTGAATTGACTTATTTTTCTCCCCAACTCCTTCTTCATACTTCTCTTTGTAGTCACTGGGCAAGGTATAGTCATAAAGCCTGGCAGTGAAAGGGGCTGAACTTGACTGGCTTTTAACGTGTCATTGCCCCCACTGCCTAGCCTCTCTGCTACTAGCGTGACTTACGGTTTTCTTGTTATTCTTCATTCTTTTCTTACAGTTTTCTTGTTATTCTTCATACTTTTCTCGGTGTGGATAAATATCTAATTATAGTACATCTGAGCTCAGAGATGTTGCTTAAGTTATTTTGTTACTTCCTGGAAAGAAAAAGGAAAAAAAAAATCACCTGAGGATAAGTACTTCACTGTGGAATTTTGAAAAGTTGTAGCAAAAAACTTTTATGTAGGTAAAAGGATTAAAGCACATAGTGACTAATGCCCTGGAAATGAAAGTAAAGGCTGAACATTTGGAAGGTTAGAATCTCTATTTACTGCTATGGGAGAGACCACGCAGACTTGGTGGGGCTCGCATGGGATAGAAATAGGAAGTAGGTTTTGGATATGGTAAGTTTTAGGTACCTAATGGAACACTAGGTAGATTTGATTTCTGTGGTTCATTGGTCTCTTTTATTTTTTTAGTTTTTATTTTTTTATTTTTGAAGATTTTATTTATTTGATAGAGATCACAAGTAGGCGGCGGGGGGCAGGGGTGGGAGAGCAGGCTCCCTGCTGACCTGAGAGCGGATGCTGGGCTGATCACCCTGAGATCATGACCTGAGCTGAAGGCAGAGGTTTAACCCACTGAGCCACCCAGCTGCCTCCATTGGTCTTTTTTTTTTTTTTTTTTTTTTAAGATTTTATTTATTTGACAGAGAGAAACACAGCGAGAGAGGGAACACAAGCAGAGGGAATGGCAGCGGGAGAAGCAGGCTCCCCGCCGCGCAGAGAGCCCGATGCGGGGCTCGATCCCAGGACCCTGGGATCTGACCTGGGCCGAAGGCAGACGCCCAACGACTGAGCCACCCAGGCGCCCCTCCATTGGTCTTTTTTAATGTAGAAGAACCTTCCTCCCTTTTTCATTTTTTATGAAATTGAATTTTTTGAAGAGTTCAGGCCTATTATCTAATAGGATGTTTTACACTTTGGAATTGTTTTCTAATAGCTTGGATTTAACATGTTTTTGACAAGAGTACAACTTAGATAACTGTGTACATTACATTAGGAGGAATATATCATCCAGGTTGTCCCACTGTTGGTGTAATTAAGTTTGATTACTTGGTTAAGCTCATGACTGCTGGATTTCTCTTATTTGGGGGATATTTCTCTATTTATAATTAGTAATCTGAGCAGAAATATGTTAGGACTCCCATTAGCTTTTAGTGTTTGTTTTCAATCTATCTCCTCAGTACCGTAAACTTGAAAACCCGTTATGTCACTTTAACAATTTTACAAAAGTTGTTTCTCATATTATTAGAAATTGAAAAAGATATTTGTTAGAATAAAAAATAAAGGGCAGAAATGAAGTCGAAATTATGTGGAAGTGAAGTAGGAGGGGCCAGTGTTGAAGCATACTTTTTTTTTTTTTTTGGTACAGTTTGGGGGGGTAGCACTCCAACACAGTTGTGATATATAACATTGTAGCTATTATAAAAATGTGAGCAATCCATTATAGGTATTCTAAAATAAGAACAACATTATATTATTAGCCTTTTTAAAACAATCCTGCTTGAAGTTAATGAACTTTATTTTTTTTTAATAGGTTTAAATGTAATACTGGATATTTATTTCTTTTAAGGTAAGTTTTTTCTTTTCCTTTTTTTTTTTTTTTAAACGTTACTATATTAAATTTGTTATTCAAGTAATTTGTCTAGAAAGTAAATTTCTCTTACTGAAATTGGATCACTAGTTTATTTGTCACCTGGGCTTGTGAGCTTTGTCTATTACAGAGAAGAAAATTGTCTTCAGGGGAATGATTGTTAACTGCACATATAGCACACCATAATATGATGCTCAACAGTTGGGTGCTGAAGATTGGTAGGTTGTCACAGGACCTTAGGTTTACATAGTTTTGGTACATCTCAGTATTCAGAATTGCTTAGGTTTGCCTTGGGATCCTTGAGGTCTGGGTTGAATATTAGTTTCGTAAGGGCTGCTATAACAAAGGGCCACACACTTAGTGGCTTAAAACCATAGAAACGTATCCTCTCCCAGTTCTGGAGGCTAGATGTCCAAAATAAAGGCATTGGCAGGCTGTGCTCCCTTTATGAAGGCTGTAGGAAGCAATCCTTTTTTTGCCTTTCTAGCTTGTGGGAGCTGTTGGCGGTCCTTGGGGTTCCTTGCTTACAGCTGCTTCACTCTAGTTTCTGCCCCTGTCTTCACGTAGCCGCCTTTCCTCTGTGTGTCTCCTCTCCCTGCCTCCAATCCCCCTCTCTTTATAAAAACACCAGTCATTGGGTTTTAGTCCCACCCTAATCATGTATGGCCTCACTTAAATTGATTACATCTGCAAAGATCCTATTTCCAAATAAGGTCACATTCACAGGTCCTGAGTTTAGGACTTGAACATACTTTTTTGGGAAACACAATTCACAACACATTCGTGGTTGGGGCTTGAGTTGTAGCAATATCGAGATGCTGTGATTACTTCGAAGCTTGAATACCGTGTTTTCTGGGGTACTAAACTATTTTGGAATTGATATAGAAATAAAAATGAATCCCTAGATTTCTCAAGCCAGTTTAGGGCTTTTTAGACTTTTTAGACTTCGGTGGAGGGGGTGAGAATTTTTAACATATCCAGATAAAAAGACTGCTCATTTTTTTTGCATTTGTGGGATTCAGTCTGACAAGAATTGTGGCCCTCCTGAGGTAGACATAAGAGGGAAACAAAGTAAGCTAGGAGTTTCTTTTTTTGTGTGTGTACTTTGCCTAACAAGAACAATGCTGTCCTTTTTATCTGTTTATGTTAGGAAAGGAAACTTGTATAATTGGCTAACTTTTTTTAAGCTCGTTAATACTCTTGACCATTTTAGAAAATAAGGGGTCCAGAGTTACTGAAATTCAGCTCCACTTTGAAAAAAGGTTTTAGATAAGTGAACCTAGCTCAGCGTCTGGCCCTTGGTAAGTGTCTAAGACGTATTTGTTATTAGTGAGTCTTTCTAAGAAAGTGAAGGAGGTTCAAGGTAGTCATGAAAAGAAGGAAAGTTCTCACTTGTTTTCTGGATATTTTTCTGTCTGGCTGGTTAGGGTATTTACTATTTCAGTACTTGGTTTGGTTTTGTTCATAAATGGCTAGAAAATGCAGATTACAGTTAGAATTAGTGTTTTTAATATAAGACAATACATATGCTATTAGACACCTGTTTAGTTTCTGGGGTTTGAGATTTGAAGGTGTTATTCTTTAAGTGCTTATATTGTATGATGCTTATGAATAAATCTTAAAAATCCAGGCTATGTTAACGTTTTCTTCATTCTCTTTCTCCACTTAAATAAAAATAGCTCTATTAATACAACAAGTGGTAAAGCCATAATGTGGCATACCATCCTGTTTGAGAGGTGAACACTGTTGAATAAAAATGGCTGACAGAAGTGGGAAGATTATTCCAGGACAAGTGTATATTGAAGTGGAATATGATTATGAATATGAAGCCAAGGACAGAAAGATTGTGATAAAACAAGGGGAACGATACATCTTGGTGAAGAAGACCAATGATGACTGGTGGCAAGTCAAACCAGATGAGAATTCCAAGGCGTTTTATGTGCCAGCCCAGTATGTTAAGGAGGTCACCCGCAAAGCTCTCATGCCGCCTGTTAAACCGGCAGTTGGACTGCCAAATAATTCTATGAAAATGATACAGAGTCTCCATCTTCAGAGGTCAACAGAAAATGTGAACAAATTGCCTGAGCTTTCAAGTTTTGGAAAGCCGTCATCATCTGTTCAAGGAACAGGTCCGACTCGTGATGCAAATCAGAATTTTGGACCCAACTATAATCCAAGTCAGACTGTGACCTTAAGCCTGGACCTGACCCATAATAACGGAAAGTTTAACAGTGATTCACATTCTCCTAAAGTTTCTGGCCAGAATAGGACGCGCTTATTTGGTCACTTTCCCGGTCCGGAGTTCTTGGATGTAGAGAAAACTAGCTTCTCCCAGGAACAGTCTTGTGATTCAGCAGGAGAAGGCTCTGAAAGAGTACATCAGGATTCTGAGTCTGGCGATGAACTTAGCAGCAGCTCCACTGAGCAGATAAGGGTAAGATGAGAAGTAGAATGATGGAACACTTATATCATTGGAACCAAAATGCTGCAGATTTTAGTTAAAAGCTATGTAAGAGTTAGGAATTGTTTGTTTTGCTTTGTTTTTAGAACACACAGGTTCTGTCCTGATTTAATGAGATGGAGAATAGTGTAATAAATTGTCGAGTTCATAAAGGTTGACCCTATGGTTTCCATACTTCTTACGCCTTTAGGGAGCTTTATGTGTGGAAAAGGTTTTTTTTTTCCCCTTTCTATTGGATTTACTTAACTTACCCATTGCTGATACTTCTTTTACTAGACAAAATTTGTTTTCTAACTGTACTCATTTTGACTTGTTTCTGATAAGTTTTCAGGTAATGGCATATGAGGAAAGCTATCCCTGGAATGTTAGCTACTTGTTTTTTGAAACTGGCTTATTAACCTTGAATATTTAAAAAAAATACAGAGCTCACAAATCTTTACCTTCATTTTTGCATTTTGTGTTTAAATAGCCTGAAAAAAAATTTTGTGTCTACAATTTGATTTTTTCCCCCCTTGCCTAACTTTATTTTGAGATTAGTTTATACCAGTTTGTCAAGGCAAGTGAAGTAAGTTTAAAAGCAAATGCGGGAAATTGAACTTGAATGTATTTGGATAAGTCTAATTTTAAGTGAAACTGAAAAGTGATACATTTTGGCCTAAAGCTCTGTTGTAAGATTTAGTCATCAAGTTAAGTCAGTATTTGTGAGGCTGCTCTTAGATGTGGTCTAATTGTGATAGAACCAGTTTGTTTTTCCTGTAGCTTTTAATTTTTCTTATGACATTTTGAATGAAAATAAAGAAAAGGAAAGATTCTCTAGAGAAACTTCTGATGTTTGAGATCAAGGCAGTTTACCATCATGTGTCTTGCAGGCTTCTATTTCTTTACAGTCTTTATGTGATACTTTGACATAGGATATGTAATGTTTCTTGGAATTTTTCTGTTCGTGCTCCTTATTGAACTAGTGAGACCTGGGAAAGATAGATATGTTTTCTATTACCGATAACCATCACTGTTATTGCATGCTTCAGATTTATGTTTTATATTTAGGTACGCTGGCAGTCCTGGATTCACTTCATCATGCTCATCGTAAATTCACTGCATGGAAGTTAGTGGCTCCTAACCTCTCCTGAGCCCTTAACATTGTAAGGAAGTCCTAACAGGATTTCCTGCTAGGATACTCTCTAGCTGGTCCTTTTCCTAACTGCTCACTGCAAGTGTTTTAAAACTTCATTTTTTTCAGTTCTCTCTCATTCACCTGTCTTGCCCTGCTCTCTTATCTCAGATAACCTTGCCTTCTACTCACAGCTTTGATAAAAGCTTTGGAATGGAAACTCTTTGGCTTTGGGGAGGATGTATTGCACAGCAGTTGATGGTGCTGGCTTTAGAGTTGGATCTGGTTCCATGCTACTTACCAGCTGTGCCGTAACGGGCAAAGTACTTAACCTCTGTGTGTCTCAGTTTCCTTAGCTTAAGATGGGGATCCCACGGTTGTTGAGGATTAAGTGGGTCACTATATCTAATATACTTCGAGCTATGTGCCTTGTGCATAAATACTTTATGTATCTGTTGCTACTTGATAAATTCCTCTTAAGTCTAGTGGCTTAAAACAGTAAACATGATCTCAGTGTCTGTGCTCAGTAACTCAGAAGCAGGTTAATTGAGTGATTTTAAAGGCTTAGGGTCTCATGAGGGTCTAGTCTTATGAAGGCTTGGCTGGGGCTGGGGAAGCTGCTTCTGAGATGGCTCACTCACAGGTGCTTGAATGATGTAGACCGGCTTTCCCTCAGAAGGAGCAGTCCAGGATGGAACAAGGCATTGTCTTTGAAAAGCCGGAGTCTTGAAAGTCTGTACACTATCGTTTCCTGTTGGTTGCACATTTCAGCTGTGTTCTGTGTGGGAGGAGACAACATAGGGATGTGAATGTCAGGAGAGGAGCATCACTGGGGGCCGTCGTGGGGCTGGTTAGCATAGTAAGTATTCAGTGCTTACTTACAAAGAGAGCTGTCATTGTTCTACTGTTATGTCCCCCATCAAACCTGTTAAGTACACCTGTACCAGCAGTCCCCTTTCCCACAGTGCAAGCATTGCCTCTCTTACAGAAGGGCAGTCTGTTCAGATCTGCTTTCCCCCACTTTTTCACAAACCTTTTGCTAAAGATTATGCAGTATTGGGCTCATATGGCTTTAGGCTGATTATTTTTGTTGGTGATTTTTTTTCTTTCAACACTTTAAGTATTTTACCCACTCTTTCTGTTTGCATGGTTTCTCATGAAAAATATGCTCTTCTTCTTTCTTACTCTTTTCTTCAATAGTTCAGGTGTTTTTTCCTGTGGCTTCTTCAGCTTTTCTCTTCATCTTTGTTTTTTTGCGGTTTGTGTTATGATATGCTTTTCTGTAGATTTTTAAAGTGTTTATCTTATTTTCATTTTGGGACTTTTCCTTTGACATATCTTTGTGCTTGTTGTTTCTTTCTGGGCATGTCTACTCCAGTGATCATCCGATCACAGACATTTTCTATTTTTCTTAGAATGTTTTAATTTCTAAAATTTCTTTTTGATTCTGTCTTAGCTTTTCCATCTATCTACTTACATTGTTTTTGAATGTTGTCTTTCTTTCACAGTTCTTAAGATATAATTACTTTAAATTCCCTGATAATTCTAACATCAGTGCCATATCTGATACTTTCTTTATCTCTTCAAATGTTTTCTTGCCTTTTGCCATATCTTCTGATTTTTTGTTGAAAGCCAGACATGGGCTCTTAGGTAATGGGAACGAAAGTAAGTAGATCACTAGTGTGAGGTGTTAGGCTAATCTGGCAGGAAATTGAATTGTGTTTGTTTGCTGAGATTTTAGGTACCAGAGGCTCTAGATTTCTTAAGTATCCATGTTTGGGGCTTTTCTAAGAGTTTCTCATTAATGTGTGGTTCCCCACCAAGTCTCCTTGCTGTCTCCCTGGCTGGGAGGAGTTGAAGTACCTCATTACTTGGTTGATCCACATAGCTTCCCCTAACACCATGGGTTAGAGGATGGCTTCCTTGCCACTTGGAAGTAGTGAAAGTTCTGACTTTACCAGTAGGCCGTGTGTGTGTGTGTGTGTGTGTGTGTGTGTGTGTGTGTGTGTGTGTTGGGGATGGAGGGTGGAGGGTGTCTTGTTACTGTCTGGCAGTGACTGTCCTATTCCCTTTGACTTTTCTGACACCACTCTCTTGGGTGTTTTGGGGTGCCTTGTAACAGCCTGGCAAGTGTGTAAATCTAGGTTACCTGTTTGCCATTGCAATGGCAAATATGTGGTGGGACTCTTGGGTTTTTTTCTGTAGCATTTGGCTGATGTAGAATAGTTATGTAAAAAAGTTTTCAGTCTTGCTCAGTCTTCCCCTTTTCTAGTCCTTTTGCCAGACATAGCAGGAATTTGTTGGGGCTTTTTGGGCTATGTCTGTTAGTGTTTCTGTTTTTTGCTGACTTCCCCCTTCAAATCTGGGATATATGAAGGCAGAATTAAATATAGGAAACTCACCACCATGTTGTTGTTCATTGGGTTCTGAGGTCACTACTACCTTCTCTGTACCTTTCAGAGTCTTCGTGTGTGTGTGTGTGTGTGTGTGTGTGTGTGTGTGTGTGTGTGTGTGTATGTTTTTATTATTTAATAATAACTCCTGATCCCTTTCACCTATTTAACCCATCCCCCTACACTCTCCCCTCTGTAAACAAACAGCTTGTTTTCTGTATTTATGAGTCTGTTTCTGGATTATTTGTTTGTTCATTTGTTTTGCTTTTCAAATTCCACATATAAGTGAAGTTACATGGTATTTTTCTTTCTCTACTTGGTTTATTTCACCTATCATTATACCCTCTAGGTCCATCCATAAATGGCAAGTCTTTCATATGGCTGAGTAATAGTCCAGTGTGTGTGTGCGCGCGCGCACGTGTGTGCGAGCACATGCCACATCTTCTTTATTCTTCTACTGATGGACAGATGTTGTCTCTTTTTTTGGACAGATGTTTTCTTGTGTTCGTTTTGTATTATGTGCAGTGTTTTTATTTGTACTTAGTGTGAGGAATAGAGGAATGTACCTATACTCCTTTTTCCCAGGACTGGAAGTGATTGATAAGTTTTTGTGGTACTTTTTAAATATTAATTTTCTTGACTTCTTTTTTTTTTTAATTAATTTATTTATTTGTTTGACAGAGAGAGAGAGAGCTCACAAATAGGCAGAGAGAGAGGGGGAAGCAGGCTCCCTGCCGAGCAGAGAGCCCGATGCGGGGCTCCATCGCAGGACCCTGAGATCATGACCCGAGCTGAAGGCAGAGGCTTTAACCCACTGAGCCACCCAGGCGCCCCTAATTTTCTTGACTTCTTAACAGTGTAGTCAGTCTGGTCATATATGGGATATCCTCTCATCATAAGCTTCCATCACATCCTGTGCACCTCTGTTGCCTTACTCACCACATTTATGATTATTTTCTTGCTAGTCAGTGTGTAATCTCCAAGCCATGCTAGTTATCATGCCTTATCTATATATCAAGTGCTTAGTATAGTACCCGGCATATAATAGATAGGCTAAATGCGTCTGGAATGATGACCAGTATTTAGCCACAAATACTTCAAGTCAGAGGGGAAAGGGAAACCTAGATTAATGTCCTGGTAAAGATGCATGTTTCTTTTTGAAAAACAGTAACCCAGAAGTGCTGTGATCCTTGCCTACAGGGATATCAAAGAGTATTATTAGGGAGATGGAGTGTGAGGTGAAAAGTTGTAATTCAAAACAGAAATTAAAAAATTTGAGTCAAAAATTATAAAATTCAGTTTGGCCCTTCACTCCCTGTAAAATGGATACGTTATATTTATTGTCTTCCTTAGAGCATCAGATTTTTAGGTCATTTCAAAGTTCATACTAATGGTTACTAAGAATATGAAACTTTGAAAATCAGTATGTCAGTTCAGAGCTCTAAACCTTAAAATAGCCTTATAAAAGGGGCACCTGGTGGCTTAGTTAAGCATCTGACTTAAGCTCAGGTCATGATCTCAAGATCCTGGCATCAAGCCCCATATTGGGGCTCTGCGCTCAGCAAAGAGTCTGCTTTTCCCTCTCCTTCTGCCCCTTCCCCCACTCATGCACTTTCTCTCTCAAATAAGTAAATACAAAATCTTAAAAAAAAAAAAAACCAAACCTTAAAAACTACATATTTTGCTTCTGATAATCTGTTTGCTCCTTACAATCTCACTAATGCTGCTTAATATATATCCTACCAGGCTTGAATATCAAGTTTCTCAGTTCCATATAATTATTAGAAGGTATTGTCCAAAACTGGAGAGTAGAAATAGTACGGTAGACCTTTGTCTATAAGCCTGACAAGATGCCAGACAGAGAAAGGCCAGTCAGAGGATTGACAATCTGACATAAATTTAGGAAGGCCAAACAACTCTAATGCCTAGAATCATTATTTTAAAATATAATATGAATATTTATGATGACGATAAATCTAGAAATGTTTAAATTAAGTTCTAGATTTTTAGGTGATAGATACTTTTATAGAAAGAGTATCTTCATTGATAATGATAAAGCTGATGCATTTCTGGAATTTGAAACCTAATCTTAATCTGGAAAATTTTATATATGGAATAGCTCATTAGCATTTCGAGGTATTACTCTTCTATACTGAGTTCACAAAATCATTTCCCTAATTTGTTACAGATTTACACTTTGTTTCTAATGAAAAGCATTTAAATATTTATTTTTAGTCTTTCCTTAATCCCAGACTGTGTCGACTGCTAGTATAGATGTTTATTGCATTTAAAAACACAAATTTAACTATACATAATACATATATATGTTTACGAAGTAAAAATCATACTGTATGTGCAATATCACTGTAGGGAACATTTAAAAAACTGTATTATACAAACAGAATATCTGTTATACAAAGAAGAATGCTTGAGGGATGTAATTTTTCAGGCTAATTGGATTTTCTGGCTAATACAGGATTAGGTATAAAAGGTTTCAGTGTTTGTTAGAGATTTTCCTAAATCTGTTTCCACATAGATGGTGCTGAATCTAAAAACAGATATAAATTAGCTTTGTGTAGCAACATCTAATAATGTCCCCTGTCATCCAAATCCTTACTCACTGTATCTTTTTGTTAAGTCCTCCCCCTGCCACACTGTTGGAATGAGCAGAGTCATTATTTAGCCACAAAAATGTTGAAGTTTTAAAACTATTCAGTGTCCTTAACTTTCCTTTGTACTTTCCTCCCTGAATGACATCTGGGAAACTCCATCTTCTGTTTCTGCTTCCCAAGATTACTTCTCTTCACATCTTTATCCTTAATCAAAACAGGAAAGAATAATAGTTTTAAAATTTGACTTTGATTGACTACTTATATATTCATGAAGTCACAGAACTCTTAAAATTTGATGAAAAATGCCAGCCTTTTTCTCAAGAAATGCACATTTATACCAAATTTTGTTAAAATTTCAAGGTATCCAGAAACCTAGATTCTTCCTTTTTATTCCACTCTCGTTTTTAGTTTTTTAGAGCATGAGCAAGGGAGGAGGGGCAGAAGGAGAGAGAGAATCTTAAGCAGGCTCCATTCCCAACCTGGAGCCCTGTGTGGGGTTCAGTCTCAAAACCTCACAATCATGACCTGAGCCAAAAGCAAGAGTTGGACACTTAACTGACTGAGCCACACAGGTGCCCCCAGAAACCTAGATTCTTAAGGTGAAAGTGTTGGGTAGAGTAATTATGGAGTAAAAATTGATAAATCTTCTTTAAAGAAATTTAGGCATGAATGTCTAGGTAGATGGAAATTTGGTAGAGGAACTAGATCAGCTTGACATTATATTTGCATGAAACCCAAAGGCAAAATTGAGTGAAGTTTTTTAGAATAACTGTAATTGTAGGTTCCTTCTGAAACAAAAAGCCTGCTTTATTTTAGCATTGACCTGTTTATCAGGCCCTTTCCTCTTTAATTGTTTTTGGTTGTGGTCTTTTTGAGGATTTAGTGAAAACCATTAACTATCTTTCCAAGAAAGGACCTACATTTGCATCAGTGCATACAATTTCATTGGGCTCACAGTCCACATAAAACTCCTTTTGTGTCCGCCTTTCTTTTACCTCTTACCTGACCTTTTCTTACTTTTGCATTTTCTACGACAAGTAGGGTCTCTTTTAACTTTCTTCTAAACTTTACCTGTTCTGCTTTATGATTCCTAATGCATTTGGCCTTATTTTACTTTCACTTACTTTTTTTCTACTTTAATCCCTGTGATTAATCAGAACTTATCTGTAAGGGCTGGAAACCAGCTGTGACGTGGTGAGGTGAGGCGAAAGGGAATTTACCAACTCATGTAACCAGACTAAGGAACCAAACCAGGAAGGGTTTATTCATTGGAGCTAGGATCTGGTGTACTGTCAGGATTCCTTTTACTGCTTTTGTCTCTTATCTCTGGTTCTGTCTCCATGATTTTGTTATTCTTCCCAACAGACTTCTTCCACATGGCTGTAGGTGAGTTGCTAGTAACTACTAGGCTCACATTCTTCGTTTTTGTACTAGAATATTTTATTTTCTTCTCTTAATTCTAATTCAGAAAATCTCAAGAAGGAATTGGGCTTGGCTTGTGACATGCTTATACTTAAGGCCAGGGGCATGATTGGGCCCTACCCAAAGTGCATATTTGGAATTTATTTTAGAGAAACTGTTCCCCCAAAGAAATTGTAGATATGCTGTTCCCAGATTAAGGGAGGGGTGCCGGGGAGACAAAAATAGTAGTTATCAATCATATTCTCTGTTTTGGAGATAGATTCTCTAGGTCTTCCCACATTATACCTCTCCGTGCCAGGTCATTCATTGACACCAGCTGCTCTGAAGGCCAGAGAGGGAGCTGGCAAGGATGGAATTCTCAGACTGATTCTAATTCAGCAAAGAAGTTTTGAAGATCCAGATTTGAAGTAGAGAGGATTTCTTTGTTCTAAATTAGAGCAGCAAAGTAATATTCCCTTTTCAGCATATCTTGCCCTTTTCAGATTGTAGTCTTTATTTATTTATTTATTTTAAGATTTCATTTATTTATTTGACAGAGAGAGAGAGCTCACAAGTAGGCAGAGAGGCAGGCAGAGAGAGAAAGAGAAGCAGGCTCCCTGCCAAGCAGAGAGCCCGATGCGGGGCTCGATCCCAGAACCCTGAGATCATGACCTGAGCCGAAGGTAGAGGCTTTAACCCACTGAGCCACCCAGGTGCCCCAGATTGTAGTCTTTAAAGCTGAAGATTGTGTTCTATTTCTGCCAGTAAAGTTTGACAGCAAATAATGTAGTAAATAATCTGTATAGTGAAGACAATGCTGACTTATTTATTTTTTTTAAAGATTTTATTTATTTGACAGAGAGAGAGATCATAAGTATGCAGAGAGGCAGGCAGAGAGAGGGAGAAGCAGGCTCCCCACTGAGCAGAGAGTCTGATGCGGGGCTCCATCCCAGGACCCTGAGATCATGACCTGAGCTGAAGGCAGAGGCTTTAACCCACTGAGCCACCCAGGGGCCCCTATATTTTTTTATCAAAGATTTTTATTTAGTTGACAGAGAGATAGCACAAGTAGGCAGAGCGACAGGCAGAAGGAGAGGGAGAAGCAGGCTCTCCACTGAGCGGGGAGCCAATGCAGGGCTCGATCCCAGGACCCTGGGATCATGACCTGAGCCGAAGGCAGCCACCTAACTGACTGAACCATCCAGGTGCTCAGACAATACCGATTTAAAAGAAAACACCACCTTAATATGATATGCTTATAGGTGATGAGAGGTAAACTTGCGATGAAGAACTCAATTTTGTATGTCAACTTGGCTGGGCCATAGTGCCCAGATATTTGGTCAGATATTATTCTGAATGATTCTGTGAAGCTGTTTTTTGGATTTGATTAACATATAAGTCAATGGACTTGGTGTAAAGCAGATAACTCTCCATAATGTGGATGGGCCTCATCCAATCAATTGAAAGACTTTAAATAGAGTACAGAATAGACCCTCCTCTCAGGAAGAAGGAATTCTGCCTGCAGACTGCCTTGGACCTAAACTGCTACTCTTCTCTTGGTCTCCAACCTGCCAGCCTACCCCGTAGATTTTGGATTTGCCAAGCCTCCACAATTGCATGAGCTAGTTCCTTAAAATAAATTACTTTCTCTTTTTCTCTCTATACATACACATATATTCTGTTGGATCTGTTTCTCTGGAGAACCCTGACTAATACACAGGATGTGTAACTGACTACCCCAGGCTTTATCATCACAGTTTTATCCCAAAGGAAGACCTGAAGTTCATATGTAAAACACTTTGCAGGGGTGACTGGGAAGCTCAGTTGGTTAAGTGTCTGCCTTCGGCTCAGGTCATGATCTTAGGGTCCTGGGATTGGTCTCCCTGCTCAGGAGGACCCGGCTTCTCCCTCTCCCCCTGCCTAGCGCTCCCTCTGCTTGTGCTTTCTGTCAAATAAATAAATAAAATTAAATTAAAAAATGAAATCCTTTGCAGGGACGTCTCAGCCTAGCTTGATGAAGTCTTATGCTCATTTCTGGGCCAGTTACTCTGTTAGGTAGGTTGAGTACTCTGATTTGTCAGAACTGCATTTTTTGCCAGTCTTTCACAAAGGTGTGAGGTGAGCAGGGTAAGTGTAATTGGCAGTCCTATCAGAATCACATCATTTGGGGGAAGGCAGATAACCAAAGAAAGGAATGTGGGTAGTGCTAATACATGAAAAGGAGAATGCTAGACAGTAAGAAACAATGAATGTTCATACAGCACAGTTATTGCTACACCTTGGAATATATATCCTTTGGAATATGGAATTAATATATTTATGTTTAAGAATTTTTGGATACTCTGTAAGGTCAATTGCATCCAGATTTTTTCACATCTGTAGATAAATTCTGATAGACTTAAATGCATGAGTATTCTAGTCTATGATTTAAAAAAGTCAGACATTGTGTTTAAAGATTAAAGTCACTGTGTCAGTTCACTTGGGAAATTGGAAATTTCTCCGTCTCTTGACATGTGTGTATGTGTATATACACACATAATTGTAGTAGGATCGTAGTAGAGTAGTAATAGAAAGTATGATTGGAAAGATAACATAATAGAGTCATTAAAAAATGTGTACATTATAAATATTCTGTGTTTTCATCCTGTTTTCTTCCTAGGAAAGAATTTGCTAATCTAGGTGACATATCAACAAAAACAACAGATGTGGAAACATTTTTGCATTTTTCTTCAGAAAAATCTCATCTGTATGCATAGACTATCTTTAGCAATTGCTTCAGTAAATGCCAGACAGATGGTGTAGACTCAGAATGACTAACAAATAATTTTATCACCATAATTACTTTGAAGTGTGGTATAGTAACACATAAGCTCACATTTCTGGAAAATCATGAATGCAACTTGGTACATTAAGGTAGGAGGTGCAGAATAGGCTTCTAAACTAAAGAAATTTTTGTCTCAGGGCCTTTCTACAAGATATTTGACTTCTGAAGCCCTCTTTCTGGAACCTGTGGTAGACTACTGCTTTATTTGCCTGCTTTTCTGATAACCGGATAACTGGTAATCAAGTTATCAAGTAATCAATTACCAATTACCAATCAAGTACCAGTAATCAATTACCAATTTCTGGTGATTTGGTAACTTGAATGTGGTTGGAAAGTGGGTAACAACTTGATTTCTGATGAGAGATACAAAAATAAACTAGAGGGGATTCATGAAAATAACCACAATTGGAGAGGAAGGTGAAGGGCAACTAGCCATTGCTGAGCGTTTCAATGTGTCAGGCATCAGAAGAGATGCTCACACAGGTGGTTGCTTCACCCCTGCTATGTAAGGTAGGTAGAGATGATTTTCTTATTACACTGAGGAAACAATTCCATATTCTCAGTTTGCCAAGTCAAGGGAGTACTTACATCTTTTAAAAAATACTTAAATATAACAAAATAAAAAATGTGACATTCTTGAGTTAGGAGTTGAACCAGTCACTTTTCACAGAACACCAGTTTCACCTTAGGGGGTGATTGCGAAACAGTGTTCATACTAGTGCATTTGTTAGATATTTTCTCAGATATGAACAAAGTAAGCCTGTTGCTTTAAAGAAAACAGTGTTTGTTGCAGTGATAAAATTCAAGCTTTAAAGTACAAATTAGAATTTTAAAAATTTAATATCTACCACTTTGGGCTTATACTTCTCAGTCTTAAGACTTTTCTGATGAAACATTGGTAATACTGAATATTTTGTTCTTTGTCTTTGATATTGCCTAATGAAATGTTTTAATATTTTGGAAGGTAAGAAACTACCACTTGTTGAGTTTTGGTAGCGTGTCAGAAGAATGTCCACAATTATCTGGAAGGGCTATTAAAATACTTCTCCCTTTTCCATCTGCATATACTTCATAAGACCATTTTCTCTTAATGTAGTTCAAAACAATATATTACAAAACACTTAATGTAGAATTAGATTTGTGAGTCTGGACAAAGACTTGTAAATGTAAAACAATGCCATCTTTCTCACTCATGTTTTTGGGGAGACTTATTGTCATTAATATATATTTATGCTAACATAATGGGCTTATTTTTAAATGAATTGAACAAATTTAAAATTTCTTTAATTCATAATAACTAGATAGCAATTGATAGAACATACATGAACAAAAACTCTTTGGTGTCCTCAAGTCATGTTCAGGTTGAGAATTGCTGTTTTGGTGAAAGTACATCTGGCTGTGTGAAAATGGTGTTTGATTGAGGTGTTGCAGGATTTTTCTCCTTAGAATGTACTCCTTTATGTAGTAGGTAAAGGGTATGTGTTAGTGGTTTAGTGGTTGAAGAGCATAAGGAAATTTTTTTTTATAGATTTATATATTTGAGAGAGAGAAAGAGTGAGAGAGCACGAGAAGAGGGAGGGTTAGAGGGAGAAGCAGACTTCCTGCTGAGTAGGGAGCCTGATATGGGACTCAGTCCTGGGACTGGGGGATCATGATCTGAGCCGAAGGCAGTCCCTCAGCCAACTGAGCCGCCCAGGTGCCCACGATGATAAAAATTTTCGCTAAAATGTTTTAAAATTTGGCTATATACTTTTTGGCTAAACTGTTTTTCAGTTAGACAACTGGTTAGGTGAATGATTTGTTAAAATTTGTGTTAGTTAAATCAGAAAGCGTATTTTCAGTGGTCTTTTAACAATACATAGAATTAAGGGGCGCCTGGGTGGCTCAGTGGGTTAAAGCCTCTGCCATTGGCTCAGGTCATGATCTCAGGGTCCTGGGATCGAGCCCCACATCAGGCACATCAGGCTCTCTGCTCAGCAGGGAGCCTGCTTCCCCTTCTCTCTCTACCTGCCTCTCTGCCTACTTGTGATCTCTCTCTCTCTCTCTCTGTCAATAAATAAAATCTTTAAAAAAAATTAATTTTTTGTTGCAAACCCATATGAAATATAATGAATTATAGTCATACTGAAGTGTTGGAAATTTCTTGCCTTAGAAGTAGTTTATACCTGAATCAAAAATTGTACATAAAGTCACATTCCCACAAGGAACGCACGATATGAAAATACTCCGTTTCAAGATCTGAAAACCTTGAATATGCAAAAATAGAAATGATAAGAAGTGAAAGACTTATGTCTCTAGTAAGGATGGAAAAGAGGAAGAAATCAGACTGCTTTAAATATCTTTTGTGCTGAAGTTAGAAAATGGAAAACTTTACCAAAAAAAAAAAAAAGTCTGCCTACTATATTGGTTCTTCCTTAAGCATAATATGCAATTTTTTTTTAGTATATTTTAATCCATGCTCCAGCATTAGTAACAGTATATGAAAGATTATTGAACCTTTCTGTAAAGAAACCAAAACTTATGTAGTCTTCATAATTATTACTATTAGTTGTCTTTATAGTAGTATATTAGTTTGTAGTGTCTTTCCAGGACATACTTAATGTAATTTTTTGGGAAAAAAATTAATTGTACTATTAGATATCACTTGCCTAATTTCCCTAAAATGAAAATGCTGAAAAATTCTAGGTAATAGTTTTGCTTACTGTAGGCTGTGATAACTACATTTTTAAATGTAGATATTCAGCTCCCTGTCTGATTAAAAAAAAGAAAAAAAAAAAAACCTAAACAAAAGCCTTGCTTCCCTTACTCTCTGAGTTTGAAATACTTATTTCTCTTACTGTATGAACTCTTTGTGTTTATTATTTCTGACATTCATTTAAAGTCCTATAGATGTAGACTGAGTCTTATTTTGGACATTCTATCCTCTGAATTCTACTTAATCATTTTTGGCCTCTTAGAGCCCAGAGTATGCATCTGGTCTTCTTAGTTTTTGTATATAGTAGCTTTTCCACAGATGAAGACCATGGGTGATGTTAGTTAAAATCTTTAAGTACATAAGCACATAATCTAGCTGAATGGTTCACAATTCTGCTCTCCTTTCTCTTTGAGAAATTAATGGAGTGGGAAGGTATCCAGTCCCTTACTTTGGGAGAGTAGACAGAAGTATGGTGCTGCAGTCAGAAATGTATTAGAGGGGTACATGAGTGGCTCAGTTGTTAAGCCTCTGCCTTCGTCTCAAGTCATGATCCCAGGGTCTTGGGATCCAGCCCCACATTGGGCTCCCTGCTCAGCAGGAAGCCTGCTTCTCCCTCTCCCACTTCCGCTCATGTTCCCTCTCTCACTGTGTCTCTCTCTGTCAAATACATAAATAAAATCTTAAAAAAGTATTTGAAACTTATTTTGATAAGTTGGTGGGTGTGTCATGACCATTATTTTATAATTTCCAAAGTACTACAGAATCATGAAAATAATTCTTCAGAATTGCCTTTTTCTGCTTTAAACTACCTCGTGCGCCATACTTAAAGGCACTCAATAAGTTAGTTGACTCTGTATATTGAAGAAAGTAGTAATCTGTTTCCTAGTGGAATACACTTTTGCATTGTTACTTATCTATTTTATTGTGCATAGCAAAATTAGTTGGACAGTTAAAAAAATTTCGAGGTTGTATTTTTGAAGGTGTCATGGATGTGGCAACCGTACTTTATGAATCAAAAATCAGAACCAGAATCTGTCCCGTACTTTGTTGTGACCAAGCATGGGAAGTGAGAATGTACTTCTGGAGACAGTGGGAGGCACCGAAATCTGAACTGAATTGTATGGTTGCCATGCTTATAGACAGGAAAGTAATATTTAATTATTTAAAATCTTTATTGATTACTTATGCTGTGTTGGGCATGTTTTAGAAAGTACAGAACAGTATTGAATTTCAGAGCTTTCATTAAGAGCTAGGCAAACTGGGATTAAAGTCAAATAACTTAACACTTAGTATTTCTTTTTCTTTCTTTCTTTCTTTTTTTTTTTTTTTTAAAGATCTTATTTATTTATTTGACAGAGAGAGAGAGATCACAAGTAGGCAGAGAGGCAGGCAGAGAGAGGGGGGAAGCAAGCTCCCCGCTGAGCAGAGAGCCCCATGCGCGGCTCGATCCCAGGACCCTGAGATCATGACCTGAGCCGAAGGCAGAGGCTTTAACCCACTGAGCCACCCAGGCGCCCCAGTACTTAGTATTTCTTGATAGTGTTTTCCTGTTGGTAGTTTCAGGGAGAGAGAGCGTTCCAGTTATTAAATTTGAAAATATTTTACACTGTGGTAATGAAAGTGTTTATTAAACATAGCTCTAAGAAATGATTTCTTTTACTACTTCTCAGTAGAAACAGAAATATAGGTACTGAGTAACAGCCTGGACTTTGAAATCAAATAGACCTAGTTTTGAATTGAGTTTAGGAACTTCCTCATGAGGAGAAATAATTAAACTTATGGGTGTTGAGAAGATTAACGAGATAAGTGCTTCGAACACGATTTATGCTTAATAAATATTAATTGCTATGTATTATTTTTATTCCTGCTTAAGGAAAATTTTATGGAAAAAAAAGACAGCTGGAAGCTTTGTGGATTTCTCTTTGAGAAGCTCAAATAGAAAGCTCAAAAGCTTTTCTGAGGCAAGCAAAAATTCTTAAATTTATAGGTTAGAATTGATTTGTTTGGAGTATGTACTTGTGTATTATACTGTATTTGGCCTCTTCTAATACTTCAGTGGGCCTGGGGCATGCATGTTTGTTTTTCCACCCATAGGGACAATGTTACTGCTTTAGGCATTTTTAAATTTTATTTATTTAACATAGTATTGCTTACCACACTCATATTTGATAATCTTTTTTCAATTTTAATGTTCTTTTTTTTTTTTTTTTTAGATTTTTTATTTGATAGTGAGAAACACAGCGAGAGAGGGAACACAAGCAGGGAATGGTAGCAGGAGGAGCAGGCTTCCCGCCGAGTAGGGAGCCCGATGTGGGGCTCGATCCCAGGACCCTGGGATCATGACCTGAGCTGCAGGCAGACGCCCAACGACTGAGCCACCCAGGCGCCCCTCAATTTTAATGTTCTTATAGAAAACTGATATGATACAGTTTTTTGAGGAACTTATGATGTAAGTCTGGGAAGTACACCCAACTGCTCTGAGTCTTGCTTCCCATTCCTGAGTTGTCATGCTTCTCAAGGACAGCACTTTGTGACTTTTTTCTATTTTCTCAGTTAGGGATGTGTTGAACATTTCTTGAATGAGTAAGTGAATGAAAGAGATCATAAAAGGCTACTAGTGAAATCAAAAAACCTGGACATTGTAGAATACGACTTCTCAGTTTTATTTCCTAGTTAATATATACATTGTCAAATGGAAATGTTATTCTCTGGCACAAGTCTTTTTCTTGATTTTTCAATATAGTCTTTAATGTACTTCAGAGAAGACTTGAATTTTGGTATGGTTTTCTTGCTATGGCTTATAACTTTCTATAGCTTAACTGTTTCTAAAAATTCAGTATTATATTACACTTATAACTTTAATAAACTTTTTACACATTAATGAAGTGTTGAGGCAATGTAGTGTTAAGAGAGGCAGGGAGCATGGATTCTGGAGCTAGGTTGCTTGGGTTCGAAGATCACTTTTCAGTTGTCGGACCCTAGATGAGTACCCGAGCTTTTCTGGCAGTATTTCCTCCTCTGTAAAGTGGGGAATAATAGTACCTATGTCATAGGGTTTTTATGAGGATTAAGTAGATTAATATAAATACTTAGTCTAGTATCTAATCCACAAAGTATATAAGTGGTTTCTATTATTATATGTAGATGTATCTTTGTTAGTTTGATCTCAGGCGTTGTACTATATATTTTTTGACATTTTTAAAAAGATTTTATTTACGTATTTGAGAGAGAGAGATAGTGAGAGCATAAATAGGGAAGAGATGGAGAAGCAGGCTCCCCACTGAGCAGAGAGCCCAATGTAGGGCTCAATCCCAGAACCCTGGGATCATGACCTGAGCTGTAGGCAGACACTTAACTGACTGAGCCACCCAGGCACCCCTGTTTTGTTACATTTTAATTAAAAATAGAAGAAAGGAAAAATAGCTAAAGCCTATTTTAATATTTACTTAGGAAATAAAATGTACTTATCAAGTGAATGTATGTCTATAAAAGTCATAGAAATACCATTATATATCTGATTGAAGTATTAAAGGTGCAGCTTAATTAAAAGGGATAATTTGACATAAATGCTTATAGGTATCTCTGTTTGATTATTTTACATGAAGAGATTTGAGGCTATGTTTTTTTAGTTAAGCATTTTTCTGAGACCATACCAAGACAGGGTACTTGAAGTATCTTCCCTGTGTTTCAGAGAAGTTGGATAGTGTTTGAACTCATCAAATTAAGCAATAGTTTTTAATACCCATTGTCAGGGGCTTTAAGAGAACTGTTTTTTTCATACATATTTATTTATTTATTTATTTTTAAAGATTTTTATTTATTTATTCGACAAGTAGGCAGAGAGGCAGGCAGAGAGAGAGGGAGAAGCAGGCTCCCCGCTGAGCAGAGAGCCCGATGCCAGGCTCGATCCCAGAACACATGAGATCATGACCTGAGCCGAAGGCAGAGGCCACAACCCACTGAGCCACTCAGGTGCCCCTCATACATATTTATTAAATATATTATTCACTTCTTTTTTTTTGGGAGAGAAGGGAAACATCATTGAGGAAGAATTAAATAAAGCAAAAATCATGACTTTAGATTTACTGGAATAATTCATTCATACATTCACTAAAGCAATGTTTATTGAGCACCAACTGTGTACTTTGTATTATGCAAGGTTCTGGGGATATGAGGATGAGCAAAGGATCATGTCTTATAATAGAATGATACCTTATGAAAGAATACCAGATACCATTGTGGAATAGTAGATTATTTCTATTGCTTCCCTATGAGCTCTGATAAGCAATTTGACTGGATATTGCCTTGAGGAGTTGTTAAAAGTACCCACAGAGAACGGAATAGCCAACAACCTTGTAGAAGCATGTAGGAGCCATTACTGTAAACATCAAGGACCTATATAGGATATGCCAGTATGATTCTGGTACTGTAAGTGGTGATGATAGTAGTTATGATACTTATTTGATATAAAAACTGCCAACTTATGCTTTGCAGTGATGTACAGTTCAGGTGTTTTAGGTGTCCCCCTCACCTTCCTTCCAAAAGTTTAGGGATCACCATGTCTTCAGTGTGTGTGTGTGTGTATCTCTGTCTCTCTCTCTCTCTCTCTCTCTCTCTCTGTGTGTGTGTGTGTGTGTGTGTGTGTGTGTATCTCTGTCTCTCTCTCTCTCTCTCTCTCTCTGTGTGTGTGTGTGTGTGTGTAATAGAAAAATCAAGTCGCACACATTAATTTTTATTGGCTTCTCCCAGCCTATGGAGGAAATGGGAGAGGTGGAGTGTCTGAAAGACAATTAAGTGACTTCAACTTTTTTGGAGGACAATTAAATGATTTTGAATGGACAATTTAAGTTTAAGTTTATTTAGATGAAGGAAAATGTCATTGTTAATCAGAGGGAATGAAATTGCAAACAAAATCACTTGTACTCTGTAATATTTATTGCCACAGAGCTTAATTTCCTTAAGAAAATATGTGTCTGTGTGTTTGTGTGTATTTCAAATCTGTGTAGTTGCTATTCTTATTTTCCCTTCAAGTTTCAACTCCTTTCTTCAACTCTACAAACTTTTCCCAAGCTTTTTCATTCCTCAGTACTCACAGCTCTAATTTATTGTTCTGCGAATACAAAGTAAAAATCAAAATATAGTAAGACTTTAATACAACAATAGAATTAGATACAACAATAAGAATTAGACCTAGACTATGAATGAGACACCTTTCATTGTCTTACAAATTCCTGACACATAAGAAATATAAACAATATCATTTAATATAACTTTAGTTAATAAGCTAGGAAAAAGCCCCTGCTAACCTATAGTGTTAGTCTATAATCTGTATTGACATTTTTTTTTTTTTTTAAACTAGAGCCAAGTGTGATCATGTTAGGTGATTTGTTGAAATGGATATGCCATTTCATATCAAACCTCTGCTTTTGACTCAGGTCATGATCTCAGGGTCCTGGGATGCAGCCCCGCATTGGGCTCTCTACTCAGCAGGGAGCCTGCTTCCCCTTTTCCCTCTGCCTGCCTCTCTGCCTACTTGTGATCTCTTTCTGTCAAATAAATAAATAAAATCTTAAAAAAAATAACTTTATTTACAAAAATGGGTTGCAAACTGGATTTGGACTATAGATTTCTTGTCTCTATATCAAATATAGGGGAATGCTGTGCCATTTTTTCAATTTTTATTTTTTTGGCTCATTTTATTTTTAAATTTTCATTTATTTATTTAGGCTCATTTTAATAAGTGTGAAATACAATAAAATGCTCATACAAAATTGCAGAAATGTCCTACAAATAATATCTGAAACAGAACTATTGATATTATTTGATTGCTCAAGAACTTTATCAGTTGGTTTAAGACTGCCCAGATTTTTGTATTAAAGGATGCTTAGACATTTCATTTTGAAATTATGGAAGTACAAGATGTTTGAAAGTTAAAAATTATAAGTAAAGTGTTCACAACTTCATTTAAGACATCAACAGGGGTTCTATCGGAGTAGTAGATTTCTGAAATTTTGTGGTATTTTTAATATTTTCTCTTTTCAGATAAAATCCTTTTTTGTTAAAAGATAGTTTACTTTTTTTGCCTTTTGTAACTATATTTCATAATTTAAAGAAGAATCTAATACTTTGTGCAGCTTAGCGCATCCCTTTTCTAGCCAGCAAAGGGGTGGTTTTAAAATTTTATTACTTACCTACTAAACATCTCGCTCAGGTATGCCAGATTTTCCTTCACTTGATATGTCATGCTTATTGAAAGGCTTTGTGGCGCCTGGGTGGCTTGGTTTGTTAAGCGGCTGCCTTCAGCTCAGGTCATGTTCCCCGGTTCTGGGATCGAGCCCTGTGTTGGGCTTTCTGCTCAGTGGGGAGTCTCCTTCTCCCTCTCCCTCTACTGCTTCTGCTGCTTGTTCTGTCTCTCCCTCTGTCAAGTAAATAAATAAAATCTTAAAAAAAAAAGAAAAAGAAAACATTATTAAGCAGTTGTGTCATGTCAATGGTATTGTTAAATATTCCAGTAATGTAACATTTACCTAATGATTAGATTATTTGTTTTTACAGAAAGACCATCTATTTCATTGATAGTTTTGTTACTGTAATTTCAATGAGTTAAGGAAAAATAGTGTTTATCAGTTATAATAACTTGGTCACTAGCTGTTCTTTAGGATTAATCAAGTGGGAAGGAATGTAAATGTGTAACTTTCAGCTACAGATTTAATGATTGAAAGGGGAATTAATCTTAATATTCCTTTAGTAACTATAAATAGAAAAATATGGATACTTTTATAGTGGTCACTTGCTCTGCTGTATCACTGTTGTTATTAATCAATAGTTTTCATGTTAATGCATTCACTGAAATAGAATATGAAGATCGAAAACTGTGATAATCAGACTTGTTCCTTCCTATGGTTAGCACTTCTATTAAAAGGAGCAAGGCATCTTTATGCCACTTTCAGTATGTCTCAAGCTGAAGAGCAACAGTATCCTAAACAGACACAGTAAACAAGAAGTTAGTAAATCTTAATTTAGATCTCTGTCACAGGTTTTCTCATTTGTTTTTGTACATAGACTTCTCAACCCTGAATGAAAACCTTTTTATTTCTTTCTTTTTTTTTAAAGATTTTATTTATTTATTTGACACAGAGAGAGAGATTACAAGTAGGCAGAGAGGCAGGCGGGGCTGGGGGGGGAGGGGAGGTGGAAGCAGACTCCCTGCTGAGCAGAGAGCCCCATGTGTGGCTCCATCCCAGGACCCTGAGATCATGACCTGAGCCGAAGGCAGAGGCTTTAACCACTGAGCCACCCAGGCGCCCTGAAAACCTTTTTATTTCTTGAAGGTTTGGATACGTAATGAAAAGGTGCAAGCATATATAAATAACTGATTTGGAATCAGAGGAGACCAACATGTTTTAAGTGAGCCTTAGGACAGGACAGAGTAATTCTGAATCTTTAGATGAGAGTCAATAGTTGATTTGACTTAGGGGAATGTATCTTTTGTATTTATTTAAGAAAAATTTTTTTAAAGATTTTATTTATTTGAGAGCACAAGTTGGGGGTAGCGGGGGCAGGAGCAGACGGAGAGGGAGAAGCAGACTTCCTGCTTAGCCAAGAGCTTGATGTGGGGACTTGATCCCAGGACACTGAGATCGTGACCTGAGCCAAAGGCAGACACTTAACCAACTGAGCCACCTAGGTGCCTCCTATGTTTTATATTTAAGAGCATTTATAAAAAAAAATTCCAAACTGAGAATTAGTTTCGATGAGGAGGAAGAAGATTGGAAGGGCCCTAAGAGGAGACTGAGGATTTGGGAAATAAACTGCAGTTTTGGCTAGCATTAACTTTGTAGAATTTGAGTGTATTTATTAGATGAGTTTTATTTCATTTACTTTGAAATATAAGTAGAATGTTTTATATTTTTCTTTTTGGTGGTAATGTATGAGGAGGTCTAGAAAATCAAAATTACTTTTAAATTTATCTGCTGATTTTTCCCCCCCTCTTTTGGATTAATGGTCTTCCATGTATATGTAAGATATCAAGATGTGGAAAATATGTAAGTTATGGTTATTTTTTTGAATGATGACCTTTAGAGTTAATGGTAAATTTTATTTAAGGTGTTTCAAGAAAATAGGGCTTTTATTAGGGTTCTCCAGAGAAAAAGAACCAATAGGGTATCTATAGATATAAGAGACTTAGAGGAATTGTCTCATGCAGTCATGGAGGCTGAAAAGTCCCAAATTTGCTGTCTGCAGTATCCTTGGGATACTATTCAGCCTTAAAAAGGAAATTCTGACACATGCCACAGGGTGAATGAATCTTGAGAACATTACATAAAATGAAATAAACCAGTCACAAAAAGGCAAATATTGCATGATTTCACTTACATGAAGCACCTAGCACGGTCACGTTCATTAGAGACAGAAAGTGGAATGTTGTTGCCAGGGGCTAAGGAGTGAGGGAATGCAGAGTTACTGTGTGATGTGTACAGAGTTTCAGTTTTATAAGATGAAAAATGTTCTGGAAATGGATGGTGCTGATGGTTGCAAAGAGAGTGATTACCTAGTGTCTAGACAGGCCTCAGTTATGAAACTTGAAGATGAGCTGCTCACTCGGAGAAGGTGTTAGACTTGTGATCTCTGTCGTTACAGAAGAGTCTCATTCTACCTCACGCATTTTACCTTTCTTTTCTCTACTCTGTCCTATTTTATCCTTTGGCAACTTGGTGAACTTGCTTTAATTAGGAATCATATTCTCACTGTGGCTTATGAGGCTTTTAATTCTAAGCACAGTGACTACATTTCTGATTTAGAATGAACCCAGAATATTCATGACCGTGAACTATCCCTTCCTCCTTGCCTGGTCTAGATTTTCTAGGTAAACTTAAAGTTTTAGCTACTGACCTCCATGGATATCATCAGTGTGTTCTTGCCTTCATAGCTTAGGCTGTAGAATTTCATTTCACAATTGTTACATAGGTTTAAAACTAATGGCCTTTTCTCTTCTACAATTTTGTTTTTAAATCTCACTTCAGAATAAATAAGAGAATATAGGTAAACAAAACCAGCCATAATTCCATGAAATAAGTTATAAGAACTTATATATAGTCTTTTGATTTTTTTTCATGCATATATGTGGGTGAATGTATGCATATATTTTTATATTAGGTTCATCTATATGTGTCTAAATACCTATTTTGAATATCTTTTAAGGAACTCAGGGCTTAAATATTTCTTTGTTAGTATAAAGTGGCCATTAAAATGATGGAAAATCATCTATTTTTTATTTACTTTGTATAGGTATAAGGTTTTCAGTACAGCTTTAAGAATATAATACTTTAAACTCTGTAAATTATGCACTGATTTTGGAATTTATTAGATTATTCAAGCAACTGTATTACAGTGTTGTCATGCAGGCTCGTTAACAAATTGGTACATGTGGTAGGTTAGAAACCCATTTATTTGGTTCTGGTCATTTGAAGTGACAATATATATTTTCCTTAGATAGTTTTTGAGAATATTTTACTTCAGAATCTTATCTTCAAAAAAAAAAGAGAAGAACAGGTTTTTATCAGAAAATGACAGAAAGGATGGTATATCAACCAATTAAATGTGTACCGTGTACTTGATTAATTTTGTATTTTTTTTAAATTTATATTTTTGGCTGTAACCAGAAACCTCATTGTCTAAACTTAGACTTCTGCGTGTACTAACTGTATGCTTTCAACAAGTAAACACAGATAACGTTCTTTTCGTTCGTTATTATGCCATCAACTTGTTACTCTTTAGAACTTTCAGCAGCCATAGAGTATTGTTTAGTCATCCTCTGAATGCTGATCATACAGTTAGCATTCAAGTCCCCAGAGAGAGAGATTTGTGATAATGAATGGCAGTGGACCAGGCCATTGCATGTTGCTTCATCAGTATAAAATTGTAGCGAAGTCTTGCTCTTTCAGCATAATGTCCTGTTGGAGAATTTTGCTTGCCTAACTGACCAAGGACAAGCATATCTTGTTGAGTACTTTCAACACACTGTTAACAATGAGGTTTCATCAGTAAATATTAGTTTCTAGCAGCTGTTTCACTTATCTTTCTATTTTTGGAAATTTTCTATGGATTGGGAAAGTAGTTACTGGGAAGAATTATCAGAATCTGAATCTGGGCTTGAGACGAGATCTTCCACTTACTCGTTTGTGTCTGGACTTTGAAAATACAGTGTAAGACATGATCTCACTCTAAACTCTTGACAGGCTTCGAGTTTCGTTGGAAAGACTGAAAAATAACAACAAAACATAATGTAGCGTGAGGGGAACTATAGGTGAGCACAAAATGCTGTAGATTGATACTGTCCAGTACAGCAGCCAGTTGTCGCGTGTGGTTGTTGAGTACTTGAACACGCATGGCCGGTAGACTCAGGAACCGAATTCATTTTAGTTTTAGTTATTGTAACTTAAGTTTAAACTGATATAGAATAATTTAAGTATGTGAATTTGCTTTTTCAGTTGTAAATTTTATGAAATCTAAATACAGATCAAGTACTACAGTGAACATTTTAGGATTTGAATAGAAATACACTATAAAATATACACTGAATTTTAAGGACTTGTAATTTTAATTTTTTTTTTATATTTTTATTTATTTTTTTAAAGATTTTATTTATCTGTCAGAGAGAGCACAGGCAGGGGGAACAGCAGTCAGAGGGAGAAGAAGGTTCTCTGCTGAGCAGAGAGTTAGATGTGGGACTCAGTCCCAGGACCCTAGGATCATGACCTGACCTGAAGGCAGACATCCAACCAACTGAGCCCCCATGTGTCCCAAGACTTGTAATTTTTATATTGATTATATAGTAAAATGCTAATATTTTAGATATATTGGGTTAAGGGAATATATTACTAGAATTCAGTTCACCTCCTTCTCTTTACCTTTTTAATGTGGCTACTAGAATTTTTTTTTTTTTTTTAAAGTAAGCCTCATGCCTAGCACAGAGCCCAGCGTCGGGCTTGAACTCACTATCCTGAGATCAAGAGCTGAGCTGAGATCAAGAGTCAGATGCTTAACTGACTGAGCCACCCAGGTGCCCCCCACTAGAAAATTTTACATGTCATACCTGGCTCACATTATATTTGAGTTAGTGCTGCTCTAGATACTTGGAAATTCCACACTGAGGAATAGAGGAGCATCTCAAAGAGAAGGTGACATTTGAACCAGCTCTTTATGATTTTATATGCAGTTCACTGGTTGGTGATTAGGGACAGGATACCCCAGATAGAAGGATAAAGAAAGATTTGAAGGTAATGGTACGGGTGGGGGAATAGCATGACATTTATAGTAGATGTGTGAATCACATGGGGGTTTCAGAGCACAGGATGTAAAGAGAATGGCAATGAATGAGGCAGAAAAGATTGGGACTGGAATGTTTAGGAGCCTTATGGTCTTAGCTATGGTATTTGAACTTCTTTTATAGTCAGTGAAATATTCATTGATGTTTTTAAGCAGGTGAGTAACAAGATCAGATTTGTGTTGGAGCACCTGGGTGGCTTAGTTGGTTAAGTGTCTGCTTTTTGGCTCAGGTCATGATATTAGGGTCCTGGGATAGAGCCCCATGTTGGGGGGGTGGGTCTCTGCTCGGTGGGGAGCCTGCTTCTCCCTCTCCTTCTGCCCCTTCCCCTGCTTGTACATGCATGCTCTGTCTCTCAAATAAAATCTTAAAAAAAAAAAAAGATCAGATTTGTGTTTTTACATAATTATTATTGGTACTGTGGAAGACCAATTAAACAGGGGAGGAAATGGAGGCAGTCGCCCCACATGGGTGCTTATAGTCATTTAGCAAAAAAGATGAAGAGGACCTAGACTAAGATAGTTATCTTGGGGTAAGAGAAGAAGGAATTCAAGGTATATTAGGAGGAAGAATTAGTGGAACTCTTTGGAGTAAAGAGAAGAGACACAAGATGACTTTGAGATTCCTCATTTGAGTAGCTTATGATACTATTATTCGAACTGGCAGATAATCAAAGATAGTGTGTTACAGGACAAAAAAAGTTTAGGCACAGGATATAAGGAATTTTAGGAACGTGTGAAGGATCCATGCTAGTAGGTCTTTCAAAATATATGTCCGTCATTTAGGGGAGAGAGGTGGATGTTGGAGGATGAATTTGATTTTATTGAAGCTGTAGAATTAGGTAATATTTCCCAAGGAGACTATAAAAATAGGAGTAAGTACTTAATTTCAGTATATGGATTCCATGATAGCTTCTTAATTTATATGAAAGTAATTTTCATTTGGGGACATGTTGAGTGTTTACTATGTGCGGGTGCTATATGAGGCATTGTAGATGAAGAGATAAATGAGGCAAACATTTCTGCCTTAAAGGTAATCAAGTTCTAGAAGAAAAGGCAGACAAATAAATCTGAGATTATAGTACAGTGTAATAATTACTACAGTAAGCTACAGCAAGTAAGGCTGTAGGAAGAGGTGCATGGAGGGCACAACAGAGAATTATTGGAAGAGGTGGGTGTGGGCTTAATCTTTAAGGAGAAGTTTGCCTTTTGTTCTTTTTTTGGCAAGTCTTTTTACCTTTGATAAACTTTCTAATTATGTACACCCTCGTAACTATGAAGTATAGGTCCCTTTTACCTGGGGCTTTTCACTGTGGCAGTGCTGTCAGCTCTTATCTGCCCACCCTCTAGGTACAGACTGTCTTTACCTACCGGTAACTTTAGTTTACAGCATGGCATGATTGCACTGTTGTCGGTTGGCGTCTGATTTTGCAGGTTGGTAGCACAGAGATGACTTCATCAGTGTGTTTGTTTATGGCTTCCTAGAAATAAGCATTTGTTAGACCTCACAGCTTTCCTACTTGGGGCCTTCTTATTGTCGGTGGAGAGGCAGAAAGGTGGCAGATCTCTAATGGTATGAAGGGATTGTTCAAGTTGTTGGTCAAGGTGATCAAAGGGAAGAGGACAGAAAAAAGATTAAAGATGAGGGGCTAAAAAGTTTTAGTATATGAATATGAGGTATCAAACCCTATAGGAGTTAAGCAACCTCAAGTGCAACAAATAGAAAAAACTACAGAAAAGAGGTGTTTTTTGTTTTTGTTTTTGTTTTTTTTTTTACTGTGAAAATTATATTTATTAAAGCTTTTCACAGTACTGACTTCCTTAACCACCACTTATTATGGGAAAGCTGCTTTTTATTTCTTTATGTTATGTCAGCTGAAAACAGATTTTGAATGTACTTAAAACGCCCTTCACCACTTCCTTTGACTTCCTTGGCTTCCTCCTGCTTCCGTTTACAGATCCAGTTAAACCTCTGCTGTGAATCTTTTCTCCACATCACATCTCACTCTCTTCTTGTTTATGGATGCTTTTTGTGCCCCTAGAGCAGCCTGTACACACAGCTCTCTGTAGCACGTAGTCACGCCATTGGAGTTGTTTTATTATCTCTCTCTTTACTAGGTTACTGGCCCTTAAGGACAGGAACTGTCTTACTTTCATCTTCTACACAGCTTGAAATTAGTTCTCATATGTTAGCTAAGTAAGTAAAATTGGAGAAAAATGTCTCTATGCTCTGCGGACCCTGAAATCTCAGTGTGGTCATGCTTTAAGATACAAACATTAGAATTTATATTGTAAAATTATCAAACAAGGGGTAATATGTTTTTGTCCCTAAAATTTCGTTTTAAGCAAAAAGATTTCTTTTGGAAAGTTACATTTTCCAGTTAAAATTGATACGTGAGTTTCAGTTGTGAAACTAAAACAAATTTTAGTGTTTTGTTAACTGAATATTGGCGTGTTGGCTTTTTTTGTCCTCTACTCTGTTAACTGGCCCAATGTTAACAATAATTAGCAGTTACAGTAATGCAGAGTTTAAGCAGGTAAATTACCAAAGGCACATAAATGTCTTTTTCCCACATAAATTAAAATAGGGTTAAAAAATAATTTAAATTTTGTTTTGGAGTCTGATATTTGTTAAGTGCTTTGTTTTTTTACCCATAAACTAAATCAAAGATATGATTATAGGCTGCAGGAACTTAAATATAAGTGTATTTATTTAAATATAATTCATCACTGATATTTTTTAAATGGTTATTATGAAGGTAGGTACCTGAGTATTAATACTGAGTAGCGTATACTATTTAAGAAACAATAGGTATAGCTCCTTAGTTACTTTGTATTCTGCCATTCCCTGAAGTTTATTTTAGAAGCAGTTCTTGAACTAATGTTAAAGAAAAAAGGGGACAAATCTCAGTGTTTCTGGTATTAAGAAAGTAAGGATTCAGGTGGAATCTTAAGTTTAAAGTTATCTTCTTTTTTTTAAATTTAAATTTAAATTTTTTATTATGTTAGTCACCATGTGGTACGTTATTAGTTTTTGATGTAGTGTTCCAAGATTCATTGTTTACATATAACACCCAGTACTCCAAGCAGTACGTGCCCTCCTTAATACCCATCACTGGGCTCACCAATCCCCCCATGCCCCTCCTCTCTAAAACCCTCAGTTTGTTTCTCAGAGTCTACAGTCTCATGGTTCGTCCCTGCCCTCTGAATTCCCCCCTTGATTTTTCCCTTCCTTCTCCTGATGTCCTCCAAAAAATAAAAAATAAAAAAAATTTTTTTTCTTATATATATGGTTCCCCAGTTTTTTCTTTCTGTGGATAGTGGAAGAACTATTTTAATCTCTATAGAGATAAAGTGGAACAGGCCAGGGCTTTTTTTAAATATAAAATTGGGTCGTGTGCAGAGATCCTAGTCCCAATTCAGTTGTTAATTAATGACAGATACAGCCCAAAAAATTAACTTTGTCTCTGTGCTCTCCTTTTAAAGATTTTTTTTCTGTATGAAAAAGCACTTATTCTTGTCTACAGTTTATGAATAGGGTTCTTTGTTCAGTTTACGTGCACAATACTTAAGTCTTAAAAATATTACAAAACTAATTTTTATGTGATTCATATATTGAAAGTACCTGTTGTTATTTTATTTTAGTTCTTTGACTTATCTGCAGCCTGAGAAACAACTGGTGGTATGAACAGAATTGTCTTTAAGTACTTTGCTTTTTATAATACAGAGTTATTGGACCAGGAGAACTAGTTTGCACTGAGTCCATTCAGGAAGATTTAATTTTATCAGTGTTTTCCAAACAATAGTATACATAAGGATCCCATAGAGTACTTAAAAATACAGATTCTTGGCCTTCCGTTGTCCACCTCCAGTGACTCTGGGATATGACTCAAGAATTTTAAACTAAAAAAAAAAAAAAGCATTCCTAAATGAGTCTGATATAGATGATCCACTGACCACCTGTTAAGAAAGACTAGTCATAACATTACATGTTAATACTCTTATTGTCACTTTTATGAGTGCTAGACTGAGCAAGTGCCCTGGATTCTTGTCCTAATCAAACTCTAAAGGTAATAATTCTCACTGTAAAATTGGGAAATAAAGCACATAGAAAAAAAATTATACGTAATCCCATTATCCAGAGAAAAACTGATAGTTTTAGTTGGTTTTTCTCCATACTTCTAAATTTTTAGTTGGAGTTTAGTTGGAAGTTAGAAGCAGTTTTATATTCTGTATTCCCATTAAGCTCATAATTTTTTTTATAATGTTACTAAAAATCATCACCATTTTTAGTGCCACTATGAAAAAAAAAACATTTATATAAATTGCCTCATATATCATTGTTTACTTAACCATTCTTCTGTTGATGGATGTTTAGATGGTTTTTTTTATTTAATTTTTAAAAATTAACATATCATATATTACTGGTTTCAGAGGTACAAGTCTATGATTCATTAGGTTTATATAATACCCAGTGCTCATTACATCACATGCCCTTCCTAATATCTATCCCCTAGTTACCCCATCCCTCCACCCACCTCCCCTCCAGCAACCCTCAGTTTGTTTCCTATGATTAAGAATTTCTTATGGTTTGTCTCCCTCACAGGTTTCGTCTTGTTTTATTTTTTTCTCTTCCCTGATGATCCTCTGTTTTGTTTCTTAAATTCCATATAATCAGTGAGGTCATATGCTGTCTTTCTCTGATTGACTTATTTTGCTTAGCATAATGCTCTCTAGTTCCATCCACGTCATTGCAAATGGCAGAATTTCATTTTTGATGGCTGCATAATATTCCTGTGTGTGTGTGTGTGTGTGTGTGTGTGTGTGTGTGTGTGTGTACCACATCTTCTTCATCCATTCATGTGTTGGTGGACATCTCGGCTCTCTCCATAGTTTGGCTATTGTGGACATTGCTGCCATAAACATTGGGGTGCTCGTGCCCCTTCACATCACTACATTTGATCTTTGGGGTAAATACCCAGTAGTGCAATTGCTAGGTCAGAGGGTAGCTCTATTTTCAACTTTTTGAGAAACCTACATACTGTTTTCCAAAGTGGCTGCACCAGCTTGCATTTCCCCAACAGTGTAGAAGGGTTCCTCTTTCTCCGCATCCTCACCAACACCTGTCGTTTCCTGACATGTTAATTTTCACCATTCTGACTGGTGTGAGGCAGTATCTCATTGTGGTTTTGATTTGTATTTCCCTGATGCTGAGTGATGCTGAACACTTTTTCATATGTCTGTTGGCCATGGGCTCTTGCTTTTTGGGAGATTTTTTTATGACTGCTTCAATTTCCTTATTGGTTATCTTCCTGGTTCAGTTCTGGTAGTTTATATGTCTCTAGGAATGCATTAATCTCTTCCAGATTGTCTAATTTGCGGGCATATAGTTACTCATAATATGTTTTTTTTTTTTTTAAGATTTTATTTATTTGACAGAAAGGTCAGAAGTAGGCAGAGAGAAAGGGAAGCAGGCTTGCTGCTGAGCAGAGAGCCCGATGAGGGTCTCCATCCCAGGACCCTGAGATCATGACCAGAGCCGGAGGCAGAGGCTTTATTTAACTCACTGAGAGCCACCCAGGCGTCTCTGCTCATAATATGTTCTTATAATTATTTGTATTTCTTTGGTGTTGGTTGTGATCTCTCCTCTTTCATTCATGATTTTATTAAATTTGCGTCCTCTCTCTTTTCTTTTTGATAATCTGGCCAGGGGTTTATCAATCTTATTAATTCTTTCAAGCAACCAGGTCCTAGTTTTGTTGATCTGTTCTACTGTTCTTTTGTTTTCTATTTCATTGATTTCTGCTCTGATCTTTATTATTTCTCTTCTCCTGCTGGGTTTAGGCTTTATTTGCTAAGACAAACTTTCTTAATATTTCTACTTCTTTCCTGATTTAGTTAATGCAGTGTTGGACCTGATTGCTAATGTTTTACTTCGTATATTTTCATTTATAAGTAAGGTTGGTTTATAATTTTCTTTCATTTAATTCTTCTTTGGTTTTGTTTTAGAATTATGCTAGCCTCATAAACTGTGTTGAAGCATTTCAGTTTTTTAAATTAGAAAAACTGAACTGTAATAGGAATTGGGTTGTTTCTTAAAGATTTAATATAATTTTCCATAAATAACTTTTAGAAAATGGCTGTTTCTTGGTGTTTTTATTTCTCCAAGTCTAATAAAGTTATCAGGAGCAAAGTAAGACCTTCTTTTAACACTTATTGAGTAAATATTCTCTAGCAAAAATGATTTGCTCTATAGAATTGTTTGTTATATTAACAGACTTCATTGTAGTAAGAGAAACATTGTTACCTTGGCTAATTCACCAGGAAATGGAATTAATCTGGAAGGGAATACTACATGGAAATCTGTCTTCATAGATAGATTTTCTTCATAGAAAGATGCTGTTTGGTGGTAGTCTAATTTCAAAGCTAACATTTCAAGGAAAAGTCTAATTTGTATCATTGAATACAGTAGTTGGGTAATTACCATGTGTAAAAAGGCTGAATATAATCATCTTACATATGTATTTATGTTTGGGGTTATTTTTACTGTGTTTTCTTTTCAATCTTATTTTGTGATTTATATTCATTAAAATTATTTTACAGACAAATAGTATTTTAGAAGTTAAAGTACTTTAATTTTAATAATACTGATTCAGTGTATCCATCCACATTTCCTTTTTTAAATTCCATATTTTTAAGCATTCATAACTCTTATGTACATTATAGAAGTAATTAAATGTCTGAATATAACTCTAGGATTTATATAGTAAAGCAGCCCAGGGTCAGTTATGTCCCCAGAGGACGTCTGGCAGCGTCTGGAGACTTTTTAGTAGACATAATGGAAATGCCACTATCATTTAGTGGGTAGAGGCCAGATATACTAGTACACATTCTAAAACACACAAGATAGCCACCCACAGTGAAGAATTATCTGACCCAAAATGTTATTGGTGCCAAGGTTGAGAATGCAAAGTGTATGTAGAATATTCTGCTCTTGACTGACATCTAGTGAGACATTTAAAAATAAAAAGTAAAGCTGTAGATTGAGATTAAGCATTTAAATCGGTTACTGCTGATTCTTATTTTTCCACTGTTAGGAAGTTCACAGATAAGGAAACTAGGAAGAGATTATATGATTTATCGATATTGAGAAATTCTAGCTGAGAAAGAATGGAATGTAGTAAATTATTAGCTGAAGTATTTTATTTCCCTTATCTTTCACTTTTACATTCCTGATTTAATATTTGATGGTTTTCTCTCAAAACCTTCCTTTTGATAGTTTTCTGAATAAATGTTGAATTACACATGTGTAAGACTTGGTATTTTAAAAAGTTGCCTAAAATCATAGACTTTAGAGACAAAGGAGATTTATGTGGTTTATTCTGATTCCCTCATTTATAAAGATGTAAAAATTCAGTTTCAGGAAGGTTGAGGTGATCTAATCCAATGTCATCCAACTTGTTAGTGCCAGATCTTGAACCCACAATTCCTGACTTCTAGTGGACTACTTTCAGGGTGAGGGAAAGTTATTAAATATACTTTGGATTGTGTTTGAAGCTTTTATGTTTTCTTCAACCAAATCATGAATTTTAATACTGTGAAATTATTTTTTCTTTAAAGAGAATATATACACCTATATGTATGTTTTAAAATAAGTTTATATGTATTTTCTATGTCTCATGTTTCATTTAATTTTTATTTGTAAGTGTTATGCCAGTTTAAGCATGAATATTTCACATTTTTCACAGGCAACGACGCCTCCAAATCAAGGACGTCCAGATTCTCCTGTTTATGCTAATCTACAAGAACTGAAAATATCCCAGTCTGCTCTCCCTCCACTTCCTGGGAGCCCAGCAATTCAAATTAATGGAGAATGGGAAACTCATAAAGATAGTTCAGGGCGTTGTTATTACTATAACAGAGGAACCCAGGAAAGAACCTGGAAACCACCTCGTTGGACTCGGGATACAAGCATAAGCAAGGGAGATTTCCAGAGTCCAGGAGACCAAGAGGTATGAATAATTAAGGAATTAACCAGTGACTTACCGAACTTTCTCTCTTTTCATTATTCAAGGCCAAAGAACTGAGTAGGTTTGTTTCTTGGTATTGAATTGGTAGAACACTTGAACTCTCTAAGCTGTTAAATGTTCTTTCCCAGTTTCATTATATTAATGCTAGTTGTTTTCTAATGTCTAACTAATCGACAGTAGCTAACCTTATAATGTGTTTACTAGTTCCTAAATGAAGTCATTTAAAATTGCTTAGTACCAGTGGCTTCCCTCACATTATAGAAGATACTAAAACAGTTATTGTTATTGCCAAATCAGGGATTGATTGATTGATTGATTTCGGGGTAGGTGTCATCATAGATTCGGGGACTTTTTTAGAAAAAGGAAAGAAAATATATGATGTGACTTAGCCACATAAATAAAAACAAAGTTATGAACTGGTTAAAATAGACATCATTCTGCATTGGTTTGGTCTGACTACTGAGATGCTTTTTAGTGCTTGTCAGTCAGAAGTACAAGATAAGTTTTTATTTACATGTAAGGAAAAGAAATCTGTAATTCCTTTGCTATAAATAGGCCATCTTGTAAAGTATGACTTTCACTGTAAAATCATTATTATCTGTATCAAGTGTTCATACTACTGCCCCCACCCCAACCAACCTTTGTTTCACCTTCACCTCTTAGAGGGTGGTGCATTGAACTTGGCCAGCTATATTTTGAGAGACAGTAGTGTCAGAGGTCTGGAGAGATTCCTTGGGACCATTTGGACATGCAGGAGAGGCTTGGGTAGGACTGACAGAGTGGAATTAAATCCTGCTCTTTGATAGATGGAGGTCCCTACGTCAGCATAGGACACTCTGCTCTTACAGAAAGTATGTGGAATAAAAACAACTCCTGTTAGATAGGAGCTGGAAAAATCAGCCAGCTCATCTTGTATTTAGCAGAATCGAAAAGCTTTTTGTAGTTAATGACTCCTCTTGTCCTCTTTTTCAGTTGGTTATTTATAGCTTTGGTTTGATGATAACTTGGACATTTAGTGTTCAAGAATGAGATTGAGAGTAGTGAGAGAAATTTGTTGTTGTGTTACTATAATAAGAAAAATGTTGGGAAAGTTATTTGAATTGTAGATCTAGAGAGATATCAAATTACATTGTCCTGTATGTGAATAATAAAGTAAAATCTAATAATTTGGAAGAATTAGGGAAAGAGTTCAATTATAGAATAAGGAAATTTAAAGTACACACAGCAACTTTAAGCATGCTTTTTAGCTTTCCCTATTAATAAATAGATGAGAGTGATTTGTATATCAGAATCTCTGCTCACCTAGTCTCTGCACAAATTGTTTAAAAATAGATATTTTGGCTAGAGCACATTTTTTCTTTTTCTTTTTTTTTTTTAAAGATTTTATTTATTTGACAGAGAGATCACAAGTAGTCAGAGAGGCAGGTGGGGGGGGGGAGAGAAGCAGGCTCCCCACTGAGCGGAGAGCCCGCTATGGGGCTCGATCCCAGGACTCTGAGATCACGACCTGAGCTGAAGGCAGAAGCTTTAACCCACTGAGCCACGCGGGCGCCCCTACAGCTTATTTTCTAATAATTTCTTGAGAAAGGTTGCACATAGGAGGTAATACTGAAACTTTGTATGTGAAAATGTTTATATTCTGCTCTTACATTTAATTGGTAGCTTGCCTGAGTATAGAGTTCTTGGTTGGAAATAATTTTTTTCCTTACCATTGAAGGGCATTTTGAACTTCAGTGTATGGCGCTATGGATCAGCTGCGTGCCAGGAGTCTCCAGTGTCAGAACCATTAGGTTTTTCTTTTAGACTGCTTAGTCTTCACAGAAGTCTTAAATCTTCTGGGAAAGTAAGGGCTGCCAGGCTCTTGGTAGTCAGCATTTGGTTTTGCATATAGTCCCTCAGTCTCTTCTCTTTCTGATTGGTACCCGTGTCCCTGTTGTGCCTCTTGTCTTCCAAATCAGAATCTTACTGTTTTTCCCTCATGAGAGGTGATTCCTGTACTTCTGGGAAAAGGGAAGGCTGCACATATAGCAAGCAGGGCTGAAGGAAAGGGATTCTGGCAATTTTGTCCTCATTGCAATACCACTGCCTTCACCCCTAGCTCCAGGAGGACCTCATACTGTCACTTCCTGAGCCATTTGAAGATTCTGCTCTGTGAAGTAGTTAGATTTCACTTCCCTCTCCAATTCCACTGTCTACCTCGACCATTTTAGAATCTGTTTTCTTTGTAGATAAGTTAGTCTTTTGTTCATATACTTCTCAGCTTCCAGAGTTTTGTGATTGTTCTCTTGTGTTCTCCCTGTTCTTGGTGGTGTGTCTTTTAAAACATATTTCAGTGCTTTTAGTGGTGTTTGAGAAGGGAAATAAGTGTTAACTCTTCCATCCAATTCAGAGCTTATTATTTTAGTGGTTATCCTAGAACAGTGGTTCTCAACTGGGACAGTTTTGCCTCCTGGGGGACATTAGACAATATCTGGGGACATTTTTTGTTATTTTAACTCAGGGAGGGCTACTGGCATCTCATGGGTGGAAGCCAGAGATGGTGTTAAACATCCTGTGATACACAAGAGAGCTCCCACAACAGAATCATCTGGCCCTAAATGTCAGTAGTGCTGCTGCTGCAAACCCTGCCTTAGAAATGTTAACGTGCAAACTTATCCAAGTCTAGTCAGTATTCTCTTGCTCTTTAAAGCCATGTGAGGGCTCTAGGTGCTGTTTGCTATTGTTGCCTTTTATTTCTGTTTTTAGCCTCCTTATTGTCATACATGGTGATTCCTTTTTTTTTTTTTAAAGATTTTATTTATTTATTTGACAGAGAGAGATCACAAGTAGGCAGAGAGGCAGGCAGACAGAGAGAGGGGGGGAAACAGGCTCTCCACCGAGCAGAGAGCCCGATGCGGGGCTCGATCCCAGGACCCTGAGATCATGACCTGAGCTGAAGGCAGAGGCTTTAACCCACTGAGCCACCCAGGTGCCCCTTACATGGTGATTCTTAAATTCATCCTCCTATTTAGCACTTTTTTTTTTCCCCTCACACTCCTTTATGCAAATCAGATTATTTTGGATAACTTTTGTCTTGGATAACTACTGTCTTAAGCACGTACTTTTAAATTTTCTTAGTGAGGATTTGTTAGTGATAGAATCTTAGTTTAAAATTTAGTGATGATGTTAGTGATCAAATCTTAGTTTTTGTCTGGAAATTTATTTTTCCTCATTTTTGAAGAATATATATATATATATATATTTTTTTTTTTTTTTAAAGATTTTATTTATTTATTTCACAGAGAGGAGAGGAATCACAAGTAGGCAGAGAGAGAGGGGTAAGCAGGCTCCCCGCTGAGCAGAGAGCCCGGTGTGGGGCTCAATCCCAGGACCCTGAGATCATGACCTGAGCCGAAGGCAGAGTCTTCAACCTACTGAGCCACCCAGGCGCCCCGAAAAATATCTTTATTTGATATACAGTTCTTTTTTTTTTTTTTTTTTTTTTAAGATTTTATTTATTTATTTGATAGAGAGGAAAGAGATCACAAGTAGGCAGAGAGGCAGGCAAAGAGAGAAGGGGAAGCACGCTCCCCACCGAGCAGAGAGCCCGATGTGGGGCTCGATCCCAGGAACCTGAGATCATGACCTGAGCCGAAGGCAGAGGCTTAACCACTGAGCCACTCAGGCACCCCTACAGTTCTTTTTTTAAGGATTTTTTAAAATTTACTTATTTGACAGAGAGAGCACAAACGGAGAGGAAGAAGCAGATTCCCCGCTGAGCGAGGAGCCTCACACCCAGGACCCTGGGATCATGACCTGAGGCGAAGGCAGATAGTCAACCAACCAAGCCACCTAGGCGCCCCTTGATATACGGTTCTAAGTTGACTGCTTACTTGTTTTTTTCTTGTTCACTGAAGATTTTATTCTCCTGTTTTCAGGCTTCCATTGTTGATGTTGGAAATTCAGCTGTCAGATTGATTTTCATTCCTTGAAGAACAGCTTTGCCTCTTTTGGCTTGCAGCTCTTAAGATCTCATATCTGTAATTTTTCTATAATATGATTAGGTGAAAGTATTTTTTTTATTTCCTGCCCAGGGTTTTGTTGGGGTTCTTTTTTTTTTTTTTTTTAAGATTTTATTTATTTGAGAGGCACCTGGGTGGCTCTGTGGGTTAAAGCCTTTGCCTTCGGCTCGGGTTGTGATCTCAGGGTCCTGGGATCGAGCCCTGCATCAGGCTCTCTGCTCAGCAGGAAGCCTGCTTTCCCCTCCTCTCTCTGCCTGCCTCTCTGCCTACTTGTGATCTCTCTGTCAAATAAATAAAAAAAAATCTTAAAAAAAAAAAGATTATATTTATTTGAGAGAGAGAGCGAGCGAGGGCGAGTGCACAGGCAGGGGGAGGGGCAGAAGGAGAGGGATAAGCAGGCTTCCCATTGAGCAAGGAGCCCAACCCAGTACCCTCCAGGATCATGATCTGAGCTGAAGGCAGACTCTTTTTTTTTTTTTTTTTTTTTTTAAAGATTTTATTTATTTGACAGGAGAGAGATCACAAGTAGGCAGAGAGGCCGGCAGAGGGAGAGGGGGAAGCAGGCTTCCTGCTGAGCAGAGAGCCTGATGCTGCAGGGCTCTATCCCAGGACCCTGAGGTCATGACCCGAGCCGAAAGCAGAGGCTTTAACCCACTGAGCCACCCAGGCGCCCCAACCAGTCCTTAAATTTTAAAAGCATCTTAGTTTTTATTTATTTGGGAGAGCTTCTCCATCTTATTACTTTGAAAAGTTTTAAACCTAAAAAATAGTATAGTGAACATCCACATACTAGATAACCTTCATCTAGATTAAACTGTTTTAACATTTTGCCACATTTGCTTCTTTTCCTTCTTCTACCTTCTACCTGCTAGTAATTTTTTTTCTAAACCATTTGGATTAAGACAACATAATATTTTATTGTCTAAGTATAAGGACGTTTTCCAGCAAAACTGTTGTCGTTGTTTTTGGTGAAAAATTATCATACCCAAGAAACTTAATATTGATATATTATTTAATACACAGCTAATACTCAGTGTTTCTCACTTGTCAAGTAATGTCCTTTATAGTTTTTTTCCTGCAATGAAAGATCCAGTGAAGGATCATGTATTTTATATCTTTCTTTAGTCTTATTTTGTATTTTATTTTATTTTTAAGAATTTTATTTATTAGAGACAGCATGAATGGGGGACAGGGGGAGCTGGGTTGGGCAGAGGGAGAGAAGCAGACTCCCTGCTGAGCAGGAAGCCCGATATGAGACTCCATCCCAGGACCCTGAGATCATGACCTGAGCCAACCAGGCGCCCCTATATTTGTTTATAATTTTAGTATATAAGGTCTTTAAGAGTTGGATTATGCTGCTTTTCTGCTGACTCTTACTCATGGTGTTTTGTTTCACATCTCGCCCACATATGTGTTTTATTTATTTATTTATCTATCTATTTTAAAAGATTTTATTTGTCAGAGAGAGAGAGCACTTACAGGCATGGGGGAACATCAGGCAGAGGGAGAAGCGGGCTCCCTGCTGAACAGGGAGCCCAATGTGGAACTTGATCCCATGACTATGGGATCATGACTTGAGGTGAAGGCAGATGCTTAACTGACTGAGCCACTCAGGTGTCCCCATATGTGTTTTTAATATGCAACTATATATAGTGCTTGGAAATTTTTATATATAGGAAGTCTTTAATGCTGGGGTTGAAAGCTTGTTCTGTCAGAGAGGATTTCCTTTTTTTTCTGCCGGGAAGCTAGTATCCTGTGAACATTTGAAACTGAATTTTCAACTTTAGTTTTTATAAGCAATCTAGGTAGTAGTAATTTGGATCGCATGAATCCTGGTTTATGGTTGGGGATTCTCCCATATTCCCCCCCCCCCCCACTTACCTGGGAAGATTCCTTTTATTTCCCTTGTGTAGAATAAAGGGACAAGACTTATTTCTGGCTCACTGATAATCTGAGGGTATACTTCTTTGGGGTGTCAGTTCTTTATCAGGGAGGATCCTGCTACACTCCCTACTTTTGGTAGTCTCAATTCCTGTTTCCCAGTACTTCACGATCTTAAAAACTAATGTTCTAGTTTGGGGTTTGACACATGCCTTTAAAGAGAAAGCTGGTCTTTATATTCTTAGTTTTTGACCTCTGCGTATTTTTTAGCCTCCTGCTTCTTGATGATTCTTAAAAAAGTTTATGTAATATTTTAAATTGTTTTAATCCATGTAATCATTTCAGTACCTACATGTGATTCTCCTATAAATGGAATATCTCTGTAGCCTGTTCTATAAGGCTATAATTGCTGCAAAATATATACCCTAAAGTTACTGAGCCGAGTATCCTGCTGAATGGAGTTATGAGAATAGTACAGATAATATTTAGAGAATGCTTACCAGTAATAATCTTAATTTTATTTAATTGCCACTAAACAGCTCTTTTCTAGTAAATATCAAGATTTTAGAGATACCTCTGGTTCTTTTTTTTTTTTTTTTTTAAATTAATTTATTTATTTGCCAGAGAGAATGAGAGAGAGTAGGCAGATAGAGGTAGAGGAAGAAGCAGGCTTCCAGCTGAGCAAGGAGCCTGATGTGGAGCTCGATCCCAGGACTCTGAGATCATGACTCGAGCTGAAGGCAGATGCCCAACCAACTGAGCCACCCAGGCGTTGCAGTGCCTCTGGTTCTATAAAATAATAAAACATATTGAGATACCAGAGGTTTCTTTTCATGCAAAAAAGGAACATCTTACTGCACAAAAATTGGGAAATTATGGGAGCATTTCATTAGCTAGAAAGTCATGCTTATTAAAAAAATGATTTAGTGACTTTGTTCCTAAATTAGTTTTACTATTCAGGTGTAATTGACATACAACATTATTAGTTTCAGGTGTACAACGTAGTGATTCTATGTTTGTGTATATTGTGAAATGATTACCACATTAAGTCTAGTAAAGAATTTTTTGTCATGTGAGTTTTAAGATCCACTCTCTTAGCAACTTTTACATGGGCGATTATTGTGTTTTCCATGCACAGTACATTACATCCCCTTGACTTATTTATTTTATAACTGGAAATTTGTGCCTTTTGGCCCCCTTCACTCATTGAACCTGTCTTCTCCCCCACCTCTGGCAACCACCAGTCTGTTCTCTGTATCTGTTAGCTTGTTCTGTTTTGTTTTGAGGATTCCACATAAGTGGGATCTCATGGTATTTGTCTTTCTCTGTCTGACTTATTTCACTTAGCATAATGGCTTTAACGTCCATCTGTGTTGCTGCAAATGGTAAAATTTCGTTCTTTTTTCTGTGGCTGAATAATACTCCATTGTATAATTTCTTTTCTTTGTTTCTAAAAGATTTTGTTGTACTTTACCTACATGAACACATATTTTAAGTGGTCTCAATTAAGTCTTGATTTTTAAAATAGGTTTTTCATTTTTAACATTACTGTTACAAAATGTATGTAGCTCAATTTATGCAGGGTTTCTGTAAAGTTTTCAATGGTGGTTTTTGTGAACATGTTACTATTATGTTTCTCTCTTTACTTATATAATATTGAGAATCTACACAGTTCAGTGTTTTAGACCAAATTACGATGATAGAAGATATAGTTTGAGACAGATTTAATTGAAGGAAGTATATTACCTAAAAGTGTTCCTGGAGGGGTCATTTACAAGAGCACTAATCTCATAAATATTCATGAATGAATGAAGTTTAAGTGCACTAAGCAAATTGCTACTCATTCACATTATGGTGCTCTTGTTTGAAAAAGCAGAAATTAATTTTTGTCAATCTTACTTGCTTCTCTTGTATACCGGGATCTTATCATGCTTGTAAAAGTAAAGCATACCTAAGTTATTTCCATACAGAATTTTTTCACCTATCATGTTTGAATTTTTCCAGTATTACTTTCTCTTGTGTTATGTATGTATGTATGTATGTACTTATTTATATTTTATTTATTTATTAGAGAAAGAAACAGCGAGAGAGGGAACACAAGGAGGGGGAGTAGGAGAGGGAGAAGCAGGCTTCCCACTGAGCAGGGAGCCCAATGCAGGGGCTCAATCCAGGACCCTGGGATCCTGACCTGAGCCGAAGGCAGATGCTTAACAACTGAGCCACCCAGGCACCCCTATTTTTTCTTGTTTTAAAGTTTAGTTTCCAACAATCCTTAATAAACATTTGATTGAGGAAATAAATTAGACAAAATCTAAGGAGAACATAAAATACAATATTACAAGATTAGTTTCTCTCCCCCAGTCCCACACATTAAAAAAATAGTAATTCAAGATATATTTATTGAGCACTATTGTTTGCCAGGCATGAGAATTTTCAAGAAGCTCAGTCTTATGAAGTATCCTCATCCCGTATTTTGCTTTACACATGGATGTGTATACCCATACACATTCCTGTCATTTTTTAACCTGATTTCAGTTCAGGAGCAGAATTAAATAATAGAAGGTAGCATTTTATCTCTCAGTCTGAAAACACTGTTTTCAGTTTTATTATGGTGAATTTTTCCAAGGATACATCGTTGTGATAACTATTATTAATTTCACTCACCACTTAACATTGTACCATTTGAAAGAGTAACAGTTTGTTTTGAGAATTAAATTTTCACATATAGTCAAGATATCTTAGTGTGCTTGTAGCTAATTACAGTTTATTGTTTAAATTTGCAACTGCTGCATATATATATATATATTCAAAGAAGAAAAATCCTTATGTTTCTGACTATTTATAGCTTCTTTCATCAGAAGAAAACTACCACAGCATTTGTTACAGCCAGTCAGATAGTCAGTGTGGTTCTCCTCCAAGGGGTTGGTCAGAAGAGTTGGATGAACGTGGGCATACCTTATATACCAGTGACTATACTAATGAAAAGGTACATTTTTTTTTTCTCATCTAGTGTTTTTGGGCAGAATCCTTTCATAAAATAGTTGTGTACTTAAGTCTTAATAGTATTTAAAAATGCATGAAAATATTATTTATTGTAATTCTGAAATCATGCCAGTTGACAACATGAAAACTCATATATAACTACTGATTCATGGTTTTAAATTGCTTATAATTATAGTGATTTTTGTGGTGTCAAAACCATTTAAGACAACTTAAGAGTAGACCTATTGAGTGTCGTTCTATTCAGACTTCTTCATTAAACATTTCTTTATGTTTTTCTCGAGGAATGGTGTTTTAGGAATAGTCTTCTCAGCATGTGTCACTGTGATATACCACCTCACTTTCTATACTCCTTTTTCTTTTACAATCATTTATGTAAAACAAAAACCATGAATCTAGTACTTTATGATTAATTAGTTTGGGAACGCATATTGAAATTTTATTATTAACATCTGGTATCATCAGAGAAGATAACAGGTTGGTTATGCTTGCTTTAATTACTTTACACTAGAACATAAGGACACATTAGTTTGCATGTATTTCACAATTAAGATCATATGTTAAATTAGCAGTACTTAGTCTTTTGCCCCTCATAGTCCCTGTATTATATAAAGTTTTATTATTAGTGATATTTAAATGATACTGAGTGAGGAATATGTTGGTTGCAGGAGGTAATTCCTAAAGGTTTGCACGAAGTTTGGCTTACATTGTTTAGTAGTTTTATATTTGAAGATTTAAAAAAAGTTCTCTATTGTTCATTTCTCAACTCTATTTTCAGAGTGAGTGTGAGCCTGTGTTCAGTATATATGTATATCTATGTGTCTTTATGTTATATTTTCTTGTGTTAAGTGGTGCTTGACATTGGAACTAGCCTGACCCTGGAAGAAAGAGAAGAAATAAATTCACATGTAATGTTGAGTTTATTTACTCTTAACAAACTTAAAATGCAAATCTATTAGTTTAAATTTGTAATTTTTTTTTACAGTGTTCTTGAAGAAGTAGAATAAAGGTCATAAGAAAAATATCTAATATCTCTGGTTGTATAAGCTTAAACTCACTTTTACTTAAATTAAAAAAAAAATGACACTTTTTTTGTTTTTTGTGTTTGTTGTTGTTTTACACCTGTTTTATTTTTATAGTGGCTCAAGCATGTTGATGATCAAGGTAGACAGTATTACTACAGTGCAGATGGATCTCGCTCGGAATGGGAATTGCCAAAGGTAATAAACCTTAACATTGAATTTCTATTTTAAAATAGTAGATAAAATAATATCTGAAAATGGCCTCAGTAGATTTATTTTAAAATTTTTATTCAACTTTTAAAAAGCAGAACTTTTTTTTTCAGAATTTACTGAGAATCCTTTGGCTAAAATATTCTAAGATGTGTATGCTCTTTGCTATATGATACCAATAATTCCTATTCAAAAATTCTTTTGCTTTGACTTGAAATGAGTTTTTCATCATTCCTAGAAATAAGAATTTTCTTCAGTGCCAATAAAGCCATCTTATATGTAGTCATCTTACATATATTGAATTTTCGAGATTGGCCTTACATTTAATCTTTTTTTTTTTTTTTTTTTTTTTTAAAGAAAAATGCAACTCAGTATTCCAATTTATTTTCATATGTAAATATGTGTTGTAATTGTGTCAGTCATTAGCAGCATGTGCTGATAAGACCTGAGGTCTCACTGGATATCTTTTTTCAGATAAGTACATTAGGGCTGAGTTTATCTTAAGGCAGTGCATTTCAGAGTGGTCATGTGCTTGTCACTATTAGTACTAAGATAATTTTAAATGATATCTGAAAAAAAGTTTAAATTTTAACTTGTAGTAAATTTTGATGTTTTAGGAAATGAAATGTTAGCAGACATATCTGTAGTGTAGATAGATTTTAATATTTAAACAAATTTGTCTTTTTTTTTTTTTAAAGAGGGTTTTGGTTTTTTTTTTTTTAAGATTTTATTTATTTATTTGACAGAGAGATCACAAGTAGGCAAAGGGGCAGGCACAGAGAGATGGGGAAGCAGGCTCTCCGTTGAGCAGAGAGCCTGATGTGTGGCTCGATCCCAGGACCCTGAGATCATGACCTGAGCCGAAGGCAGAGGCTTTAACCCACTGAGCCACCCAGGTGCCCCACAAATTTGTCTTTTTGCCAAAGTAAATCAATTTAAAGAAGAGTACTGTTAGTATAAAGATACATGGATATAGAAAAAATCACTAGATTTTACTAACTTGAAGGTTGAAAAACACTGTCTAGTAAAGTAGTAACAATTGTGGTTTCTTCCTATGTGAATGTTATCTGGCCTCTAATTATTTTATGAAATTATAAGGTTTGATACTAGTATAATAAGATATACAGTGAGTACTTGATGATTAAGAGCACCTTTGTGACTTGTCTTGAACTAGTAGCATAAGAACTCCGTTATTAGTCTGAGAGCTTTTTTTTTTTTTTTTTTAAAGATTTTATTTACTTATTTGACAGAGAAGCAGGCTCCTTGCCGAGCAGAGAGCCCGATGTGGGGCTTGACCCCAGGACCCTGAGATCATGACCTGAGCTGAGGGCAGAGGCTTTAACCCACTGAGCCACCCAGGCATCCCATCTGAGAGCTTTTAAAATGCTAAGATAAAAAGGAATGATGTAGGTTGCTATAATGCAGACTTGGTGCAGGGATCGGGGGTAGGAGGTGAAGATAAAGGAAATAATAATTATTTTTGTTAATTTAGCTCTCAGATACAGCCCCAGATTTTTCTTGTGTTAAAAAAGCCTTGTCAGATTTTCAAATAAGCATTTGTATTTACATATTTTACACGTATTTTAGCATATATTTTACACAAATACTTTCTCTTTTGCCCAGCTCAGCAGAAAAAACTTTTAGCCATTTTTTAATACTTTCAAAATGAGAAGTTGTATTAAAACTTACATATAAACAATAGGATTGTTTTTTGAAAATGCTGTTTGCAACATAACATTAATGTTGATAACTTTTATATTTTATTTTATTATTTTAAAAAATATATTTATTTGATACACAGAGAGAAATCACAAGTAGGCAGAGAGGCAGGCAGAGAGAAAGGGAGAAACACGCTCCCCGCTGGGCAGGGAGCCCGTTGTGGGGTCAGTCCCAGGACCCTGAGATTATGACCTGAACCAAAGGCAGAGGCTTAACCCACTGAGCCACCCAGGCGCCCCAACTTTTATATTTTAATTACAAAGCTCACATGCAAAGAGTTATGAAGATACCACATTGTAGGCTTTTTTTTTTAAAGGCTTAATATTTTTTAACAACAGTTACAGGTTTACAATAAAAGTGAGAGGAAGATATAGAGATTTCTCATATATCCCTAGATCCTACACATGCACAACCTCCCTTGTTATCAGCATCGCTCACCAGAATGGTATATTCTTTACTAAAGATGAACCTACATTGACATCATAATCACCCTAATCACCCAAAGTCCGTAGTCTACTTTAGGGTTCATTCTTGGTGTGGATTTGGACAAAAGTATACTGACATGTCTTTCATTATACCATACAAAGTATTTTCACTGCCCTACAAGTCCCCTGTTCACTACCTCCCCCAACCCCTGGCAACTACTGATCTTTTTTATTTTCTCCATGGTTTTGTCACTTTTTTTTTTTAAGATTTTGTTTATTTATTTGATAGAGAGCACAAGCAGGGGGAGTGGCAGGCAGAGGGAAAGGGAGAAGCAGGCTCCCCACTGAGCAGAGAGCCTGATGTGGGTCTTGATTCCAGGACCCTAGGATCATGACCTGAGCTGAAGGCAGATACTTAACTAACTGAGCCACTCAGGTGCCCTGTCACATTGTTTTTATTTAAAATTAACCGTAAAATAATATCAAGAATGACTAAAGACCCAAATAAAAATATATTAAAAATGCCATAAATTGCTCCTCACGTACTTCATGGTCAAGTTTTCTGTTATCACTCTTTAAAATTATGAAATATAATTCAGTAAAACATTCATGATTTTTTTTCCATTTTTGTCATTAATTAGTACTTTCGGAATCTGATTCTGCAGCTAAAACCATGTTTACCTTTTAAACTTTGAAGTTGTACCAACTCCTCAGAATCCTATAGTATTTTATAAACCAGAGAATAGCAGTTGAATGATACTGTAGCAACAGTTAGGTTTTTTTGTGAGGTATTTGTTTTGCTTTGTTTCGTTGTGGTTTTTTTGGGGTAGGGGTTTGGTTATTTGTTTTACAAAGAATTGGATATGAAATGGCCTAAATTTCCCTAATTTAATTCTCTTAATAAAATGTTTTAGTGGGAAATAATATTCCAAGTTTATTATTATTTTTTTAAAGATTTTATTTATTTGACAGAGAGAAATCACAAGTAGGCAGAGAGGCAGGCAGAGAAAGGGGGAAGCAGGCTCCCTGCTGAGCAGAGAGACCGATGTAGGGCTCGATCCCAGGACCCCAAGATCATGACCTGAGCCAAAGGCAGAGGCTTTAACCCACTGAGCCACCCAGACGCCCCAATATTCCAAGTTTAATGTGATTATTATCACCTTTTAGGAGAAACTTTTAGGAGATATATGTAATAATATTAACAGTATTTTTATTTGTAAATGTACTGGGAAGAAATTAGAGAATACATCAGCTCTTATTTTTCAAAACTGGTACCATTTATAAATATAATCCTATTTAGTGATTAAATTGGAAAGAAAAATCTTATGGATAGTGGGAGCCAAAATATGTAATACCTATATGCTGGGAAAGGAATATATATTTGGGTCATAACAATTCAATATTGAAAACTATGTGACATTGATTGGTTCTCTTGGGCTTATAAAATGTGAGATCTGATTTTGACTTAAAGATACCAAAAGATAAATCTGCTGAAGGTTTAGTTCACTGAAAATGATTTAGATTATAGAAGAACAATATTTTATTAATATAATATTTAAATAATTTAAACATATTAAATTTTTCTTCCACTTGACAAATTCTAATTGTAGCTACTGTCAGTTCCTCACCATTTGAGTTAATAGAGGAATCTTTTGTTGATTTCTTTTTTTTTTTCAATACAATCTTTTGTATTGCATCTTCCTTCATAGTAGTTTCTGATTGCCTGGAGTAATGAGATCGAACATAAGGCTTCTTTTGAGTCATTTGTCCCAGGTCAGGGTCCACTGAAAGAAGAGGCTTCTTGGATGACCCTATCTATATAAGGAGTAATTTGGAACATATACTTAACTCATAGCTAAATATTCTATTCGTTTTTGTATTAATTCCTATACTTTTCCTGGTCAGAAGACTTATAGGTTCAACATAAAGATACGGAGATATCCTGGGTGAAAGAAAGAAGAAAGGCAAGGGACTGAGTCATATCAAAACCGTTCAGGGTAGATCAACAACAGTGGGAATGGGTGCTGATTGTGATCATTGTTGAGCCATTAGTTTCGTGATATTACCTCATTTTCTGCAATGATTTGCCACTTAGGATAAAGGCAGAATGGTCAGTTTCTTGAACTTCTAATTAAATTGAATGTGGCGAGAAGGTTTGATTTGGGTATAGTGGGAATGAGGAAATAAGGCAAAGTGTTTTAGAACCTCTACTTAGTAAATCCAAAATAAGTCTGTCAGATGGTTTTGTAACTCCCAGTGCAGATATTAGAAACTTAGTTAGTTTTCTGTGTACATCTTTGGTGGTTGGCATTGTATAGGTGTTATCATGAATGCAAATGGACAGGGCTTGTTTTTTCTCCTCAAGGAGTTTGCTATAAATCTGGAAAGAAGAAGCATGTATGTATGACAGCTAAATGAGACAAAATATGTACACATATACACTTACACATTCCTGGCTCTAGATTGGGTGTAGGTGAAGGGGACCATAAAACTAGACTAGAGGAGTGCCTGGGTGGCTCAGTGCGTTAAAGATCTCAGGGTCCTAGGATCGAGCCTCAGCTCAGTGGGGAGCCTGCTTCCGCCTGCCTCTCTGCCTGCTTGTGATTTCTGTCAAATAAATAAATAAAATCTTAAAAAAAAAAAAAAAAACTAGACTAGAGGAAGGACTCGGGGTAAACATAAGGATGAATGAAGAGAGAACAAAACAAAACATCTCCCACTCAAATTGAGTTTGGTATTTAAAATTTCAAGGAAAACATATGAAGAACCCAGTGCTAATTAGTAAACATGAAAAAATTACGAATCAGAACATTGTACTCCAGTTGAAGTTAATTTTGTTAACAACTTAATACATACTTTAAATATGTTGTAGACGTCTGGAGTTAAATGAAAGCTTTCATCTAGAAAGAACAGTAAGGGCAACCCTCTCTGGGCCCCTCCCTCTTTGGAAGCTTTGTGCTATCACTCAGTAAACTTTGCTTTGCTGCTGACATACATACATACATACATACATACATAAGAAATTATAAAAAATAAAAAGTGATATCTGAATAGGTGAATATGATAAAAAATAGAAATATTTCAGATGAAAAAACTAGTCATTGCAATTAAAAACTATAGTAAGTAGTGTAAACTATAGACAGAAAGTCAGAAAGATAAATATTAAAGCATAGTTAAAAGAAATGGATGATGGGTGGGAAGTTTCCTGTATTCATAAACTAGGAATTTCAGAACAGAAGAATGGAGGAAAGATGGGGAAGTAGTATTTAAAAATATAATTTCTAGGAATTTTCTAAAATTGAAGGAAGGCATGAGCCTGTAACTGGAAAATATGCCTTAAATACTGACCAGGATAAATAAAAATAAATTTATATATTGACAAATTTTACTAGATGTGCAGAACTTCAGTAGAGGGAGATAATTATAACAGCTATCAAAGGATAAAAGACCAGATTACCTGGTATGGCAGATTGCATCATTGGATCCATTCTTTCCCCATTCCTGTATCAGTGCTCTTTGCTGCTTAATTTTGTAAAGGCCTCCCACTGTGTGGGGAGGTATATTCTGCTGTTAACTGAGTTCGGTCATATGACTTGCTTTCCCTGATGATTTGTGAGCAAATGTATCACAAAGTATAGTTTTGAAATGGGCATGTGCACCAAAAAATATAATTAAAAATTAAAAATTTAATTAAAAATTTAAAAATGAACAGAGCCTCAGAGATCTTTGGGAAAATACGGATGATCTAACATTCATTTCGTTGGAGTTCTTAGAAGAAGAGGAGGAGTGTGAGGTTGAAAAATATTTGCAGAAACAGTATTTGAAAACATCCCAAATTTGGCAAAAGACCAACAGAAATCAAGAAGTTGACCAACACCTAATAAACAGGATAGACCTAAAGAAATCCACATCTCGACACATAGTAGTCAGATTTCTGAGAACTAAAGACTTCCCCTTCCCTTCCCCCTTAAAATAATCTTGAAAGCAGCTTAATGAAACAACACAGTACCTATAACAATTTGAATGGCAGTGCGTGTCTTACCAGAAATCATGAAGCCAGAAGGAAGTGGTATAACATTTTTCAAATGCTGAAAGAAAAAACTGTAAACCCATAATTGTATATCCAACAAAAATGCCCTTCAGGAATGAAAGTAAATAAAGACATTTTCAAATGAAAGTAAACTAAGAGGTTTATTACCAGCATCATGTTCTCAAAGAATTGCTATAGGAAGTCCTTCACACAGAAGAGAAATGATAAGAAAACATTAGGAATGAAGAAAGTACAATGGAAAGGGTGAATATCTGAGGAGACTTGTCTTGAGTTTTAAAAATTATGTTTGACATTCAAAACAAAAATTGAAACATTTCTGAAGTACTCATTGTAGGTAGAGATGATACTTACAACAGCTGTATAAAGAAGGGAGAGTGAAGTGATGTAATTGTTGGTAAGATTTGTGCATTTCACTTGAAATAGTGAAATGTTGATACTAGTAGACTGTGATTAAACTAAGCATGTGAATTATAGTCCCTAGAACAAGCACAAAAAACTAACAAAAGATAGACTCAAGAAACTATAGATGACTGATATGAAGAATTTGAGAGGCAAGGCGGGGGTTTGTGGGGGGTGTTGGAGAGAAATGAAACAGGATGGGATGGGGTGGCTGGGTTGTGGACATTGGGGAGGGTATGTGCTATGGTAAGTGCTGTGAAATGTGTAAGCCTGACAATTCACAGACATGTACCCTGGGGCAAATAATACATTATGTGTTAATAAAAAAAAAAAAAAAGAAACTATAGATGAATTAAAATACAAAGTAAAAACTTTTCAAATAGCCCACAGGAAGGCAGGAAAGGAGAAACTCAAATGAATAACAGGATAGAAGACAAATAAAATGGCAGAATTGAATCCTAACATATATAATGACATTAAATATAAATGGTCTAAACATACCTGTTAAAAATTTTTCAGAAATGATAAAAAACCATGGCCTATTTGCTTCTGTAAGAAAATCACTTCAAATGTGATCTGATATTATATCATGCTAAAAGTTATTTGTCAAATCTACAGTAAATTTGATACTTAATTGTGGGGTTACAGGAGCTTTCTCATTAGAATTAGGAACTAGATTTGAACTTTAAAAATCACTGCTTCTATTCAACAATAAAGTAAAAAAAAATTGAGAGGAAAAGGTACAGTTATTTTGATTATTAGAAAAATCAAGAGAATCTACAAACTCAAAGCTGTTGAGTTGCTGGATATAAAATCAACATAAAAACTACCCATTTCTTGGGGTGCGTGGGTGGCTCAGTTGTTTAAGTGTCTGCCTTGAGCTAGGGATCAAGCCCGAGGTCCTGGGATCAAGCCCTGTGTTGGGCTCCCTACTCAGCGGGGAGTCTGCTTCTCCAGTTGGTTTGTGCTCTTTTTCTCTCACTCACTTTTTCTCTCTAAAATAAACTAAATGTTAAAAAAACAAAAAACAAACTCTTACCCATCTCTCTAGTAAAAAGTTAGATTTGAAATGTGACAGAAATAAAGATCCTCTTTTTTTACCAGGAGTAGCAACAGGAAGAGGTGTAACTAAGAATATGCCTATTAAAGGTTTGAAAGATCTTTTTTCAAAGATTTTATTTATTAGCAAGAGAGTGCGATCTCACACATGCAAGCATGAGTGGGGGTGAGGAGCAGGAGAGAGAGAAGCAGACTTCCTTCCCTCCCCCCCGCAGCCGCCAAGCAAGGAGCCTGATGTGTGACTCCATCCCAGGACCTTGAAATCATGACCTGAACTGAATTGAAGGTCGATACTTAACTGACTGAGCCACCCAGGTGCCCTGGTTTGTAAGATCTTAATGAAGAAAATTTCAGAGCAGAATTGAAGGACGTAAAACCTGAATAAGTGGTGCAATATACCATTATGATTTTGGGTTGGGAGGCTCAGTGTTATAACGGTGTCCACATTAATCTATAAATTCACTGCATTTCCATTTACTTTCTCCCTCTCGGTCTTTTTGGGGACTGATGCTAAATTTTATTTACAAACAAAGGTCTATGAGGAACCAAAGTATTCCTGAAAATGGGAGGTGGGGTGTGTGTGGGATGGGGTTCTTGCTATGGTGATTAAGATGGGGTAGTAAGAGCAGACATAGAGAGAAATAGAGCAGTTGAGAAATAAACTAGAAAAGAAAGCTCACATGTAGCATTACATATCAGTGGGTTAAGCGTGGAGTCTGCAATAAATGTTGCTAAGATTAGGGGCACCTGGGTGGCCCAGTCATTAAGCATCTGCCTTCAGCTCGGGTCATGATCAGAGTCCTGGGATCGAGCCCCGCATTGGGCTCCCTGTTCAGGGGGAAGCCTGCTTCTCCCTCTCCCACTGCCTACTTGTGATCTCTCTGTCAAATAAATAAAATCTTAAAAAAAATGTTGCTAAGATTATTTATAATTCATGTGAAAAAATGAAGTGTAGATCTTGACCTCACCTCACACTTAATGATTAATTCCAGGTAGATGAAAAATATAAATGTAATAAGCAAATTTCAAAGGTTATAGAAGGATATATAAAAAATATCTGGACTTCAGAATGGGAAGGATTTCTTAAAACTATAATAAGAAAAAACTGTAAAAGGAAAGATTGACAGATGTGATTACATCAAATTAAACAAAACACTTTCTAATATAAAAAGTACCACACACAAAGAGGAAAAGCTGAGCTACAGAGTAGGAAAAGGTATATTCAACTCATGTAGCTTACAAAAATGCTTTGAAGCCAAAATACATCAAGAACTTCCTGGTCCTTTATGTAAGAGTAAAAGAAAGCCCAGTTGAAATTGGGCAAAATACATGACTAAGCAATACCAGAAGAGGAAATACATGAAATAAGTATGTGAAAAGATGTCCAAATTTACAGGTAATCAGAAAATGTAAATTAAAACAACGAGCTAACGTTTCACTTCTCACATTTTTTTTTAAAGATTTTATTTATTTATTTGACAGATCACAAGTAGGCAGAGAGGCAGGCAGTGAGAGGGGGAAGTAGGCTTCCTGCCAAGCAGAGAGCCTGATGTGGGGCTCGATCCCAGGACCCTGAGATTATGACCTGAGCCGAAGGCAGAGGCTTTAACCCACTGAGCCACCCAGGCGCCCCACTTCTCACATTTTTTTTTAATATATGTGTGTGTGTACTTAACATTTTATATACACAAATGCATATAAATTCAATAGTACCAAGTAGGGTTGTGCAAACCAATCTGTTCTGCTGGTAGAAAAGTAAATTAGTACTACTACCTTAGATATGCCCACTTATAGAAAAATTATTAAATTATATCTACATATGATGTAACATATATAGCAATGAAAATATGAGCTAGAACTGCATACTCACCAGCATGGAATATCTTTTAATTATTGAATGCAAAAAGCAAGTTGAAGAATGATACATGTGGTAGGACTCCATTTATATAAATTTTAAAACTCTGCAATAAATACACACAAGTATGTGTACTATTGTGTACTTCACAATAAATACACACAAGTATGTGTATTTATAGATAAATAAGTATGTATCAAAGTGTGATGACAGTGATGACCACTGAGTTGTGTGGTGCTGCTTAGGAGAGAGAGGAATGGAATCTGGAAGATGTATTCAGAGGGCATATAATATGTCTGTTTTTTTTTTTTTTTAAGATTTTATTTATTTATTTGATAGAGATCACAAGTAGGCAGAGAGGCAGGCAGAGGGTGGGGGGAAGTAGGCTCCCTGCTGAGCAGAGAGCCCGATGCGGGGCTCGATCCCAGAACCCTGAGATCATGACCTGAGCCGAAGGCAGAGGCTTTAACCCACTGAGTCACCCAGGCGCCCCTTCTTTTTCTTTTTTTTTTTTTGAAGGTACCTAAAGCTATTGTTTTACATTCGATGCTAAAACTTGATGATGGGTTTTCATTATAGTCCTTATTCTTTTGTATATGTTTGAAATAATTCAAATAAAAATTCATTTAAAATTCTTCAAAAAGGTATTTTTAAAGGGATTAGAAAAGTTGGGTTTCTTTGGGGGGCAGGTTAGAAAAGTTTTAAACTTAAGCCATCTTGTTAACTAGAGTATATTTTATATTTGACATTTTATTCTTTGTTTTTGTGAACAGACTGTTGCCTGGTAAACCTACCAGCACATTTATTATTGACCAGTTCAGTTTCACATTATTTTTGTTGCCACATAGAAAGGATTTCTAAACAGTTGTAGTAATTACAAAGCTCATAAGCTAAGGTAGTTGTATCTCTTAAAGTTCATACACGTTTTTACACAACTATACATTTTAATTATTGCTAGTGATGATTCTGTTGAAAATAAAGCTTGGTTTAGGTCTCTTTTCTGAAAGATATTTGGCACAGACTTTTTTTGGGGATAGCCTTTAAGTTTCGTCTTTGTTCATCCTAGAAATGATGCCTTTGTGAACTTCTGTGACAAATTTTTAGATTGCTATTTGTTAAGCAGCAGTGATTTAAAAGCAGATGCCATATGTGATTGCCTTGCTTTGGCAAATTTTAATGTGAGGAATAAAGTAACAGATTTGGGAGATAGTTGGGGTGTGTGTGTAGGCTCATTTTGGGGAGTGAAGAAATGGCATATTGTGGAGAAAGATGTTGGAAGATTTTTCAATATTAAAAACATTCTTATAATTTTACTGAAATTATAAGGAATCATTAAGATTTCAAGATTTACTGGGAGTTTTAGGAGTGGGAGAGGTAGATAGGTATTAGGTATCCTTTGCTTTCAGAAGAATAGAGCCTTTAATTTTTTCTTGTCACTTAATTACATTTTATTATTTATAATTTATTAAAATTGGCTGTATAGAACAGTGTAACTCTTAAACCTCACATTTCTGAAATGTTTATACTTGGTGATCTACTTGACATTTCAAATGCATGATTTAATACCTTATTGATAATGTATTCTTAATTTTATACGTTATTTTGGGGGGGTGGTTTTTATCTATTCTTTGTACACAACTGATATATTCAGGATTGGTTTTTCAAATTAGTACTGTCTCTGCCTTCTGACATGGTTATATTTTACAACTTCAGAGAAACAAATAATAGTATGTTTGGCCTATAAATGACAGCAAAAACAAAAACAACCCTTTAAATGTGAAGATACTATTGTATATGTAATCATCATTTTTAAAATCTAAACCAAAAATCATGTGGATTTTCAAGGTGGAAGGAACCTTAAAAAAATAATTTGTTCAGTGACTTCATTTTATAAATTATATAACTAATATTTTATTGAGAACCTACCATTAGGGCAGTATTGGCCTTTTTATACTGCTTAATTTTTGTAACACGTCTCTGAGTGAGAGGATATTTCTCTTATGTCTGTTTTACAGTTGATGAAACTGAGACATAGGGAGTCTAAATATTTTGCCAGAGTAACATTAACTTGGTCTCTCAAACACCAAAATCTTTGATCATCTCAGTTGGGCCACAGTGTGGTCAAAGATGAGAATACCAAGGCCAGAAAAATTCCTTAGATGAACTTTGCTGAACATCATGTATCATGTTTAGATTCCACTTTTATTTCTATTATTAGGTGTAATTTTTTTTTTTTTTTTTTTTTAAGTATAATGCTTCATCCCAACAGCAAAGAGAAATTATTAAAAGTAGGAGCCTGGACAGGCGGCTGCAAGAACCAATTGTATTAACAAAGTGGAGACATAGCACCATTGTGTTGGACACCAATGACAAGGTAGGACTTTTTGAGAAAATCTTTTGAGAATATTGGAAGTTCTTTTTATTCTTTATACTTTTATTTTTTCCTTAGCTGCATCTCATACTTTGGTAACTATTATTTTATTGTGTATAGCATCAGTTTGTCCTGGAATGGGTTTTGGTTTTGTAGTTCATTGATTTTTGCACAGTAGACTGATTCATCTGCGATTTAGTAATGTATGTATTTGAGCCTAGATGGTGATAGATATTTTTGATAACCCTGTTTTAAAGTCCTATATCTGTTATTGTTTGTCTTCAGTCTCTGGGAGGTTTTAATAATAAAGACATTTAATTAATTTCTTCATCCCGTGGGAGAATTGGAATCCCTCTCTTCTGTTTCCCTAATTGTTCTCTGCACAAAGGACTTCTTTTATGAATCTGAGAAGTACAGTTCTCTGTTTCAAATAAGGGATAGATTTTGATGCAAACATCAGAATGGAAAACCCATAAAGTTTTTATCTTCCTTGTGAGTTTTCTCTTTATGTTGTAGCTTCATTTTGGGGATGGAGTAGGAAATTCGTATGAATTTGTAGAACATTAGCCATACTAATTAATTAATATAATGTAATAATGTAATGTGAGGGTGGTGGCAACACTCTAAAAAGTTTATTTTAAAAAGATATCTGTCACTGGAAACTCTCTTTTTGTTTTACCATCAGACTTCTTTTCTGGTATAATGAACGGGTTTCTTGCATTTTCAGGTGTGTTAGTGAAAACAGAATGAACTTTCTTAAGGTGTATTTCTCTATGTTTGGGTACTTTCAGTTATAAATTCCTTTATAAATTATTTTATCAGTCAACAAGTTTGTTTTTTAGTGACTGTAATGTTGGTTTTCATGAAATTAAGTGGAAGACTTTTTGTGCAGCTGTAGAAACAGTCTACACACACTGTATAAGATAGACTAATAGAACAACAGTGAAAGTAGTAAACCAGTTTGCAGTTTATATTTTGTAAGAATATTATGTGATTTGAATCTAGAGGACATATCAAAGAAAAGACATTCTAGAATCTATCTGCCATTGAAGAATACTTAAAAATATTTTAGCAGTAAGAATAACATTAGTAGCTAAGATTCCCAGAGATTTTAATTAGAAAATTTATTTAACTCCAAGAACTAAATTATAATTCCGTGCACATAGAAGGCTTGTAAGTGTTGTCCTATATAATCTTCTAATGCAAAAGCTATTGTTGAACCAACTCCCATTGCCTCTTCATTTTAGAACAAAAGGGATGATTATTTTGCTGATGTAGACTTAAAATTTCTTACTCTTTAAAAGTCTTTTTTGAGATTTATTTTCAGTCTGTTATTAGAATAACTTGCCTGAAGTTAATGACTTTTTTTTAAAAATCAGTCTTTCAGAATTGTGAGAGCATGATTTTCTTGAGACCAGAGATACACTTATTTTTGGTAGAATTTTTTTTTTTTTTACCTGCACCTTAATCTTAATAAATGGAATTCTAGGTGATTACTTCACCAAGTAAACTTTTCTGTTTATTATCACCTCCTACTATATATGTTTTAAGACTTGAGGTACGAAAGAGGGACTGTCCCTGAACAAACTACCTGACGAATGTATGATGAGGGTTAAAGGGTGTGTAACTTGAAATGTAATAAGCCTGATACTACATAGCAAATATTATTCTGATAATATAAGTCCTAATTCAGTTGTCAGACGACACTGGAGGAGGTAGATGTGTGTATGTCTCTGTGTGTGTGTAGATGTGTGGATGCATCTGTTTCTATGTGTTTTTTTTTTTTACTAAAATCTAGTTGTAGGCATTTAAGATATATATGCATATACATTTATAAATATACATAAACATGTGTAAAATCTGTTATAGTAATTATAATTGTTGTACATACATTTTTCTCTATTTGCTGTGGTTTTTATTTCTGTAGGACTGATGATCCCATGAAAAATACATTGTGATTACTGTTCACTTATTTTCTACTTTGTGGGTCATCAAATCTTTCATCTTTTTCCCAAACTTTTAATATTAGACACTCTTAGAAATCAAGAAGTTGAAAAGTGAAACATCTGAAGTAGTCAGAAAAAAATACTTAAATGAGACTATACTAGATTTGGATATTTGTAATCTTTTTGGTAAAAATATAACTTGATATGATTTTAATGTTTTCTTCACTAGTAGTATAGGCCTTGGATGTTTGATTTGTAAGGTTATCCCTTCAAGGATTTTCCCTGTAAAGTTGCACTGCTGTCTAGTTTTTGTGTTTACAAATTTTATATGGTATAAACCTGAAGACATTTTTTCCCAAGTGGATGAATGTGTTAATTGTTTGTGTATTGTGATTTAATATGAATACCCAGGTTTGTTAACAGTACCTTGTCCAATGTCATAAACATGGTAAAGTAGATTGATAAAGATACGGAGATGAATGTGCAAAGACATTATTTGGTTTTATAAGAAAATAATAGGTGTTGGCATATGATTTTTCTAATTCTCTTTTCCTGAGATTGTGCAAAGCATTTAGGGGAATGGAAAAGATTTAAATGGAGCTTGGCTGTTGGTTCAAAAAATGTGCTTTTTCAGTCTTGTCCTCTATGAAGATTCTTACAAATATCTGAGGTAGAAATCACATAGTGTGTTTTAACATTGACAAAGGGGAATTGCTTTTAAAAAACACATTATTGATTTGCTCCTATGATATATTTTTGTAGGCTTAGGCATTAAGACATTTTTTTCCTGGCGATTTATTAATCTTTAAAGTTTCTTCTTTGCATTAAAAAAATCTCACTTCTAATAATTGGAAAGTTATCTGTAAATTACTTTAAATATTAATAGCAATTTAATTAAATGTCTTACTTAGCCATTGACTCAAATGAAGTTCTCATTCTGGCATTGCCTATCGTTCCTGTGATTGTTGGCTTGCCTAGTCCTGGGTGTTCATACCGACTGCACCAAGAGCCATTTATATATGAAACTGATATATACGGTGACTATTACATTTTTATCCCTAAGTATTTAGATTTTACCCATTTAAATGGGGTCATTTCAGTCGATAAAATATCATGGTTTTAAGGCACCATGCCTCATTTCTTTTGAGTAATTCTGTATGCAATATTTAAATTAAACTATTAGTGTAAAACATGCCATATTTCATAAACTTTCAGACAACTGTAGTTTGCAGATCAGTACTATAATAGTTTCAGAGCTGAATATAGAAAGGAAATAATTAGGAAAAAATTTTTTGAGCTTCCCTTATTAAGCTCTCCCACTGTGAATGGAGGGAGAACTATAATGATATAAAATAGAGTAACATTTTTCATTACTTATTTCTTGTAGGAATCTCCAACTGCCTCAAAACCCTGCTTTCCTGAAAATGAATCTTCTCCCTCTTCACCAAAGCACCAAGATACAGTTAGTATGATAGCCTCTAGTATAATATAGTCCAGTTATTTTAATCAGTTTCAATAAATTTTCTCTAAATGTAAGTTTAAATATTTCTTGGGCTTCTATTAACTTTCATTGGTTTTTCAGATAATCACAATTAAAACAGGTTTAAATTGCAAATTTAATCAGTTTTAGAGACTTAAAAGCCCCTTTTTATGCAAAATAAGGTATCTTCGTGATTATATACCATATTTGTGACAAATTTGTATTTGGTTTTTAAAAATAAATATAAAAATCCCTGGAAAATGCTATCAAATTATCCTTTAATCTTTTTTCCTCAGGCCAGCAGTCCAGAGGTAAGCAGTTTCCCTCCTTCTTAATGAGCACAGGCGCTAGTTTTGTTTTATGCTGTAAAATACAGTGCCCAGTCCATGCTAGGTGAATATTAGAGATCTATAACTCAACTGTAAGTTTGCCCTACACTGAAAATCTCCAGTTGACTTCTCTTCAGAGAACTGGTTTAACTTGGATGAAAGTTTACTTGATCAGTGTCTTTGTAGTCCCTCATGTCTTCCCTATAGTTGGCTGATTATGCTATACCCCCATCAGGGTCTCTCCTTTTCTTTGAGAATGAAGGCCAAAATTTTTAATGAGGACTATAAGACTGAGCATGAGCTGGCTCTTTACTGCCTCTCTGGCCTCACCTCATACTGCCCGTGTCCTCTTCTTGCCTCCCTGCTTGTTTTCCTCCAGCCACATTGTATATCTTTCCTCAAAAGAGCCTACTTTTCAGCTCAAGGTCCTGGCAGGTCATTCCTCTGCCCACTAAACCATTTCGCTCCCACATCTTTGCCTGTTAACTTCTGTTCATTCATTAGAGTTCAGTGCAGATTTTGCTTCCCCAGAGAATTTTGTTCGAATCTTGTAGATTTGGTCAGGTTTCCCTGTAATACTCTTTGTAGCATAAAATTACATGTTACTTGATTATATTAAATAGGATAACGCTTTTCATTTTTTATTTCTTGTAGAAACCTCAAACCCTCTATTTGTGTCCGTCTTCCCTACTAGATAAAGAAAAGCTTCATTAGAGCAGGAATAATCTCAGTAACTACTGTGTACCATATATTAGCTGTTCAGTAAATATTGAATGAATAAATGAAACTTCTAAAGCTTTTTTTAAAAGACAAACTTATTGTTACTTCCTTGTTTTAGAAAACTGTAATAGCCTTATTTATGGGATACTTCTGATTTTTTTAGAGGCAGAGGTTTTCGCAGAGGTCATTTTATTTTTCTAACTCTGTCCATTCCCTAACTGAATCAGATATTTAATAGTTCATATCACATGTTTTACACACTTCCTTCTTACATTGCTCAGGTGGTTCCCCGGCCTACAATTGTCCTTGGCTTTTCTGCACTTAAAGTTAGAAACAAAATTTTTTAAAAGATTTTATTAATATTTGACACAGAGCACAAACAGGAGAGAGCAGCAGGCAGAGGAAGAGGGAGAAGCGGGCTCTCCACTGAGCAGAGAGCCCAGGACCCTGGCACGAGCACCTGAACTAAAGGCAGACATTTAACTGACTGAAGCGCCGAGGTGCCCCAAAGTTAGAAAAATTTTTAAGACTGACTCTTTAAGAGGCCTTGCCAGACTAACCTTAGCATAATAATGACCTCTTCTTCTTTTCCTGAATTTCTAAGTCACTTACCAAATAGTGTAAATGTTACTTCATGGATTCCTCATCTCCCTACTAAGTTTTTAAACTCCTGCTAAAGGGTAGATAATGACTACTTTTCTCTTTTTTGTCTTTTGCATTATTTAGCACTGTCCTGGGTACATAAACATTAAAGATAAAAGTGAACATGATTTTAGTGGTAGTGTCAACAATTATTGTATCAATCTAAAGTGTTGTTACTGCAGTACTCAGTGCATCTAGAAAAAGGCAGAAACCCTTTCTAACTTATTTTAAATAAAGGTAATATATAATTGTTAAGGAAACCTTTTATAAACTATTTACATTTGGGTGAAAAGGAATCTCTAGGTTAGCCTAGAAACATGAATTTGCAAATGTTCCACATGGAGTTAAAAGGACAATTTGCAAATTATTTCCCAAACCACTTACCCCTTTTCTCAAATTTGACAGCAACTAGACCATCCTGGATTCACGATACCCCCTGCTGGCCACCACAGGGAACTGCCTCACCAAAGTATCTTCTTTTGTCTTAGAGTGAAAGGATGGAACAGCTTTGTTCATTCTACCTGAGTCCATTCCTTTTTCACACAAACATCCAACTCTGCTTTCCCACTGAGGAGGGCACGTCTTCGATGCTGTCTTGCCCCTCCCGTTGAGGCTTTTTCCGTCCTTCCCTCTTGGCCCTCCACTTGCTCTTCTCAACTTATGCTCTGTTTCCACTGAGTCTTGCCTGTTTTTCTCACTCTTACCCAGTTAATATGAGGAGATAGCTTTCCCCTTTTTGTCAGTTAAAATCCTAAGCCTTAGTGGTAAGAAAAAGGAAGCTACAAATTTAGGAATGAAAATACTGTAATCCCTGTTAGCTGTCTGACGCCATCTTAAAAGTCTCTGCAAATTGCCTATCTACCTCTTCAGTCTTTTCTGTTTTGTTTTTCTAAAAAGCTTTATTGAAATGTAATTCATATACTGTATGATTTATCCACTTACGTGTACAGTTAAAATAGTTGTTAGTATATTCAGATACATGCAGCCATCATCACAGTCAATTTTAGAGTATTTTCATTGCCTCAGGAAGAAAACACGTTCTATTTGGTATCACCTGTCTAACCTCCACGTCTCACTAAGCCCTGAACAAGCAGGAATCTACTTTCTGTCTTATTAGATTTGCCTATTCTGGACATTTCCTAAGAATAGAACCCTATAATCTGTGGTCTTCTTTGACATACTTTGTTCATTTAGCTTGATGTTTTCATGTAATCTCTTCTAATCAAACCAGATTTAAAATTCTGTCCCTTACTATAAATTTTAAACATGTTCATTTTTTGTTTCATTTGCAATTTTCAGATGCATTATTGTTATTTTTCATGGCCCCTTCAAATCGTTTTTTGAAATACCCAGCATATACTTTTTAAAAAGGTCATTGTTCTGTTTCTGTACAGTATGAGTACAGTGTGGGTTAAATAGGATTTTGTGGACTAATCTAAGAATCCAGTCTCTGTTCCAGTGTGTCTATGACAGATATGCATTTTATTTATCTTTTTAAAGTTTTTATTTTAAGTTCCAATTAACATACAGTAATATTAGTTTCAGGTGTACAATACAGTGACTCAGCACTTCCACATATCATTGATGCTCATTACAACAAGTGTCCTCCTTAATCCCCATCACCTATTTCACCCGTCTCCCCACTTATCTCTCTTCTGGTAATCATCAGTTCTCTGTAGTTAAGAGTCTGTTTCTTTGTTTGCCTCTCTCTCTTTTCCCCTTTGTTTTATTTTGTTAAATTCCACATATGAGTGAAATCATGTGGTGTTTGTCTTCTCTGACTTATTTTGCTTAGCATTATACTCTCTAGCTCCATCCATGTCATTGCAAATGGCAAGATTTCATTCTTTTTTTATGGCCGAGTAATGCTTGAGATAAATGTGCATTTTGAAGTTTCCAGTCACTGAGTACTAAATAAAATTTTAGAATATGTAATTTGGAAACTTGAGTTTTTGACCCTGTATTTCTAATTATGGTATTAAAATGCACTGGAGAGAAAAAAAATGCATTGGAGGAAAGAATGTTTTAACATTTTCTTTAGCGAAAGTATTATGGACGTATTTCCTAATTTTTTTTCATTGAATAGTACCATTCTAAAGCCTTTTAAAAAAATGACTTAAACATTTAATTTTTTAAAACACTGATTCTTTAAAGTATATGACTTTAAGTTTTTTTTTTTTTTAGAGAGAAGAGAGATAGAGAAAGAAGAGGGGCAGAGGGAGAAGGAGACAGAGACTCTTAAGCAGACTCCACGCTCAGCACAGAGCCCAACACAGGGCTTAATCTCATGACTCTGAGATCATGGCCTGAACCTAACTGAAGAGTCACATGCTTAACCGAGTGAGCCACTTAAGTGCCCCTAAAATATGTATTTTTTTATTGAGGTGAAATTCATATAACAGAAAATTAGCCATTAACCATTTTAAAGTATACATTTAAATGGCATATAGTATACTTACAGGGTACGCAGCGATCACTTCTACCTGGCTTCAGGACATTTTCATTACCTGAAAGGGCAACCTATACCCGTTAAGCATTCACCCCACATTTCCCCATCACTTTTTCCTCTACCCTGGCAACCACTAATTCGTCTTCTCTCCCTGTCAACTTTCCTGTTCTGGAAGTTTCTTCACTGTGCAAAAGTTTCTTACTCTGTATTAAAAAAAAAAAATACTTATTGCATGATTAACTGAAGATAAGAATTTTGATGGGTTGCATTGATTTTGGTATGTAATAATTGTTTGCCAAATTGAGAAATTCCTGTTTTACTAAGTGAATGCAACATTGATTAGAAATTCTGGAATCTGCAGGGGCACCTGGGTGGCTCAGTTGGTTGAGCATCGAACTCTTGATCTCAGCTCAGGTCTTGATTTCTCAGGGTCATGAGTTCAAGCCTCACATTGAAAAAAAAATTCTGGAGACTGCAAAGTGATTATGAGCTTGTGGAAGTTTTCTCAGATTACTTAATAAAACTAACATTTTATTGTTTTCTTACCCTATTAGGATAGGGTAATTTAAGTACAGTCATTTTGATTACAATATAACCATATTTTGCCAGTCCTTATTAAAACATTTCTGCTTATTTTCAGTATGAAGTTTCCTTTGGATTATCAAATGTATTTAGACTAAGATATTCATGTGTAAATATGGGCATTTTTTGCAAGAATTAACAAGATTTTTTCCCCCCAAATATGTTTATTTTTTCAGTGTTACAAGACTAATTGTTCTTGCACCACAACCAGTGCTCCATGCAATATGTGCCCTCCTCAATACCCACCACCAGGCTTACCCAACCCCTCATCCCACCCCTTCAAAACCCTCAGTTTGTTGCCCAGAGTCCATGGTCTCTCATGGTTCATCTCCCCCTCTGATTTCCCCCCATTCCCCCTTCCTTTCCTTCTTACAATGCCCTCCAGTTTTTTCCTTTATGCTCCACATGTAAGCGAGACCATAAGATAATTGGTTCTCTCCGCTTGACGTATTTCACTCCACATAATCTCTTCTCGTCCCATCCATGTTGATAAAAAGTTGGCTATTTGTCCTTTCTAATGGAGGCATAATATTCCATTATATATATGTACCATATCTTTTTTATCCATTCATCTGTTGAAGGGCATTTTGCTTCTTTCCACAGTTTGGCGATTGTGGCCATTGCTGCTATGAACATTGGGGTACATGTGGCCCTTCTTTGTACTATATCTGCTTCTTTGGGGTAAATACCCAGGAGTGCAATTGCAGGGTCATAGGGTAGCTTTATTTTTAATTTCTTCAGGAATCTCCACACTGTTTTCCAAAGTGGCTGCACCAGCTTGCAATCCCACCAAGAGTGGAAGAGGGTGCCCCTTTCTCCACACCCTCTCCAACATTTGTTGTTAACTGTCCTGTTGATTTTGGCCATTCTAATTGGTGTAAGGTGGTATCTCATTGTGATTTTGATTTGAATCTCCCTGATGGCTAAAGATGATGAACATTTTTT